>OW388303.1:12224424-12824424 GCA_936450465.1 Gibbula magus
TAGCAGCTGGTCCTGACAATATTATAATCGAAATGATAAAATGTTCACAGGCTGAATTAATGCCTTTTCTATTGAAATGTTTTAATATTGTATTTGAAAGTGGTTCGTTTCCAGATAGCTGGTCTCGCTCAATTATTGTTCCTTTACATAAAAAGGGAGCTCATGACAATCCAGACAATAACAGAGGTATCTCCTTAATGAGTGTCATTGGGAAAATATTTACAACTGTTCTGAATAATAGAATTTCAAACTGGGCAAACCTCAGAAACTTAATCCCTGAATGTCAAGCAGGCTTTCGAAAAAAATATTCAACTGCTGACCATATCTTTACACTATATGCAATTATATAAAAATGTTTATCTCGTAATAATAATAAACTTTATGTAGCATTTGTGGATTTTAAAAAGCTTTTGATTCTGTTGATCGCGGCAAACTATGGCAATGTTTACGACAAACTGGTTTACAAGGGAAAATGTATTCTAATTTAAAATCTATGTACTCAAATATTAAATCATGTGTTCGATGTGGTGACGATGTCACCGATTTCTTTGACTGTCCTGTTGGGAGTTCGACAAGGATGTATTTTAAGTCCAATTTTGTTTTCCTTCTTTATAAGCGAACATTATTATGATATCTCCAATTTAGGTAAACATGGTGTGCAATTGTTCCCCAGCTATGATTGAATTTTTTATCTTACTCTTTGCTGATGATGTCATCCTAGTTTCAGATACTATAGTCGGTCTACAAAACCAGCTCAATGTTTTAGAGCGCTACACACATGACTGGAAGTTATCTGTTAATTTTGAAAAAAACGAACATTGTTATATTAAAAAAAGGTAGTCCAGTCGACCCTAAGGAAAAATGGTTTTTAAATGGCAAACAGTTATCCACTGTTAATCACTATACATATCTCGGATTGATGTGTTTCTACACTATGAACTTTAAAAAGAGTGTGATAAACCTGACAGCACGTGCCAAGAAAGCCCTTATAAGTGTTAGGTCAGTTTCTCAGAACTTTGGTATTTTAACCCCTAAAAAAAATTTCAAATTGTTTGATTCACAAATCCAACCTATTATGGTTCATGGATCTGAAATTTGGGGATTCCAACGTCATGATTGTATAGAGAAATTACATCTTCTAGCATGCAAGCGATTTTTAAATGTAGCGCAAGCAACACCTAATTGCATGGTTTATGGAGAATGTGGCAGATACCCGATATTTATAAATTCCCAAATCAGATGTTTAAAATTTTGGTTAAGAATCATGGGAATGCACGAACAGAGATTACCAAAACTAGCTTATAACATGCTTTTTCATTTAGATGATATTGGTAAGACAACATGGGTGACTCATATTAAAAATCTTCTTTTTTCACATGGGTTTGGATTTGTGTGGCTAAATCAAACAGTTTGTAATATTAACCTATTTCTCAAGCAATTTCGAGAACAATCTGTTAACATGTATTATCAAGAATGGCATTCGTGTATGGACAGTAGCACAATATATCAACTGTATAGATCTTATAAGACCTTAATTCAACAAGAATTATATCTGTCTGTATTAACATCAAGAAATATCAGACGCACATTTGTAATTTTTCGTTTGAGTTTGTTAGATTTACAAGTAACTAAAGGCAGAAGATTTGCTATAGAAAGACATTTAAGACTATGCCCATTATGCAACTCAGCTGTAGAAGACGAAATCCATTTTGTTTTTGTATGTCCTCATTATGCTGATTTAAGAAAAGAATACATTTCAAATTATTATCTTTCAAAGTACACTGCAACTGCCTTTGTTTCCATTCTGTCTTCCAGAAATGAAAATGTAATACGCAATTTAGCACTTTTTGTAAAACATGCTGTTATCCATAGAAGCAACTTATTATCTCAATTGTGAATATTGTTCTGTTCTGTATAACATGTGTACATAAACAACACATGTATGTAATATTTGTATATGGGCCGGAGGCCTAAATGCAATAAACATCTTTTGACTTTGACTTTGATAATCACGATAAACTTTGAAGAGTGACGTCTGTGACAAGCCATACTCCCTGTGTGGTGCCCGGGTTAGAATAGGCCCTCAGTTCCTCCTGCTTGAACATGTCCTAAAAGGCGACTAAAAGGGGGCAGTCCGTTTGTCTTGGGCTGCGACCTGTACAACTTCCAAACGCAAGGCAAAATTCTTACCAGTCTCCATTACTGCCTGATTTAGGCCTTGCATTATTTCCCTCGCTATGCCATGCCAAGATAGTTGTTCGCTGCACCTGAGGGCCCCAATTTCCTAGCACAGTTATCTTAAGGAAATACTGCAAGGCCTAAATCAGCCCTGTTTAAAGGGTCATATTGTCACCAAATCTGCAACATTAAATCTTCATCAGAAATACGGAACAGAACAGAATTGTATTTCTCAAAATACAGAAATTGTGATATAGAGAACAACACTTAAATAGCAATGCATTCCATATGTTACATACAATTCATACATGTACAAATATACACACAAAAGTTATATGTAAGGCGTTTGTACACAAGATTTCAGCTCTCTAGACCCACAGGAAGGTGAGGATACCCAATTGACCATTTTCCAGTTTTGACGTTTAGAGTTATCCGCCCTTGACCGCGGGCAACGTCACGCTTCATGCTAGGAAAGAGCGTTACCTCGCGACCGGGCGATGTGGAAATAGCAGCTGATGACCCTTGAGAAGGTCGTAGTTTGAAAAACCAAAAGGACAAGGATTTACACTTCAATTATCAAGTTTAATTTTCAAGCCTTTTCTTCTATTTTATAAAAATAAAGCATTTTGACAGCGACTACCGTACGACTCTAAGCGACCATAAGGCGTTGGTAATCCGTTGTGAAAACAAATTCATAATTATACTTTCAGTCAGTTGTTTTTTTTTCAAATATTTGTTATCGTGTCAGAATTAATCTCAGCTAGATTATATAATTTCAGTGTAATTGTTTTGACGGTTGTTAAGACGTCAGCAAAATTTTAAGTAGTATCATACATACGCAGTTTTATCATGGTGATGCTGGCTATTGGCACCGTAAATATATATATCGTATATTAATCAATGTTTTTCGCCTTTATATTCACAGAAATAGAAACAAAAATCAATATGCCAGGCTACACATTTTTTAAAGTTGTTAATACATGTATGATTCCTACATGATTTATAAAAATATTCATCAAAACGTTATGGCCGTTGCAGTTTCAGTAATGAGCGGTAACTTATCGTCTTGTCATAACTTATCTGGCCAACTTTCTGAAAATAAATGTGTATGTATCGCTATTTTTAACTTCACTCAAAGAAAGCTATTGAATATTTCAGATTTCTAGTGATTTCATATTCTCTACGTGAGTAATCTCATTCCCAAAAACATTGTAGATCTACATGTAATGCCCCGTCTTTCGGGTTTAGGAATAACGTACAAGTATCAAAGAAGTAAGTGGGAAATAACACTATTTCTGGAAATGAAGAATAAAATGAAAAGTGTGGTTTTAGATAAAGACCCCGAATACATTCGCTATAAATAGCCCTACAACATTCCCAGTTTGCTAAAAAAAATTAAAATGCGGTACATGTAAAGTAGTCCGACATGCAGACAATTTAATTTCGTTCATTCAAAATTTTGAAAATTGTAGATTTCAACCTTCAGATATGTTAACGTTCAAATATTGTATACAAGTCGAAACGAACATTTTTGGTGTTTACAATGACGTACATTTTACGTATGATATATTTGTGTGTGTTTCTTCATGTATGACATTTGACCAAACATTATGGGAATATTGAAATTTTTTCTTTAGTTATTATCGTCCGCTACAACACAGTAGGACTCCTTTAAAATACCCTCATGGAGCATGTGCGTGTTTTCGTTTTGTTCTAAATCTCGAAAGACAAGCATTGCAGAAAATCAATAAACTCTCATAAATTGTGTTCATGTATCAAACAAAGATGTACTTAATGCTATTTGGAGAAGTTATTGTTTTACGACGGTTCGGCAGTATAGCAGCGATGATCAGCGGCGATTGTTATTTATTGGCAAAATTGCATCCATCACAACAAAACAACTTAGATCCGGGGGTAGTATTGAATACATATAGAAAATATTGAATACAACCATACTTATTACACAGAATTATATACAGCAACGGTTTGGTTAGATGTTAATGAACATTGAACGGATATATATAGCTATTGTAGTTATGTGCATGCGGTACAAGTATCTTACCAAAAGATAGAGAAAATTAAAATGTGTTGATTGCTTAATTGATTAAATTGAACACTTCATATATATATGTAGGGTGAAATTTCAATATAATCACCAATCAGTGGAACACGTTGATTGCAAAAACAGCACACATGGTTTTCTCTCACACGTTATGACGTAATTACCATTTAGGGAAAATCACTACATTTTATAAAATTCAGTTTTCATAACAAATCAAATGACAAATGCATAACATTAACTTTAATCAAAGTCTAAATATTTTATTTACAAGCAAAATATTAAAGTGCAAGTCCTGTATAATTGTGTTGTGTAATTGAACGAAGATTTATAATTTTAATCTTTAATTTGATCACTAAATTCATCGCTTAATATGAATTTGTTGTAATTAAATGTATATAGCACCGTACATATATGTTGACCAAATCTCACATGTTTATTAAGGCGTTTCTGTTTATTTCACTTTTTTTATCAACTTAATAGACACTGAATCATATCTTACAAAGTGTAAATAATGTAACCGAAGTGGTTGGCGCTCTAGGTCTAGTAACGCATACAGCCTATAAAAGGTTTAAGATTATCTATAAATTTAAGAAATGAATCTATAGATAAATTCAAATACATTCATTATGTTAATGGCCTAAGTAAGTGCATGTCAAAACTATTTCGGGTAAGGGACATGTACATGTCTCAAGAAATTGAACTGATTCGTTTGGAGTTTGTCACATGAATATATATCTTATTCGGAGTGTCAATTAAACATTCATTTTCATAAACATAACTATTGTAACGTTTTCCTTTGAATTCCTCAGAGATGAAAGCTAGGCATGAAGAGTAATTTAAAAAAGTAGACAGTATGGCCTTCTTAAATTGTGACTACCGTCCAGTCAATTAATTTAACAATAGATTGATAAAGAAGTGGAAACAAACTGCAGATCAAAATGTTAAGTCTAATAAACTTATTTTCCCTCATTCATTTTGATTTTTTATTTCATAAATTAAATAAATTATAACCATTTGTCTGTTGAAAATACAACCAAATTAAATTGGACATCGAGCCAATATGTCACTGAAAATGAAATGTCTTCTCAATATCTGACCAACCTCTTTGGGAAACTATTTTGATGATGATCAGGGGGAAATCTATATTGTTTGGGAGCACAAAGAAGAAGAGGATGGAACATGCTGAAACTAAATTATACACAACATTCAACAGATTAACAGTAGAACTAGATAAAACACAAAATATTAGTGAAAAAACAGGATATTTTAAATGATATTAAAGCCGTAAATAGTGAACTTGAAAAAATAAGTACTATTAGAGCGAAAGAAAGTTTCATTAGATCAAAGGCTAAATGGGTCGAAAATGGTGAAAAACCAACAAAATTCTTTTTAAAGCTAGAATCGCGAAACTTCTTAAACAAAGCAATTACCGAGTTAGAGGATAAAGATGGAGATCTAATCACATCAACCAGTGATATTTTGAAAGAAACTGTGAAGTTTTATAAATCATTATACTCTAACCGAGATTGTAGACAAATAGATCTTGATGAATTACTTCCTGAACAAGTAAGTAAAAAATTGGACGATAATGATTCAGCACGGATTGAAGGTGTATTAACTTACGATGAAGTACTTGCAGCTTTAAAACATATTAAAAATGATAAAAGTCCAGGCCCAGATGGTTTCACAGCAGAATTCGTAAAGTTTTTTGGCGAGATTTGAATAAATACTTATTAAAGTCGCTAAAGTATGCCTACAAAACAGGTTCCCTTTCAAAAACTCAAACGCAAGGTGTTATCACCTGTATTCCAAAAGAAAACAAATCAAAAGGATTTCTAAAAAACTGGAGACCAATCTCTCTGCTTAATGTTTCGAAAAAGCTTGCCTCGGCTGCAATTGCGCGTCGTCTTAAATCCGTCCTTCTTACAATAATAAGCGAAGAGCAAAAGGGCTTTCTTCCGGGGAGATATATAGGTGAAGTTACACGGCAAATTTATGATGTAATGGGGATACCGAAACATACCAAACTCCGGGTCTATTGATGTCAGTTGATTTTGAAAAAGCTTTTGATTCAATGAGAGATCAAAGTAAAATTATCTTCCCCTGATTCCCGTAACAACAGCGCCACCTAAGGACCAAGCGTGTTCACTTCCGGTTTGACGCAAGCCGTCATGGAACGACCACGTTATCAATACGGCACCTGGAATCTCTCCCAACTAAAGGCAGAATTGAAATCGAGAGGGGCGAAGAGAACCGGGAGAAAAGTTGATTTAATAGAGAGGTACGTACTGACTGTTTTATTGATTTTTTTATCGGTGCCTCGCACTGTGAACGTTTTATCAAACAGACTGTATTTTCGCGCCTTGAAACTTTGTTGATGATATCGCTTGCCGCCTCAACTAAATAATATTTCAAATTGTAAGGGTATTTATGTACGTCGATCATGTTCTAGTATTGATTATTCCTGTAGATAATAATTTGCAGATGTTTAGTATTTTCGAATGTGACATGGATAGCAATTTTATATTTATTATATTATTTCGACCGACTGGTCTGATTGACGGTTTTAGGCAAAAGATAGTATCTCCAGCCAGGCAAACGCGTGTGTGTGTATGTAGACGTTTATAACTGGATCTGTTCAAGTTGATTGTAAAAGATAATAAACTATACACATTGCCTTCTTAGTCATGGGTTGACAAATAATTTGTTCCCTACTGGTCACAATTGCTAGTGCAAAACAAATATCGAGGTCTATTGTCCAAAATAAAATATTTGTGGTCAAAATATGACTCATATAAAACAACCAATAACTTTGTTTCAACAGTAAAAGGAAACATCGTGAATTCCTTTACCCATATTAAACTAACTTAATAATATTAGTAATACTTTGATTTTTAAAAATATCATAAAAATGAGTTAGCATGAATCTATTCATTTTTTTGGGAAAGTACACAATTTTAATACAAAACTAAACGAAATGGTACAGTATTGAAAATCTTTTGTGGCACGTCCAAGTCAAATTTTGATGGTGGTAATAAGATATTTAATTTCCTTAGTTTGATATTTTAACACAATATAAAAGTTGTATAATTTATAAAAGTTAATTTTCAATTAATGTCAGACAAAATAACAAATTTGAAGAATAAGATTTTTATAAAAAAAAATTGAAGAATAAGATTTTTATAAAAAAAATTGAAGAATAAGATTTATTCCTTATCATTTTCTTCATGAGTTTACATGAATTTCGAGAGAGAATGAATGAATCTTTAATTTTTATTTATTCATAGCAATATATCAAATGGGAAAAACGTAATTGACTGACCAACCAAACAAGAACCCACGTATTACGGTGTGTTTATTATGACACAATGCAATAACGTGAAACAGGAAGTGGCGATCACCTGACCTATTTCCTAGAACTGGAATGGTCTATCAAAGTGCAGGGGTGTCACCTGTGCTATATTGTGTTTGTCCAACAGGAAATCATATCCAAAGAGTTTTACTTTGGAAACGAAGATGAAGCTTATTGTATCCTTAAATGAAATATTTAAATGATATAAATATATCATACCAGAATAAGGTTGTTTGAATATTTTACATTTCCTCTGAATCCTCACCCCTACATTGAAAATAACTGGCCCAACCATTGGTAAGCGAGTGAACGCGGTGAAGCATGGATTAACTGTTTCCAATGTCTGAAAATATTGCGTCATCAATAATTGAGGTATGTCCTTAATGTATCACAAAATAAAGGTTGATAAAATTCATAATTGTAGCGTTTCCAAGGTTATTTACATTTTAAAACCCTAGCTTGTTTGTGATTGTTTACTGCCTGATATGTTGTGTGAAGACTGAAGTTACGATGAGGAAGGAGTGAATTTCAACTTTAGCACCTCATTTTTTATTGTTAAACGTTTCCAGTAAAATACACGATATATTATAATCATGAATAAAGAATAGATTGTTATGCAAATATATAATAGTAGTTCATCTAGAAAAACCCGTATTTCGACCAAGGCCTACATCAAGCACACCAAAGTATGCGCATAGACGTCTAGACTCTAGTTATATGCTGGACTATCATTGAGGTGTGATTGTTTATGACGTCACAGGCACTTGTAAAATTATGTCACCGGCAATGAAATACACAGCCTTGTGTTGAAACACTGCTTATGACATATACCATTTGGGTAAGAACTCTCGTATTAAAAAATACCAACATACCATGTCCACTTGTATATTTTGGTGTATATCTAGTATGACTAGAGGATATCTGTCTTTTCTTGACTAATACCATGTTTATCTCATCGAGTGAGGTAGAAAGGTTATATTTTCACGAGTGGCGCATATATAACTTTTCTACCTCACGAGATGAGATAAACATGGTATTTGTCAAGAATTGACGGATATTCTATTTATTATATGATATCATCCATGTAATTACATCCGAAAAGGGTAGTTTTCACGCCAAGCGGCCGCAAGGAACAGCCCGTCACCACAGAAACGTCATAAGCCAAATCGCCGCGCGAGACCATTGTATTATGACGTCAAATTATATCAGTCATCGTTCGCAGTGAAAATATAAGTTATTTTCACTGTAGTTTGGTAGACAGTTTATTTCACTGATAAATCCCAGTATTTCACTGCTCGTCATATAATAAATGAAGATACTAAACGACCTTCCATTTAGTAATATAGAATACTACACGATGTCCCGTTTGATAACATGTTTATGAAACGAGTGGATGGTTTGGTATTTTAACGAGCGAAAGCGAGTTAAATACCAATGCCATTCACGAGTTTCGAGTTTCGATATATGATCGTGGACTGGAGTGCGCCTTGGATACACTACCAGGTACCCACTTTTGCTGATGTTGTATCATGACTTGTTGTCCTGGAGTTAGGGGAGACAACTCCTTACAGCTGTTGCGGTCATGATAGTTCTTCTGTCTGTGCTTGGTTGCCTTCACTTGCTGTCTCATGTTGGTCGTGTAGTCTGGCTTCAGTAGTGGAGCTGCTGTTGGTAGCGTTTTTTTCAGTCTGGGACCAAGGAACATCTGCGCTGGGGACATACCTAGCTCACCTATTGGAGTGTTTCTGTAGTCAAGAAGTTCGAGGTATGGATCTTTGGCTTTCTTGATCAGGTTTTTCACTGTTTGCACTGTTCTTTCTATTTGACCAATGGATCAAGGATAGTGTGGACTGCTGGTAGTATGTACAAATCCATAGGTTTTAGCAAACTGTTCAAATTCTACACTTGAGTATTGTGGACCGTTGTCACTAACAACTTCATCCGGTATGCCATACTTGGACATCTGGCTCTTCAGGTAGAGTATGACATTGCTGCTGGTTAGACTGTCCAGTTTAGCAAGTTCTGGCCACTTGCAGAGATAGTCTACAGTGAGTAAGTAGTGACGTCCTTGGTGCTCGAACAGGTCTGTTGCGATCTTTGCCCATGGTCTGTCTGGTATTTCAGCTGGTATCAAAGGTTCTTTGGGGTTAGCTCTCTGGTGGTAGGCACAAGTTTCACATTTTGAAACTATGTCTTCTATTTCTGCCGACATGCCTGGCCAATACAGAACATCACGGGCTCGAGTTTTGCTCTTCACAGTTCCAAGATGAGGTTCATGAATTTTTTCGAGAATCTTGCCTCTCATGGATTTTGGAATTATGAGCTTGTGCGCTTTGAACAGCAAGCCATTGATAGTAGGAATTCATCCCTGTATGCCCAGTATCGTCTGATTTCTGCAGACAGGAATAATTCCTTTTCTTCTGGCCAGCGGTTGATTATGAGGTCACGCAATGTAATGAGGTCACTATCTGCTTCTGTAGCAGACAGAATTAGTTTTACTGGAGTTATTTGTAAGTACGCCAACAGTTGAACTCCATTAACGTCAACCTCTGGAACGAGGTTGTCGTCTGTCTCTGGTAAATAAAGTCTGCTGAGAGTGTCAGAGATCTTCATTTCTTTACCTGGCTTGTAAGTCACTTGCAGGTCATATTTCTGCAATGACATCATTAGTCGTTGCAATCTTGCTGGTGCTTCGATCAGTCTCTTCTTGAAAATTGCTTCAAGTGGTTTGGAGTCTGTCTCCAGTTTCACTTTTCTTCCAAAGACATACTGATGGAATTTCTGGCACCCAAACACAATTGTAAGTGCCTCTTTTTCTATCTGAGCATACGCTTGTTGCGCCGGTGTGAGACCACGTGAAGCATACGCTATTGGCCTGTCTTCTTGGAGCAACACTGCTCCGAGACCCTTCGAACTGGCATCCACATTCAGTGTGAGCGGTTTCTTGTCATAGTAGAACACAAGGACTGGAGGATTGGACGCTTTTTCTTTAAGTTTCTTGAAACTTTCGTCTTGTTCTTTGCTCCATTCCCATGCAGTGTTCTTTTCTAGCAAACTTCTTAGTGGGGCACTGTCTTTGTTTGTTTCACTTTTGTTCTGTGGCCTTGTCATAGCCTTCAATGCTCTCACTTTCTCCGGGTCTGGTTTGACGCCGTCTGACGTCAGTTGATGTCCGACATATGTGACTTCAGCTTTCCTGAATTCACACTTGTTTTTGCTCAACTTCAGGTTGAACTCTTCAGCACGTGTAAGTACTTTCTTCAGCCTTTCGTCATGTGTCTGCATATCTTCACCCCACACCAGAATGTCCTCCATGATTACCTCTGCTCCGTCGATATCTGCGATCAAATTGTTCATGATTTTCTGGAACACTTCCGGAGCGGATTGTATGTCAATTTGTAATCTTGTGAATCTGAATCTTCCAAAGGGTGTTTTAAAGGTACACAAACGTGAACTTCTTCTGTCAGCTGAATTTGCCAGAAGCCGGACGTAGCATCTAGCTTTGTGAACACTTTGGCATTTGGCATTATTGCGATAACCTCTTCGATTGTCTTTAATGGAAAGTGTTCTCTTAACACGGCTCCATTAAGATCCTTCGGATCCAGGCAGATCCGCACTTTGTGAGGCTTGATCACTGTCACCATGCTGTTTACCAACTGGGTAGGTTCTTCTTGTTTCACTATGACACCTTCCTTTTCCCTTCTAAGCAATTCCTCTCTTACTTTCTGTCGAAGAGTAACTGGAATCTTCCTTGGAGGGTGTATTACTGGCTGGACAGTTGTGTCAATCTTGATGGAGTGTCGGCCTGGGAGACAACCTAATCCAACAAACAACTTTGGATGGTCAACGATGACGTCATCTGGTACTGTGGCATCAACATGATTAATTCTTGCAACTAGTTTTATGTTTTGACAACTTTTGGAGCCAATTATTGAGGGCTGATTCCCTTCGACAACCTGAAATTTCACGTTGTGAGTAATGTTCCTGTACACAAGTGGAAGTGTTACTTCTCCTACAGTGTTCATAACATTCCCACATTATGACCTAATGCGAATGTTTGGTTTCTCCACTGCGGTCTTCTCTCCTAAACGTCTAAACGTCTTGGTTGAAATTGCGTTACATCGTGCTCCGGTATCTAGTTGAAACATCACAGTCTTGTCATAGACTTTGAATTTTTCGTACCAGTCTTTCTCTTCATCCTCGCTGTCGTTGTCAGCTTGGGCAACCATTCCAACAGGAAGGTTGTCGTCTGGGTATTCTTCACTTGAGAACTCTTCCCCAGACACTCCACCATCACAGTTGTTGACAAGACTGTTGTCTGGCTATTCTCCACTTGAGAACTCTTCCCTAGACACTCCACTATCGCAGTCTTCTTTCTTGTCAACCTTGGCAACCATTCCAACAAAAAATTCTTTGTCATGGTATTCTTCATTTGAGAACTCTTCGCCAGACACGTCTTCAATGTTGTAGACTTTCTTCGAACCCTTGTAGGATTTCGCATGTTTCTTCTTTTTCTGTCGACACACAGATGCGAAATGGTCCATGTTCTTGCAATTGTAGCATTTCTGTCCGATAGCTTGACACTTGTGTTTTTTTCTGTTTCTCATAACCACAATTTTCACAATTGGTGGATTTTTGACGACTCTTTTGTTTTGCTTGATTACTATGAGTTTTCTTCATGTAGTTGACTTTTCTGTCTTCTTGAGACATCGCTTTAAAGGCGCTGTAGCACTTTTTTTTCAAATTTTATTTTTTCAAATTTCCCATTTATAATGATAGTTTATGTGATTTATATTTACTTTAGAGGGTAAAACATCTTCTTACACAAACCAATTAGCCGTAGTGGTAATGACGGTGTTGCGTATAAAGCAAAAATTACATGGTGGCCATTTTATTGTGAACACATTTTATTATTTCGAATGACAAAAACGATTCCCATGGCGTGACGGAACCATGTACACTCATTTGTAACTTGACTTTCCGAAGAGAGAAGGGTGTTTTACTATCGGTGACATTATTTTTCAAATACATTTCATCGACACATTTGAGCGAAAAAACGTGCTACAGCGCCTTTAATTTGTTCTCTTGACAGTTCATGACTTCTAGCTATGTCAATAGCTTTTTCTAATGTGAGATCCGACCCTTCAGTTATGAGTCGTTCCCTAACTTTGCTTGAATTAGTGCCAAAAACGATCCTGTCACGAACCATTTCGTCTGGATTGTCATATCCACAGTCTTTCACAAGCACTTTCAAGTCTGTCACAAATTGAACAAATTTTTCTGACTCATTTTGCGTTCTTCATTGAACGATACCTGGAGAATACTTTGTTTGACTTGGGCTTGACAAACTCTTTAAATCTGTCTGATTTATGTCTTTCTTCTGTTCTTCATTTAAAGTCCAAGTTTCATAAACATTGTGACCTTTTTCTCAAACCCATAACATCAGAAAATTGCATTTTTCCGAGAGTGACTTGTTTTTCAATGGCCCTCAAAACATGAATGTACAATTGTAACAGCTAGTGTAACTCGCCGAGGCGAAGGATGACGAGGCTGTTTGGGGTTCAATCGTTTATTCGTAGGAACCAGTTGATCCAGTATTTAATATAAATACAGCCCTGCAACATAGGGGCAAAACAATATAACATTTGATAAACATTACATTTCATTCAATATGTCACAATGCCATTTTAGATATACAATAGCACATGGTGTAGTAGAAACATTACATCATGTTGAAATGACAAACATATACAAAGGCTCATTTAAAAGTATTACACAATTACACCAACTCACATTACATACAATATTAAAACCAAATGTGATACAGTATAGCACCATAATACAAAAATGCATTCACTCACATATCTGTGGAATACAGCAATACCAAGCACATGACGGCGCCCATCTCAGTGTCACTCCAATTATGTCTGTAGTACACAAACAGTATCACCATTCATTCATTCTGACACAAATCACACATTTGAGATGTTGTGTAAATTACTGTGATGTAAGTTATATTGATAAGACTTAAAACAAAGTTACGTAAACATTAGGATAGTTCTGTGATCGTAGTTTGGTGACAAAAGTCTCCAATAGTTTACTAATTTACGGAAAGTCTCCAATAGTTTTGAAACCGAAACCAAGAATTGTTCCCGTCAGATTGAATGCGCTCGAACGCAGCCGCCTGAATCCCGAGAAAAGTGGCTTAATACAAAAGTTCATGCATACCTAATGGCGACTTCACGTAAAAAAAGGTCAACGAAAATCGAAACCGTTTAAAGATGACCGTAAAATGTATGCATTAGACCTACAAGAAGAAAGGAAGTTGCTATACTAAAAAAAACTCCCCAAAACGATATAAACTATTGGCAAACATATATTAGAAATCAAAAGCAAAAGTATGGATAAAGATATCCCCGTTCGATTCATAAATTATCTTATTAAAACCAACATGGTAACACATGCACTGAGAACAAAATGATTCAGATCCTTTGTTTTACATTATTGAATGATTGATTCGTCCGGCCTTATGTATACAAAATTATAATACTTTATTAATCAAATTTATACGTAAAGCTGGAAACTTCAAACCGACTGACATGAAAGAAGAAGTATGTTTGCCAAATTGTAATACCAGATACTTTTCTACATATTATAACAAAGTATCTCCTAATTTGAATTTAAAAGGGGCTGTAGCACGTTTTTGCAAAACAATTTTTTTTTCAAATTTCCCATTTATAATAATTTTTTTATGTCATTTAAATTGATTTATTAAAGATCTTATTACAAAACCAATGATCCGTAGTGGTGATATGGTGTTGCGTATTACGGCCATTTAAATGTGAACACATGTTCTTATTTCGATTTACAAAAACGATTACCATGGCTTTACCGAACCATGTACACTCATTTTAAACTTGATTTTCGGACGAGAGAAGAGTGGGTGACTATTTGTGACATTGTTTTTCAAATATATTTCATCAACGTATTTGAGCGAAAAAGCTTGCTACTGCCCCATTAAATATAGAATACTAAATGATGTCCTGTTTGATAACATGTTTATTAAACGAGTGAATGGTTTGGTATTTTAACGAGCGAAAGCGAGTTAAATACCAATGCCATTCACTAGTTTCATAAACATGTTATCAAACGGGACCGAGTTTAGTATTTTATTTATTACTCAATGATGTAAATAGCGCTGAATTGCAAGAAAATCATTTTTAGTGACGCTTTCTTGCAAATAGGTCACCCGCTATTGCAGTCCCGCGACCAACATTGTGACGTCAAACAAAAACGACTATGACGTCACGTGCCGATTATGACGTTACGACAGCACGCGGTGGTATCACACATGTGTGTAACCAACTCATTGTTATCTAATGAGTGATCTCACCACGGTTGAGTAATAATACGAATTAAAATATGACATCGTTAAAAACTGATAATGATGTCTTTATGAGGGGATAAACATGTCAAGTAATGATATTTTCATTTCCGTATTATAACTTCAAATGGCTCAATTAGGAGATGTTCTCATAAGAAAATGGGCGATGAATTAATTATGAGTGAGTAACTCCTAAATACGAATATTTCATGCCCTGACAAACAGATATATATGTTAGAATATATCAGTCGTGAATAAAACAGACAGATATGTCAGTCTGCCCGGAAATTTTTAAGTGCCTTCAGTATCGTTTTTTTTCGAAAATTCAAGATCCTATCTAGAAAATTCAACTTAGTATCTTGAAAATTAATGTTTCTGTTTTGAAAATTCAACTTAATCGGGCCAAGCTACGATATTATTCTGCACATTTTATCTTGAAAATTCAACTCGAATATTAAAGATCCTATCTTGAAAATTAGACTTATTTTCTCCGAATGTTTAGAAGGTACACTATCAATGACAGAGTATTTTAATTACAGGATTTCAAGGTTATTCAAGTTTTAAAATTGTTATTACAAGGGATTAACTATTTTGTATTTTAACAATACCAACTTGAATGTTCAAGATGCAAAATTGAATATTCAACAAAATTAACTTTAATATTCAAGACACTAACTTGAATATTCTAGACACTAACTTGGATATTCAAGACACTAACTTGAATATTCTACAAAATAGGGTTGAATATTCCACAAAGTAGGGTTAAATATTCAACAAAATCGGGCTGAATAGTCAACGTAACTATATGGATTGAATTTTCAACAATATTAAGTTGAATGATCAGCACGATAAAGTTGAACTTTCACAATAGTAACATGAATTTTACTCAAGATACTTAATTAAATTAAATACTAAGGTAAATCTTTAAGATGCTAAGTTAAATGTTCAAAATATCAAGTCGAATTTTCAATTTAGTCTCTTGAATTTCAAAGTAAGACCATAAAATTTCAATATAAAAATATACTGAATAATAGCTTAGCTAGCCCAATTAGGGTTGATGAGTCTGTGTAATCGAAACTTTTAAAAACCAACATACATTCGACGAAGTGTCGTAATCTTATCAAAATGAAATAAAACATAGATGTATAAGTAAAGTAAAATGTGAATTGCCCATTAATTTAGCGATAAATTATAAATACTAAGTATGCATGGTGGTTTTGATTTTCTAATTCGAGAAGTTGTTCTTTTTGAGTAAAATGTTTCATAATTTTTTAACTTTAACCTTTCAAAATATAATGTTTACAAACTTACCTTTCACGAGGAAACGCACGCCTTCTTATTTTAGACGTTTTTATCTTGGCAGGAGAGGGAATGCAACTGACAATTCGGAGAAGACCATGAAATACATATAGAGCACAAGTCGCCATTAGTTTTGCACATGATAAGGTGCGTTGTGGCGTGCATTTCAGTAGCAAGAACATGTTTACTTAAACTTTGTTTTAAGTAGGAGAATGTCCTCAAACTGGCCATTAGTTTTGCACGTGGGGCATGTTTTCGGCCTAACGGCCTCAAACATGGTCCACGTGCAAAACTAATGGCCAGTTTTTGGACATTCTCCTACACATAATTGAATTTTTGGAAATAAATATAACTTTGGAAAGATATTATTTTATTAGTGTACTTGAGATGTAAAAGATAATTATATAGTTTTAGATTATAGTTAGCTATACAATTTATACTTTTAGATATAAGATAATATTTCACTTGCATTAACATGCACTATGAAATTACCTTGTCAAACAAATAATGGCTCACCTGTGTCAATCTCTGTGTCCCAATGTGAAGTGACGGTGACATGCACAGGTGCAAAGTTAGAAAGCACTGTTCCCTAATCAACCAATCAGATGCCTAAATAACTGATCATGTGATAAACAATCTGCCAGTGACACCACCTTGACCTTAGACCACTGACAGGAAGCCTTGACCTTCCAGTCAATACTGACATACTCAATGCAATATAACTAGAAACTGTCACTGCCGCCTTAAGCATCAACATAATTGATAAACTTCAGAATCACAAATAACATATAAAATACCACCACCATATAAAACCCTTTTTATTGAACTATTTTATATTTTATTATTTTTATTTTGCATTTCTATGAATTATAGTATAATGACCACAACCACAATATGACATCGTTGCAACTAGTACAACTGTAAAACTCAAAACACTGGAAAGTTAAAATGAAACTCAATACTGCCACACACTACCCCCCACAAAAGAAATGGCGTCCCCGCCATCATCCATGACCCTGAATTACTGTAAGCAAAACATCAGCCACTTTAGGAGGTAGGTTGTTGAACATTCCACTCATTGCCAAATTTTCCAAGAATCTTGCCTTTTCTAGCCATTCTGGAGGACGTACGGCATGAGCCATAATAAAGTCACCACTTGTATGCCACGCTGGTTTACGTCGTTGACGTCCAGATCGACGTGGTTCACTATCTGAAACGTGATTCTGTGCTTCTACACTGTTCAATTCCGAAATGTTATTCCGAATTTCAGTTGACACACTTGTATTTTCTTCATCCATGTCATTGTTTTCCTCAGCAATTTCTTGAGATAATGGTACCATCTCGGATTCAGAAGCTTCATCACAAGACTCTGATCTAGAATCCTCAACATCTGATCCAGAATTACTTGATCCATCATCAACCTGTTTTACTACTGTTTCATCAGTCTCAGTGGAAGTTACTAGACCTGATGTACTTTCTGACTGTTCAATGTCATCTGTCACATCCAGAACAGGCTCCTCTTGCTGGGAATACTCATTTGTTGGATTAACTTGCTTGCTTAATACCTTCCTTGGCTTAGGTGTAAGGCGTTGTGTTTTGTCGATATCCACACTGCTAATAGGAAGAAGATGATTTCTGTGCAGAGTTCTAGACTTTCCCTCTCCCGCTTCCGGATTGACTACATAAACTGGAATGTCTAAATTTGGATGTTCTTCAACAACATATGCCTCTTCTTCCCATTTATCAGCAAGTTTATGTTTTCCTTCAAACGCAAGTTTTCTTACCAACACTCTGTCACCAACCATGACACTTGCTTCCCGAGTTCTCTGATCATAACTTTGCTTCTGCCTGTCTTTAGCTTTCTTGGAAAGTTTTGCTGCAAGGTCATATGACTTCTGTAATCTTTCCTTTAGACATTTTGTATACGACTGTTTTGGCTCCTCCGAGTTCCTGTCAATACCAAATGCCAAATCAATTGGTAATCTGGGGTGACGACCATACATTAAAAAGAAAGGAGAAAACCCTGTTGTTACATGCCGTGTACAATTGTACGCATGGACTAAAGGTGCTACATGAACTTTCCAATCTACTTTCCGGTTTGGTTCCAAAGTGCCTAACATGTTGAGAAGAGTGCGATTAAACCTCTCGCATTGCCCATTACCCATGGGGTGGTATGGTGTAGTTCTTGATTTCTTGATACCAGTCAATGCACACAACTCTTGAATAAGGCGTCCTTCAAAATTTGCACCCTGATCAGAGTGGATTCCTGCGGGGTAACCAAACTGATAAACAAAGTTATTCAGAAATACTTCAGCAGTGGTACGAGCTGTCATGTTTTTGGTTGGAACAGCTATTGAATACTTGGTAAAATGATCTGTTATCACCAAAATATGTTGGTAATTACCTTTAGAAGGTTCCAAAGTCAAGAAATCCATGGCAACTAGTTCTAGTGGGTATGATGTTTCTATACTCACTAGTGGCGCTCTAGAACTTGTATTTGATTTCCTGTGCAAACAGCGAACACACTGCTTAATCCAATTCTCTGTCTCTCCTGCCATCCCTGGCCAAAAGAATCTATCTCTGATTAAAGACAATGTTCTGTCTCTTCCTAAATGTCCCATATCATTGTGTAAACTTTGTAGAACCTGTTTCCTTAAATGAGAAGGAATAACCAACTGCTCATTCGTCCAGTCACCACTGTCTGTGATTCTATAGAGAACGCCCTGACGCAGTTTCAGGTTCTCAAATGTCCGCAAATAGGAATTCAATTCACTTGTGACTTGACCTTTCTTTGGCACCCGTCCTAATCTAATCCACTTTATGACATCAGCCAAAGTCGGTCCCTGAAGTTGTTCCTTTCTCCAGCTCCTTGGAGTCATTTCCTTCAGATCCTGACCTGCTTCAGTATCCAGTACCAAATCTGGCGACATGCTCAAACACTCAATATAATTGGATGCTGATACAGACTGACAAATGGCCTTTATAGATTCTGAGGAAATCTTTTCACTTGCCTCTGTTGCATATTGTGGAATCCTAGATAATGCATCTGCATCTATGTTGGATTTGCCAGGCCGGTACCTAATGTCAAAATTGTAAGCCGATAATGCAGCCAACCATCTATGGCCCGTTGCGTCAAGTTTGGCTGTGGTTAGAATATAGGTCAAAGGATTGTTGTCTGTATATACAGTGAATTCGTTCTGATAGAGATACTCATGAAACTTTTCAGTAATGGACCATTTCAGAGCAAGAAATTCCAACTTGTGGGCACTGTAGTTTTTCTCTGACTTGGACAATCCTCTACTGGCATAGGAGATAACTTTTTTGTAACCATTCTGAGTTTGATACAAGACCGCACCTAACCCATTCTGACTCGCATCTGTATGCAGCTCAAATGGAAGTGAATAATCACAAAACCCTAATACCGGCGGTGATGAAAGCCTATCTTTGAGTTCCATGAATGCTTGTTCTTGTGCGTCTCCCCAAACCCAGTCCACTGTAGATTTACCCTTCTTGTCCGTAGGCTTTGGCATAAGCAAAGATAAAGGCTTTGACGTCTGTGAAAAGTTGTGAACAAACTTCCTATAGTATCCGGCGAAACCTAAAAATTGCCTGACTGCCTCTGGACTGGTTGGTCTTGGCCAATTTCTAATAGTTTCTACCTTGGAAGAATCTGGTTCTACACCGTCCGTGGATATTACATGGCCAATATAGGTACATTTCTCCTTAAAGAATTCACACTTGTCTGGGGCTAATTTTAGATTGCACTCCCTCAATCTCTGCAAGACTCTGGTCAATCTACGAAGATGTTCCTCATAACTATCAGCGAAAATGATCAGATCATCAATGTAGATTACACATATTGATAGATGTAAATCTCCTAGGCAATCTTGCATCAATCGTTGAAAGGTCGCAGGACTATTACAGAGCCCAAATGGAAGCCTATTGTACTCAAAAAATCCTAACGGACCCACGGTAAATGCTGTGCGTTCTTTGTGCTCCTCGATGATCTCAACCTGGTGATAACCTGATTTCATATCCAGCTTTGAGAAATATGAACTTCCGGCCAAACAGTCCAGTACCTCATCTATCCTGGGAAGAGCAAAACTGTCTTTTATAGAAACCCGATTTAGCTGTCTAAAGTCAACGCAAAGTCTAAGTTTTCCATTCTTCTTCCGACATAGGACAATATTGGAAGTCCATGGGCTATGAGACTTTCTAATAACACCACAAGCTAGCAATTGTTTAAGATGCTCTCGTACTTCTTCAAATAGTGAAGGAGGAATCCTGCGATAACGCTGCTTGAAAGGAGTGTTGTCCTTCAAATATATCCTATGTTTCACAGCTGATGAATGACCAAGGTCTAAATCTCCATGTGAAAAGACATCAATGTGATTTTTTATGACATCAAGTCCTTCTGCAAACTGCTCTTCAGATAGATTACCCTGGTGAACTTCTATTTTACTGAGAAGGATTTCCATATCAGTTGTCTTGTCTAAGTTAACATCCTCAACAGAAACTGGTTGAAGTTCACATACTATAGCTCTGGGCTGTACAACTACAGTATGGGTAGTAACATTAGACAAATGGACATCAATTGGATCTTGATCCTGATACTTGTAGTACACGAGAGAAGGCGACACGTCCAAATCAGTAGGTATCGATGAGTTAATACTAGCCTGAAGAGTAGCAAGTGATTTCGGATAGCACATCTCCTTGTCAACATATCCCTTTAGAACAACTTGTGAATTCGCTGGCACAATGATACTTCTACACTCTGCACTTCTAACTAAACCTAATCTCCAATTCCGTTTAGCCAATTCCTTATCCCTGATGACCATATTGCGGAAAGTCAAATACCATGGAGTGTAAAGATTAGCTTTCTGCAGAAACCTTGCACCATGCTCTGATCTACATCTATTCAGGATAGTTGAAAGAACATTTGTCCCCAATAATACAGGCACCGAGAGATTATACCGACTGTCAGGAACTACCAATAACAAACACTGCATGTTCACTAATGAATCACCTGGTGAAGACAAATCTACAGATATGAACCCTAAATATGGTAAAGCACCACCATCGGCACACTCTATATCAATCAATGTATCCAAATTATGTAGAGGAAGATGTGAAAGATGTTGCACATAGAAGGATTCACTTACTGTTGAGACTGTTGAACCTGTATCAAGTAGAGCTGTACATGGCTTGTCACAAACTACCACAGATGTCTCATTGGGTTCACCAACTAATCCTGCTGGGAGTTGTTTGTTGCTTGAGAACTGCGCTGATTGACCCATGAGTTGCCCATGCCCATGGGTCCATGTCCGTTTAAAGGCTGGTGATGATCCATGTTAACTCCACACCCTCGCCAAATATGACCAAGCTGTCCACATTTCCAACAGAGTGGCCCTTGAATTCCGTCAGGCGGGAACTGGCCCCTATATGGTAAGTATGGTCTATCGTAAGATGTTCCACCACGAGCATTCTTGCCACTGCTTTCACTAGGATTGTACCTGCTTTTCTTGGACTTGCCATTACTAGAGCGAAGTGCTGGAGGACTACTATGGGATTTCTGTTCCATTTGTTTCTTGATATTGCTCAACTCTGAAGACAATTGTTTCACCATATCTCTTAACTCTTGCATTTCAGAAGATGTTTGGGACCGCCATCTTGGCAGGAAGAGGTTTCTTAGAAACTTCAGGAGGATTCCTTTGACTCAACTCATGCTCTAACCTTCTTATGGCAACCCTAAACGTGTCAAAATCCTGAATTGAGTCATATTTGTGACCTGAAATGTCCTTAAGAGATGGCTTCAATCCTTGCCAAAATACACTTTTAAGAGCACGATTGATCTCTACTTCTGAAGGGTTGGTATGTTGGGTAGCCTTTGCATAAAGATCCTCTAGTCTACAACCCCATGTGGTTACATCCTCATCCGGTAATTGCTTAGCACTATAGAAGCTTGCCATCAAGTATTCACTTTCCTCGCATGTTCCATAAACACTTTGCAATTTACTCAAAACAGTTTCAAGACTTGCACGAGATCCTAGCAATGAAGCAACTTTTCCTGCCTTGCCTTTCAATGAGCGACGAACAGCCTCAAATAGGATGTGTTTAGGATAAGCTTTCTCTGCTAAGAGACAATTGACTTCGTAAATCCACAAATCATACGGTGCTTCCCCTTTTCCTGATTCTCCGAAGAATAGTGATAACCTTGGAATAGGACCTGGCATGGGTAAAGACTGACTAGATGCTTGAGAGCCCATACCCTTATCACATGTCACGTGATCGTTGGATGTACTGCTTGGGACATTCCCTGATACACCCTTGGACTCTTCCCCTGACAATTTACCAACTGACTGCAAGTAAGACATTATCAAATCCTGCAACTGTTCAGCACTATCTACCTTAGATGTAACTCCCATTGACTTAAGGGTCTGACCTAAGAGAAGAACATTAGGATCATCCTCAGAATCACTCTCGCCCTCTAACTTTGGCATCACTTCTGACTCTAATTCCTCTATCAACTTATGTTCCTGTTCTATCTTATGAGCCATAATGAATCTATATGAACCACAAGACAACTTGAATTTAACTTGAGAGAAAATAGTCTATCAGCAATACAACTAACTAGATGAAAGGTTAGTATATAACGTGCGTATGGGCGAAGGACCTAGAGACGAACACAGGTAAGTAAAGCTGACATGACAACCTCACAATAAACGTCAACACAAGTACAACTATATACCTAGGGTAAGTAATGATTTACCTAGCTTATGTTTAGTTAGATATAAGCTAAACCTGTCACTATTCACCCTACGTGTATACCTACATGTTTGTATGTATGAGGTGTATGCTATATCACACAAACTCAACCGTTCTTACCACTCACAGCACGCCGTCACTGCGCTACACTTCAACCACTAAAATACATGAAACACTTACAAGATGCTAAAATATATGTATAGAGCCAATGTATGACAATGATATAAACCCCAAAAATATATCACATTGCAAATATATAAATATCAAATATTCAATAAAAGTTCATTCAAAAATGTTCATGTATATATATACTTCACATAATAAAAATATGAATGTTCATGTAGTCACGTATGACCTGGGACAGTCCGAAGATGACACCTGGTGAGTATTGCACTTGGGTTATCACAAGTACGACGCACAAAATGTCATGTGTGGTGCGTATCAGAATGGTCTCACCAACGCTGATGGTCACTGACGATATCAGGCGATGTCAGAGTGAAGACAAGGAGATCACTGAAGAGATGAAAGGAGGTGGGCGCTGAGACCACGTCACTGGTTCCTCACTGGGGGCTCCATTTGTAACAGCTAGTGTAACTCGCCGAGGCGAAGGATGACGAGGCTGTTTGGGGTTCAATCGTTTATTCGTAGGAACCAGTTGATCCAGTATTTAATATAAATACAGCCCTGCAACATAGGGGCAAAACAATATAACATTTGATAAACATTACATTTCATTCAATATGTCACAATGCCATTTTAGATATACAATAGCACATGGTGTAGTAGAAACATTACATCATGTTGAAATGACAAACATATACAAAGGCTCATTTAAAAGTATTACACAATTACACCAACTCACATTACATACAATATTAAAACCAAATGTGATACAGTATAGCACCATAATACAAAAATGCATTCACTCACATATCTGTGGAATACAGCAATACCAAGCACATGGCGGCGCCCATCTCAGTGTCACTCCAATTATGTCTGTAGTACACAAACAGTATCACCATTCATTCATTCTGACACAAATCACACATTTGAGATGTTGTGTAAATTACTGTGATGTAAGTTATATTGATAAGACATAATTGAGTTTTTGGAAATAAATATAACTTTGGAAAGATATTATTTTATTAGTGTACTTGAGATGTAAAAGATAATTATATAGTTTTAGATTATAGTTAGCTATACAATTTATACTTTTAGATATAAGATAATATTTCACTTGCATTAACATGCACTATGAAATTACCATGTCAAACAAATAATGGCTCACCTGTGTCAATCTCTGTGTCCCAATGTGAAGTGACGGTGACATGCACAGGTGCAAAGTTAGAAAGCACTGTTCCCTAATCAACCAATCAGATGCCTAAATAACTGATCATGTGATAAACAATCTGCCAGTGACACCACCTTGACCTTAGACCACTGACAGGAAGCCTTGACCTTCCAGTCAATACTGACATACTCAATGCAATATAACTAGAAACTGTCACTGCCGCCTTAAGCATCAACATAATTGATAAACTTCAGAATCACAAATAACATATAAAATACCACCACCATATAAAACCCTTTTTATTGAACTATTTTGTATTTTATTATTTTTATTTTGCATTTCTATGAATTATAATAAAATGACCACAACCACAATATGACATCGTTGCAACTAGTACAACTGTAAAACTCAAAACACTGGAAAGTTAAAATGAAACTCAATACTGCCACACAATGAGACTTGAACGATTTCCACGTCCCTGGAAGATCGCCAATTTCCCAATTCATGGATGGAACCTCGCCAGCGGCTGTAGCAGACATCTTTAGTCAATCTTCAATGTACTCACGTCGAACGTTTTAAATTGGACTGTAAATACAATGACTAATCTAACGTGTCAAACATAGTTTTGGTCTTAACTCTTCATTATTTGGCAAGATTTGTCTCGAACTTCTGACACCATGTTTTGTACGGGTCAACAACAGGCATGGTGAGGCCAGGAGACGTTAATTCTCTGTCGCTTAGATGCACAATGATACACAATGATACAAGCGGCCCCGTCTAGACAATGCGAGGACTGGCGAGGTAGCGAGTATTTTACGTGCGCCTCTTTCAGTATGATACCATATGTGACACTGGTAGGTGTCCAAGTGCCAACTGCAAATATGTGTGTGCTGTGCTGTATGCTCTATACATGTTTACATCTACAGGCGAGATAATAACTGAACAGACTTGTACACAACAGCTTCAGACATTCCATCAGTGCAAACCTTACACTGGAGGTCCAATCAAGGCCAAAGACCTCCCATTGAGCAACAAAGAACTGAATGTTAACTTCGACCCAAGACCACAGCAGTTCAGAAACCAGATTGGATATGTTGACCACCTGCTAACACCTACTCCCTTGATACAGACCATGATTACCTGAAACTGTCTCCTTCTGATCAGTTGCTTGTTTCACAGAAATTAACAGTTGTGTCCGAGGAGGATATCAAGGAAATCGAATATGCCACTCGTCAACAATCTACATGTAAAATTTGGCAGCTTTAACATTCCCGACGGATAACATCATCATCTTTTGGCAAAATTTGTTTGGCGACAGACAGAACTGATTTCTTGAAGATGGCACATTCACTGACGGAACCCATGCAAGAAGTTCAAGCAGCTCCAGTTCGACATGGACGTTAATATGAAGCATACGCTATCCGAAAATACGAACAACTGTCAGGAAGGAGGACCTCCAAATGTGGTTTGTTTGTCAACTTGGAACGTCCGTATCTTGTGGCTTTGCCCGATGCTATCCTGGGGATTGATGAGCTTGTGGAAGTAAAATGTCCTTATTCAGCACGGGACAGACCTATTTCAGATGTAAGTGTGCCTTACCTGCATTCTGTTGATGGAAGCTTGAGTCTCAGCAAAACTTGCAACTATTACTATCAAGTTCAAGGACAGCTATTCTGTACTGGCAGACAGACATGTAGATTTATTGTATATACTTTCAAGGATCTTAAAGTCATCACAATTGAAAAAAATGCATCGTTCATTGACAGTATGATTACTAAATTGGATAATTTCTTTCAGGTGTACTTCAAAAAGTCTGTCCTAGACAGATTTTTCTTCAAGAATTACTACAAATACTCTTTCCAATAGTTCAGCAACTCTTGTTGCATGATTGTGACATGAAATCAGTTGATTTGGGAGTGCTGCTTGTCATTCTAAAGCTAAACTTACTCATTTTGAGTTTTCCCTCATTGTGCAAGATGTAAGTTTTCATGATTCATATTTTAATAATTCATGATTTAATTTCATTCATTTCAATAATACATGAAATTATCCCCTGCAACAACGAAGTGGGGGGATTAAAAATGGGTGAGGTCCGTCCATTACAAACTATGTCCGGCTCATAACTTTGTAATTAATCAATCGTTTCAATTAAACTGTGTCATGGGATTGAAGAACATGTAATAATGTGTCATGAATAACAATTTTGAAAATATTTTTATAAAATTTGTTGATTTGGGCGGAAAAGTGATAACTTTGTATGAAAAATGGTAGGAAAACCTGTCAGGGTCATAACTTCCAAACCAGTCATCTCATTTTAATCAAATTTGATATTAAGATACATAATAACATGATGATAAACAAAAATTACATGAAGGATGATTTTAATCAACAGGTAACATATGTTGATTTCATTTAGCGATTGTATTGAAACAGTCTCCTTATTTATATTCTAGACAAGATTGCAAATGTGTTCTCTTTTGTCCGACATGTAAATGAGCAATAGGATGAAAGAAATATTTCATGTTAAATACAGTCATAGAAAAAAGCTTATATTGATAACATATACAAACTTTATAACTGTTGTGTCCTTTGCTGCTTGTTTACATTTGCAATCACACTATCTGCAACAGTACAAATGTTTGTACTTATGAGATTTGAGCCACACCCAAAAGCCATGGTGGCTGAATGGGTAAGCTTTTTGGAGGATCAGTGCAGATTATTGCTGCCTGAGTCAGAGGCTTCAAATCCCAAAAGTTCAAGATTCTGTACTATAGCAGAAAGTTTGATCCCAAAATATAAGATTATTCAATAGATCATGATTTCAAAATATTGTTTTGTTATACAGCATATGTTATTAAACCTCTTATTATACCAAACACAGAACACTGAAGTCAATAGTTGTATATATACAGTTTATTACATGAAAAGTTAAACTTCATGTGAAAGAACATAATGTGTTTGTTATCTGTTGAACAAATGTTGCTTCCTTTAAAGTGGCAAAAAGTATATTTAATTATACCTTAAAGTATATGGCTCTGATATGTACCAAAATATGTTAAGAGCTGAATTGATTCATCACCACAATTGATTTGTATATAAACATCTCCTATTGCGATATATGACACATTATAATATAAAGCATGCAAGTCAATCATACACATACTACAGTAATTAATAATTTCAAACAAAATCGCTCATTATGTCTGCCTGATTTATTGGTGCAGTACAGTTACACTGCCCTGTTTTCAATAATAGACCATACTTTTTTTTACATGAAACTGAACCGATGTGCATTTCAATAATGTTCAGCAATAATCTATACTCATTGAAAAAAATTACACTGGTTGACACAAATGAAAGGTTTATAAAAGTGACAAGAACAATATACTCTGTACCTTTAATTGAAGCAATAAGGTGAAGCACAAACTATGATGTTGTGGGCACAATACATTTCTTAAATTTACAGAGAATGAAACACACACTTGTGATTTCTGTAGCCAATTTTGTTTCAGTGCTGTTCAAAGGTGATGTCAAAATTTTGAAAGTTTTAGCAAGGCCAATGATACGCTCAATGTGTACACGTTTGCTCGATATCTTGCGATCTTTCATGACTGTTTGAGTTGACATGCAATTTTTCCTGGAGAAGAAACTTGGCAAGTTAATGCTGACATCTTTCAGGGCAATCATGTCCTGCACATTAAATCCCTTATCAGCCATGATCAAATCTCTACGGTCACAGAGTACTGTGAGAGCACAATCTGTCTGTCACTACTGGATCCCCGATAAGCTGGAGATAAGTAGGACACTAAACCACCCGGGGTACACCCAACAAGTACTTTCACAGTGTTTTGTTTTTGTAAGTGGACTATGTGCATATTGTCCAACCGGTGGTTTGGGCTTCATGATGGGCATCTCTGTACCATCAATAATGATCCTAGTATTTGGGAATTTTGACTTGAAATCAGAAGGACAAAAAAATCTCACCAAATCACGTTCTGGCCAACATGGAATCTCTGACCACTGATAATGCATAAAGTTCACCCATGTTATCCATATATTAGCAAGTGTGGTATCAGAAACAAGAAGCCAAGCTCATAGTTTGTGTTATTCTGCCTTAACTTGATCAATGTAATGAGGAACTGGTCTTCAATACTGATACTTGTAACAGGAGTGTATAAGTAATGAAGGTGGTTCACAGCTTCACCTAAACTAGCCAAAGCAAACCTAAAGTCCTTCTAACTTGCTAACCCTGTGAAGAACAACATGGCTTCATTGTTATCAGCTATCTTGTCAATGTTGAACATAGGAAAGTTTGGTGTTTGACTGTAACAAGTCTTCTTCTCCGTCACTTCTGGTATTACTTCACTTTTCTCTCTGATATCATTTGTTGAGCAACATTCAACCTCAATAATTTCTTCTGCAATCATATCAGGAATTATTTCTTCTGAACCTTCCTTAATATTGTCAGTGGTCACCTGAAATGGCCGCTTTTGATGTTGCCGGGCCTGAAGTCGTTCACGTCTCTCATCACTCATGGGAAGATAGATGGTACAGCATCCTTTCGCCGCTGTTGTCGTAGAGGTGCCTAACCTAAAAGGAAATGGTTTATATACTATTTTTTTTTAATAAAATTTTGAAAGTTAGTAGAGGAGAATCTTTTCTAGAAAGGCAAAAATTGCAGTAGATTTACTAATGCAGTACAACTGTTGGACATAAGTGACTAAAGTGAGGCAAAATAATGGTGTCAAATTGTCAATATTATATATAATTTGTTGTTATTTGTTCAATCAATTATCATAATAACAACAAACATAAGAACATTTTCCAGAAGCAATTTTAAGACGGAGAACAATCTTAATTTTTAATAGTTCACATTTGCCAAATACACATTAAGGTTGGTAGATCTTAATTTCTGACACCAATGGCTGACATATTGCCAGCTCAAATGACGATAAACAAGAACAAAATCACTTCTCAAATTAATTTATTCTATTGCCATTAAGTAATATCTTAGCCACTTTTGAAAATCCAATATTGAAAATTTTCAGGAAATGTTAAAAATACAGTTTACAAAATAAATATTTTCATTTTTAAGCTTCCAATGCTTGAAAGGCTGTAAAATATTTTATTGACGTGTCAAGAACCAGAGGTCCTCGGGGCAGAAACCTTAAGGGAATTATGAAAAATTAAAATTTTGCGTTGGCTAAATAAATGAAATCTTTGTTATCAAAATAAAACTGTTTCACATGCCTCTAAATAAACAAAAACCTAGTCCGGCTTCATCACTGTCTATTGTTGATATAGAATAGAAAAAGTAAGTAAAAGATAACAAGAAATTGCTTACTTCGTAATAATTCCAAGTAAAACCAATCTGAATACAAATGGAAATAAAAATGAAAAAATGAAAATGAAAATACATGCAAAAATAAATGACCAGACTAACTTTTTTCAAAACAAATAAATCAATATCAAAGGTGAATGTCAATAAATGATATTAGGCAAAATAAACAAACAAACACAAAATGAATAACTTCAATCGATTCTTAAATAGGTCTTTGCCCTATATTCAGTGTATGAAATAAGCTTGAAAAGTAGCCAGCCCAAAAGTGCTATTTTGTCAATTTACATGGCAAAATTAGGGATACGGACGGAACGGCAAAACGGCGACAAAAGTTTAGTTGAAACGGCGACAAATTGGACGGAACGGCGACATAAATGGATTGGACTAAACGGCGACACCAAATATATATTTTTTATTAATAGTAGAGTTACCGATTTCACTGTTCCACCCTTTTTACTTTTATAATTGTACCAATTTTGGTAATTAATAGTATATTTATTTGTTGTATATTTATGACTAGTGACTGTCATTGTTTCAGCATTTATGCACACGTATAACCAGAACAAACAAATGTATTAGTCTCTAATGTTTTATTTTTAGACTCATATTCATTTTATTAGTCAATGAGACCGTTTGTTTGTCACATTTCACAGTTCGAAATTCTCAGGTCACACTACTTTATATACCCAATCTGACAATTATTATTGAACACAATAACCCTTTTAAAATTAAGAAACTTAGCCAGGAAAGATGTCATTCACAACCTTCCTTTCCCTTGTACGGTGTGTAAGAAAGTAAGGAGAAATGAACATGCGGGTAGTTGCGACCAATGTTTACACAAGCAATTATCAATTGATCTGGTTATTGTTTACATTAATTAGCGACTAACGAGGTATTAGCAATTGGCCGTGTTAATTAATTAAATCAATCAGTAATCGTATTCATGGTTGATCGCATTTTAGGTGTTGGGCCTATATCATTATTTCAGACCGATATTTTATTATCGTCTCACCTCATTAAAATGGATTCATACATAACTAGTTAACTATAAAATATATACATTCTAATAAAACCCATATCACAAAAGTGAAAATTGATGTATAAAAAGTAACGAGCCACCCTGTATAGTGTTATGAGAGACTTTATATTACAATTAAAATGTACATAAAATATAAAACCAAAAAGTGTTAACAGGAATTAAGAATATAAGAATTCATTTCTTTTCGTTAAAATGCTAAAGCAGGTTTTGGTACATGAATATATCACAGCTTGGGTTGATAGGATAAAACTGACGTTCCGAGGATCATCAAAATTTGGGAAAATTTCTTCAATATTACAACATTTTAACAGCACCTCACGTTTCATACAGGCGACATCTAAGTAACACGTGTTTCTCTCTTTCTACACCATCATGACAAACCGTACATATTCTCTCATTTAAACAAAACATCCATGGATTAATACAACATCAAAGCATAGGACAGATTGGATTATATGTAATCGTAAGCAATTAAAAGAACATCTCACAGCAGAAAATCTTTATTTAACTACAAATAAATATCTCAAACATGAAAGATCTACCAATAAAACTTATAAAAACCTTTACAAAAACAACTATTGTCGCCGTTTAGTCCAAATATGTCGCCATTTAGTCCAGTGTTTTTTTTTATAAAAATTAGTTGAAAATGTGTTTCGCCGTTCTGTCCAGGAGATTGTTTCCATCTGTCGCTGTTCCGTCCAAATTGTCGCCGTTCTGGCTTGTCGCCGTTTTGCCATGTCGCCGTTCCGTCCATAACCCGCAAAATTAAAGAAAAATCACCAAAAGTTACCAGCCCGGATGAAAAGTAGCCAGCTGCAGGTTCCGGGCTGTCGCACTGGCCTTATTTCATACACTGCTATATTATAATAATTTATTTTTTGGGGCATTGAAATTATGTAAATGTTGCAACTTGCAGCCCATTGATGTTTGGTCAATCGGGGTCACAGAGTACAAAGAAATTATTGTTGTCATAACAAACAAAACAATCCTGAATTACGTTCTCACATTATACACTACTCAACAGACAATGAAATCATTTTACAATTTTAAAATACTCACCAAATCTATTCACAAAGTCGAAGTCCGATGGCTGGAAGTGAGAATTACACACGATGCTGTGGGGCGACGGTTCCCATAATTAGGTCTTCAGACAGGGTCTGAAAGACCTATTGTTATTGTCCTGATTAATAAGGATTCAGCCCCTTTGGGGCAGAATCCTTATTGTTATTGGCGTGTTTATTATTATTCCACGGATTCTTGTGTAAGTGATTCAGCCAAAACGGCTGCAGATAATTCAACTAAACTTCACAGTCAGGTAGCTCTTACTAGGAACTCGCCACAGCAAGCTTTTGGGTCAAATCGTTTAGCCCATTAAAGGTCCAGTTCGAATCCAAATTTCGATTTTTAACATGGTTTTTTTAACTTTTTTCAACTTTTTCAAATTGTCTGACCCCATGTACCTTTGCGGAAACACCACTCCGAAGATATTGGTACCTGAGAGCTGAATCTTTTTTTATATATATAGCTGAAACATTGGGGAATAACAAGTTTGTTCTGTTTTGAGCGAACTCCTAATACTTTGTACACAGTGACCTTTCAAAGTTTGGTGACTTTGAACAATGTACAAACTTTAAAGGCAAATATTTCATTAACCTGGAGGTTTTGATGCATGATATTTTCAGGACTACTAGACAAAAGATTAGAGTACATGAATCAATAATAAAATCGACCGCGAGCAGTCATTTCCGGTCGTGAAAAATGGTAGAAAATAATATAAAATAGGGTCTCGAATGTTTAACCTTTTTTTAAAAAATTTAAATTTAAATTTAAAAGATACACAATAACAATACACACAAAATAGTAAACATGACGAATTCGTAAGTCACGTGGTTTAGCCGCCATTTCGAATTTCTTTAAATGTTTGTACTTTTGACATGTTAAATTTGGGTCTAAATAATCCCAGAGACAAACTAGAGAGTCGCAACTTGTTACAAAAGATGCCTAATAACTAGACAACCAAAATATGTTGCCATATAGAAGTCTTAGATCACGTGGTTTTGACGCCATATTGAATTTTAACCTTTTTCTACCGATTTTAAAACGGGGACTATTTCAATTAATGTTAGAGACATGCTATAGACTAAAATGCCTGTTCTTTACAGTATCTATATGATGGGCTTGATCTTTGCAGCATAAATCTTCAAAAATGAAGATTTGCTCGCGTTATGGCAAGACCCTACGGACATATGTATGCACATACGTACGCACAAGTGTACCAAACCCTCATAACAAGGGCATAGTAACGGGCAAAAAAGCTTGCTTGCTTTGCTAAGCTAAGCTAAGCTATTTTATATTAATTATGTAAAAGGGGCTTTTTTGCTTTTGTACCTCAAGTCAATTTGACTCGAGTGGGTGTGAGATCGGTTGATGCAAGTGTTACATTTTAAGGCCTCACACGCTCACTGACGTTCTTTTTCCTGTCTTTTTCATTACACAATGTCAAGGTTACTGCTTCCAATGACAACAGATGACTCATGGCGGGCTGCATCATTTTATCGTCGCTTGCGACTATATTTCTTATTATTATTTGTACGATTTTGTGTAACAGATTCTGAAGTAACGGCTGATCCGATTTTTATGAAACTTTCAAGGATGGTAGCATTCATCAAAATCTTGCCTCGTGTCGTGGCGGAATTTTGATTTTTTGCCTCATTAAAGGTCCAGTTCGATTCTAATCTTCAAAATTTAACATGGGAAATTTTTGGAAAATGCACTTAGAGACTTGCAATTTTTTTTAAAATATGCGCAATGACAATGCGAGCAAAAAAGTAAACAGCCCGATTTCGTACGTCACATTGTTTAGACGCCATTTTCATTTTTAACACTTTTTTCAATGTTCCGACCCCATGTACCTTTGACAATCTTCTCCTCTGAACAAGGACAGCTGGAGCTTCTCTTTATCGCCATGCAAACGACGTCTCTCTAGGTTAAGTATTAAGCGCGCCATCGGCGATCAGAAAAAGGGACTCTTTGGCCATTGATAACCTTGTTTCTGTTGGCCTCTTAACATCAATAAAATTATGACTCCGCCCTAGCTTTGTTTCCTACGCCGAATAGCTCACTCTGAAATAACCAACACATTTGTTGTACAGTGTATGTTCACGTAATTACATTATTTGAAAAGAAGTGCTCTCTAACAAAATATCAATAAATCTCACATTAATTCACTTAATTTCCATAAATATGATCAAAATGAAATGTCTTCAAGTCTAAAAGATATATAAAATATAGTCACTAAATTCAACACATCATATCATAGGTTCCGGTGGTGTAGTGGTTACAGTCTCTGACTTTGAATCCTGCAGTGTTCAAATCAAAGTTTAAATCCACATGAGTAAAACTTTTGTACTTAAATATTATTTTCAATGTTCAAAATATGTTTTGTTTTGCATGTTAAACTTTATTTAACTTGCTTATCCCCGTTTTTTTTTCTTAAAAAGAGATTTGGGCAACACTTTTCAGATAAGTGTGCTTGTTGCTTTTTTCAGTTAAATTTCTTTGAATATTTCTTCACATATATAACCAATGAGCTGATGTCAGGAAAGTTTCAGGTGTGTTAGCCTGTATCCAAATTTACTCTATGAACTCGGCCGATTTGGGATTTTAAACTTCTTTCATGAGATTTCATTCAAATAAGTAAAACATTTAAGTCTCAATATCTCAAAAACTATAACAGACCTATTACAAAACCTTCATCGAACTAAGTACAGAAAGAACAGGTTACCATGGCGACTGTACAGCAGGCTGAAAAAATACAGAAAATAAGGAATGCGATGTTTAACATGGGGAAACATTTTAAAATCAACATAGAGACTTTTTTATACTAATACAAACAGAAACGTTAATCATGGTGAAGTTTTAGGTCACGTGGTTTAGGCGCCATTTTGATTTACAATGAAATTTCGGAATTTTCACAGTGTTCTTGGTATGAGAGATTCATGTTACTTTGTGAGTTTTGACAGAACAGTATCAGTGACATTCTTCGATCAAACATGGAGGTGAAGGTCAAAGCGGAAGTCTGAAAACATAAGTACTGCCGCGGCAGTCCTAGTTTGGACTTGTAGTTGCTATCGACACGCCTAACAGCTAAAATCCAGCTCTTTCGGAGTGCCTCATCAGTCGGAAATGTCAACCCATCTCGGTTCGAGCAGCCCGGTGTAGCAGTCTCAAATGACTCTACCGCCTCATATGACTCTAGAGTTATTTGAGGTTAGTCCCACATGACTCTAGAGTCATATGGGACTAGCAAAATTCGCAAATTAGTCCAGCCTCAAACGACCGATTCAGTATATCTGTGAAAGAAGATTTACGTATTCATAATTTCACATTTTTCATGTTTTAATTCATTTTCAGAGACCATGGAATAGTCTGAATTGAATATTCTTAGAAAAAAGTACCAGAGTTAAATGGGCCAAGGCTCAGAACACTCTAGAGTTAAATGAGCCTAGGCTCAAAACACTCTAGAGTTAAATGGGCCCAGGCCCAAAACACTCTAGAGTACCAACTGTGCTCGATTGGTAGTAAACACCTCAAAGGTGGAAAGGGCAGACAAAGTAATTAAATGGTTAAGCAGCTGTTGAAATATATTTTCTGAAGAAAGAACATCTCGTTATAAGAGATCCACATTTTGGAGTATATGCTCCTATCTTCAATATTGGTATTCAATCAGGTAATGCCCTTCTAACAAATACTAAATAAGATATAATTTAAGAAATCAAATTTGTGACTGGACAGTTTTCATAGTTCTTGACGATTCTGATTCTGATTGGTCTTTAAAAAAGTAATTATTAAACCTTGAAACCAATAATGTCCGGAATTCATTTTCATTATTAGAGTGGCCATACCGAAGTTTCTTCACCTATACTTATATACGTATGTTGGTGCAAATATTCTGTAAATAGTGATGCCAATGAGGTACTGTATAATGGTGAAAGAGAAACCGATAACTTTGTATTTTTATGTTAGAAGTGTCGATTTTTATGTACCGCAACAATATTTAATTTCCTACCTCTAAATAACGGTAACAGTTTGGAGAACAGAACTGACCAGGGATTAACATTCTAAAAAGTATCGTTGTTTATGTTTCTCTGTAAACTATCAAAAAATGATTAGCAATGTTACATATTCGTGATGTATTTTTTGTTATACTTATTCAATGTTCTTTGTAGATATTGTTTTCTTATAAAGTCCATATGAAAATTATTTACAATTATTAAATTATAAAAAAAAAATTAAAAATCGGAATTTTGAAGAGTTTACCCCTTCTTTCTTCTTGCAAGATACGAAATCTTGCACAACTGGTCAAATAATAAATTTCAGTGTGAATATTGTATTCTTAGAAAACGATCGATTTGTCAGTACAGGTGAAATAATACAATCGACGTCCAAGCGAAATCCAAATTACAATTACAATTAAAATAGTACTTACATTTTTTTTAAATTTTGGGATGCAGCTTTGCGATTTTTAACATTGTGCTGCTTTTATACTTGGATACAAGCATAAACCATATAAATAATCCTTACGTAAGGAACGCTGTCACGCTGTGCAAAAAAACCCGCTTACATGCATTGTCTGTATATCAATCAACAAAATACCACAATCCAATGGCAAAACTCTTGATTTATTAAGATTAAGATGACTCATTTTATTATCAATTATTCAACTGAACAGGATATCGTATTAATTATTGATGCTCCGAATAAAATATTATGGGGGTTATTAATGTTTCTTACCAAATATATTCCATGTTCTTACATTTGTGTATTCTATTTATACGAATCCTTCATGATAAAAGGGGATTTTGGGTCGACTGGGTCATTTTATGGGCAAGCTTTCCGAAAGTTGATGCTATAAGGCAGGATGTATTCATATTTACATTTCTTTAGAAGCGTTTATTCTTACATATATGTTTGCAGGACAAGCATTTTCATGTCAGATTTGATTTGGTTGCTAAACTAAATCGTATTTGTATAAATCATATTCCAGGAGGCTGGAGTAAATGTTGTTTACATGATATTCAACTAATAATCATTTTTAATTAAACTAGAACATTATATTTAATGTGTGGCCATGCCACACGTGACACCATGTTATCAACACATTCATCTTATTTGCTGTTTTAATACCAAATTGAAGCATTTGGTATATGTTCATTATCATCTCAGTTAAAATCAGAAAAAAGGTTTTACAATGACGTTTTTGGAACATTTCTATTCTTTAGCTATAGGCTTAACACATTTCAAACTCTCAGAAATATGGAATTGTAAATGCTAAAAAATTTGAATTCGATTCATTATTGAATCGTATATTTCACCTTAACATTGCAGGTGAACAGTGTCTATGAATAGTCATTTCTTTATTGTGGATATATATTAACATATTTATCAAACAAATGATACAAATGTGTCGGTCATTTTATTGTTTTGGTGAACACACTGTTATAACCATTGCAAAATTCGAAGTCATTGAGGTTAATACACGTTTATGTCTTCAGGTAATATTTGCATGCAACCATTTTCACAACCAGTTATTTATGTCCCATAGCTATGCACATCCGTCTAACTACTCAATCACTGTTGACTATCCATAAATTGTTATGTTTGCTATCATGTCTCATTCAACTTAAACTGAACTGCTGTAGTTAACTTATATTATAATAGAAATCAAAAGATAATAATATTTAAAGATGAACCAATCGTGTTGGTCCCGTAAGGATAACCGGGAGATAACTAAACTTTTCTGCTTGATGTTATCATAAGTCTTTCTTATGCATTTGCATAAGTAAGTTTCAAAACTAAGACTAAACGCAATAACTAACTGTATACACTGAAATACAGACTGTTTTAGTGCGATACTATTTTTGTCAGCATGGAAAAAAATGTTTATGTTTTTTCTTTGAAGTTTAATTGCATTATTATACTCCCGCCGCGCGTTTAGTGCGAAGCAGGGCATATAGTATTCGGTAACGAACGTTCCTACATACGAAGTGGAATATCTAAGTACTATTCATTAGATTCTTTTCATACTTTATATATAGGTCAACCATAGTGATCAAAGTAATGTTCAAAAAATGTTATGTGACCTCGAACTTCACGATCACAACGAAACTTTGACAAGTTACCCTTCAGCGGGATATCAAAATACCCTTTGACTGAATTGTCTAAGACTTTATACATTACACCTACTTTCTACTCGGGCAGACAGAGGGCTGATTTGATTTTAGTGACATTGGCATAATGTTCAAGGTCAATCAGGACCCAGTCGATTTGTGTGGCCATAGCAATATTTTTTTACTTTGAAGTATTAATTTACGTGACAATTGCTTGTTTCCAATCTATATATGTGCATGCTTAAGACATTCGAAGTATCGCGTGACCATCGTCTCTGATTCAACGAACTATTGCATCACAAGATCACCTATAGATAAAAGACGTATAATACTCAAGGCTCAAGATATGTCTACACACGATTTTCGCATTAATATCTTTAAAATTTAAATAAGGACAAATTCAAATTCTATATATAGGGGAGGGCGTGATAATTTGAACCAATATTTTAGTACAGCTGTGTAAAATATGTTGATCAATATCAATATGTTTTGGCAAATACATAACATATTCAATGCTGCATATATCATGATACGATGCATATTTGCATTGTTACAGGCTTTCAGAGTAAGTTGATCATCTGCAAATAGTAAGTTGATCCCTTAGCTTAGTTTATATAAAAGAAACATCAATATAAGAAAAACAATATCTCGTAACATAGTTAACATGTTCGTAACCAGGATTTCAGACGATTTCAGGGATTGTACGAGCGACTCTATATGTATACCAGGGATCTTGATAACGCGATAATAAAACGTCTTTTAAACTTTTAAACACGGTTAATAATTGACCCTGATAGTCAGGAAAAACCTTCCTTTCCTTCCTATCAGGGTCCACAACATTACCATATTCTCGGTATCATGGTTTATCTTTATATAACATTGTGGATGAAATGTATTAAAGGCAGATGTACACATCATAGTGATTACGTGTATAGAGATCCGTAACTTTTGAACAATTAGTTATCAGTGGAACAAAGTGTGACGGACGGTGCACGGGCAAACACGATGACACGGGTATAATAAACGGGGTATAATAAACTGCCAACAAATTTGCAAAAATCTCACAAAAATATTTGTGTGAGATTGCTTTGATATGTATGCTTCTCATAAAAAACGAAGACATAGAAGTATTCAGAATGTATATATAACAACAAGACAGGGTCATAAACATCACCCACCATATTGGCTCATGAAAATATAATAGATCGCTTTTCATTTACGAACTCGACGCATCAATCAATATTTGTATACGGTACTTGAAAGGTCACATGCCTGTAGTACATTCATTCATGGGTAGATCACTTTCTTGATGTTATAATATATATTTCTGTAAGACATGATTGCATAATAAGTATACATTGCAAGGCTCTGTAAAAATAGAGTGTTGGTTTCTGTTAACAATGGCACTAGTTTTGTTACATTTGGGTAATTATAAAAGTATGGTCTAAAGGCGCTGTAGCACGTATTTTGCATATTTTGTTTTCTCAAATTTGCTATTAATATCATTAAAGTTTATACACTATACAGAAATGATAAAGGGTAAAACATCTAATTACACGATCTGATAAGACGTATCCATAGAAAACAGTTGTCGGCGTTGACAGAAAATGGTGCGACGCATAAAGCGACAGTGGCATGGAAATATTCAGTGTGAGAGGTAGATTTGTAGGTCTCATGCGAATTTGAATTCAGAATGCAAGATGGTTGACCATTCTATCATTGTTCGATATATATTACTCTACTTTCAGTGTTTAGGTATTGCTACATCAGTCAGATCACTTGAACTACCTTCGACTGGCTAATTTAATGTGAACACCTTAAAATGGCCGCTCGAAGAGGCTTAACCGAACAATGTACATTCGGTTTAGAACTCTTTTTATTGATTAATGAGTATAATTTAGCCATTGGTAACACTTATTTACCTTTTCGTGAGATCACTTTATTTCAGTAAAAAAAACGTGCTACAGCGTCTTTAAGGTATTTGGTCCGAGGACATTTGTTAACCGGAAAGGTAAACAAGAAATGTAGCTAAACTTCAACATCGTGCATATCACAAACTTGACATGTTCTGTTTTCTCTACAGCGCCGACATACCTGCCAGTTTCAATAAATAGTTCATGAGGTGAGCAATGGAAACGAGATAAAGCACTACGAAATTGTTTAACATTGATTTCTTAAATATAACTTTCAAGGCATATTTCAGATTTCCATTGTGTGTAACGTATACATTTAATTGAGATTTCAAAGTATAGTAAATGACCATTGAAATCATAGTGAAAACAGGGATGCAACAACCCAGCAAACAAAATAAACTCATTGTTTTCAAGAATGGGGAAAACTTTCAAAGATCGAAAAATGGTTTTATATAGGAGAACTTCTTCAAACTACTAGTGCTTATAAATATATAGGTGTACATTTGTTTAATCACCTGTCTTGGCCTCACCACACTAAAAAGGCATCAGCACAAGCCTTGAAAGTTTTGATAGTTATCGACAAAATATGCGATATTTAGGTGATATGACATTTAACACCTTTTTAAAGATATGTGATATGAAGATAAGCCCAATACTTTTATATGGATCTGAAATATGGGGATTAAAACATTATTATAACATTGAAAAGGTCCATTTATATGCAGGTAAAAGGTTCCTTGGTGTTAAAAGAAGCAGATGTAACACGATGGTATACGGATAATTAGGCAGATTTCCATTGTTCATTTATTCGTTTATTAGATCTATTTAATATTGGATAAGATTATTGAAAATTCCCTGTCACAGATTCGCCAAAAAATGTTATGATATGATGAAACTTTATGATAAAAATGGTAAAAAAAAATGGGTGACTGAAATAAGAGAGATTCTCAACAAAACAGGATATGGATATACAATGTATTATCTACAATCACATTTTATCACTTCAATAACACAAAGAATGAAAGATATACACTTGCAATCCTGGTCAGAATCCACGTCATTATCAACTTTATGTATATATCATAGACAATGGAAATCTGAAATATGTCTAGAAAGTTATTTTTAAAAGTTGATGTAAAAAAGTTTCGTATTGCTTTATCTCGCTTTTGTTGTTCCTCCCATGATTTTTTGTTGAAACTGTTAGATATTCAGGCACAACAAAACAATAACAGAATCAACTTTGTAATATGAATGCAGTAGAAGAAGAACTACATTTCTTGTTAAAGAGCCATCACGGATGTTGATGAAAATATCAAAATTTCTCCAAAAATCTATCTCCGTGAAATAAATACACTCAATTTTCCCCTAATTTTTCCAACTTAAAATAAGCCGAGAAATTGCATTAATTAGAAAGGTGTTTTCCAGTCTAAATATAGATCCAGTCTATTATTTTCAAGCGCAAAGCATTCTGGTCTAGCTCACACACAGTAAACAAAGACACGAAAGAATATAAAAAACATATGAGCAATGAAAGAAATCGAAATATATAATGTGTTCATGGTTATTTATTTACCATTTCATTTAATTATGTATTTGCTACATATATTGGAATAATTGTTTTACCCAACTAGGTATTTTTCTTGAATTTTATAATTAATGAGAGTAAATATTTGTCATAATTTGCTGGTCTTATCTCAATAAAAAGAACATTAAACAGGAAATAATTTGTATATTCTCAGGACATTTAGAAACATAGTTTGTAAAGCAATCGTCACATTCAGTAATGTGTGACAAGGGTACTTTGCAAGAGCGACGCGTTAAGCACGTGCAGCACATGGGTTGTTATGGCGACTTGCGCTAGAGACGAGCCTTCACGCTTCGGAAGCGCTTGCTGTTTGTGTAGTACGTATTACGCAAAAAAGGGGACTCTGTTTATATACGTCAGATACCCGTAGCGCGCGCTAGTCGAAGTGATACTTCTCTTTGAAACCAAATTGCAATACATTGTCGTGATATGAAAAGTATTTAACATATGCCATGTTGTAGATAAAAAAATTCTCTGGCGAATGACGTTATAAGTATATTTTCCAAAAATTTGAAACACTAACATCCGTGATGGCTCTTTAAGTGGCACGACCTTCCAAATATGCTGTGTTAGGATTCAAGAAAGGCATGATGGCTCAACCTACCCAGTGGTTCAACCAACCCCGTCCGCCCCTTTGCGAATTAGTTCGGTATTGTTGATACGTTGCTTCAAAATATATGTGTAATAATCTTTATTCACTTAGATGATCACTTGATGCTTTTTGAAAATATTGTATTTTTCTTTATTGGATATTTCATTAACAAGCTTATTGTTTTTTGGATAACAGTGAATTTGTTTACATTTACATTTAACATATTAACTCAACTTAATAGTATATTTAAGTCACAACAAAATAATACTTAATATACACCACCTTGTAATATGGAGCATATTTTATTTTTATTTTTTTATTTTTTGTGTTCCCATAGGTTACAAGGTATATATACATTGCAACAGTGCAATACAAGATAAGGTAAGGAAGTATATAAACTGCTGAAGGATATGTATCATATAATATAATCATTGTCAGTTGCTGAATAGTGGGATGAGTGATTGCCATTTATTTTGGAATTTTTCAATTTCATTATTTCTTTTTGAAATGAATCTTTCTACCAGAAATATCTCTTTTAATACTTTATTTATAATTACAGGATTTTGAAATTATATTTTTTATGTTACATAGATGTATATATTTCTTGGCTGAAATAATGATTTGCTTCATCAAGATATTTCTATGTAATGGGACAAACAAAATCAGGTATTTGGTAAAGGTAATATTTTGTGGAAGGTATCTATTAATCCAAAGTTCAAGTTCATTCCAGAATTTTTTGGTTTCACAACATTCCCGGTAAATATGACAGATGTTCTCAGAAAACTCAAAGCAAAAAGTACATAAATCATTATCAACGACATTCAATCTTAACAATTCTTTTTTAGTATAAAAAATTCTTTGCAAAAATTTGTATTGAAAATCAAGAAGTTTAACATCTTTCAAGTTATGTCTATAACAGTTTAAAATGATTTGCCAATCGAATTCACAATCCTTAAAACTCATTTCCCATTTATTACAAATCTCAAGTTTGTCATTTCTAGAAACCAGCTTATCATAAAATAATCTTGAACCCTTTTTGGGCTCCATTGTTTTGTTGTAATTTTTTCTAAATTTGGCTTTATTCTTTTTTTGCGGTATGCAAGTCAGTTTTTTAATTGTCTTTCTTTGATGAAACTCGTTTATCCGAGTTTAGATCATCCACACGTAATATGGCGGTCTCCTGCATGATGTATTTTCACGCTCAACACGTTTCATGTATTCTTGTACCTACGTAGGCTCACCCTTGGGTAAGTAACACTCTTTTCTATTTACAAATGTTTCTAGATATTTCTACAGCAATGTTTATACCTGGTAACGTTTAATATCTCAGAAATATGTGTTTTTGTAGTGCAAGCGATTAACGCTCATTTCAAAGTAGGTCACGTGGTCTTACAAATGTATCTCAACACCTCTCCTCGCTGTTGAGTGAAAGTGAAGCGCACGTAAAAAAATCACATTTACTGTTTAATACGCTATGTTTACGTTCACGGGAGTGTACAAACACTTGCTTTATGCTTTGTGTCTTAAATATTAATGTTTTGAACTATGTATGATGTTTAGTTCAATTAACAATATCTAAATGGATATGTGTATGCATAGTTTATGCATTATTTTGTATTTGTAAGGTCATTATTATTTGAGTGATTAAGTATTACTCCTTATACTTTACATCTTTATGTATCACGTTCATGTACTTATTATTCCTTATTATCATTTGCAGTCTTTTACCGTCCTGGTCATCATGGTCCTCATCAGTACCTGTACCTGTAACCGGTTAACTTGAATAAAACATCAAATTCATTTTATTTTGTTGGTAAACATTGGTATACAAATTGTAAATAGGAATGGTTCTTATCCTTCTAATAGCCTTTTTCCAAACATCAGGTAAAATGTGTAGTAGATATTTGTAATCTAGAATTGTCCCTCTTATTCCATATCTTGATTTTATTAGCTCAAAAGTCATAAATCCATGTTCGTCACATAAGTCTTTTATGGTTAATAACCCCTTATCAGCCACATGATTTAGCCATAAAGGCTCTGCAAGAATGTTATCAATATTGTCTGATTCAAGATTAAAATGTTTACAATAATTATTCCAAGCATTTAAAACATCTTTCCAAAAAGGGTTTTTAATAATTAATTTATTTTCTATGTTTGCTCCATATTTGAAAATATTATTAAATGGTATGTTACAGGGATTATTGTCAAGTGGTTTTATACAGTAAAATCGAAGAGTGGATAATTTCAGTGCTTCAATAAATGCCATAATATCAACCATACCCAACCCTCCTTCAGTCTTTAATCTGTTCATTGTGGTTCTCTTTATCTTATCATTTTTATCATTTCAAATGAATTTGAAAAATATTTGCTCAAGGGAGTAAATAAAGCCGGGGGGGTCGGGCAATGAGTTGAAAATATGAACTAACTTTGAAAGGGCTAATGTCTTTATAACAGTAATTTTACCAATTAGGGTCAACTTTCTTTTTCTCCAAACTGCTAATAATCTGTTTATTTCTTTTAATCTTGTTCTTGTATTGATCACCAATAAATCAACAAGATTGGGGGTAAAGGTGATTCCAAGCACTTCAAATTCCCTGCTAAACCAGTCAATGTTCAAATGTGTACATAAAGTTTGTCTACTGCCAGCCATTGAGCCAATCCATATTGCTTTTGTTGTGTCTATATTTATCTTCAAACACGACATTTTGTAAAATGTATTTAGTGTTTCAATAGCTGCATACAAACTCTCTTCTTTACCATCACGGAATACTTCTGTGTCGTCGGCATACTGTCCTAGTTTGTATTCTTCCTCATCAATAACAATACCTTTAATTTTATCATTATTTCTTATCATACATCCTAGTATTCCCGCTACAAAGATGAATAAATATGGTGATAAGGGATCATCTTGTCTACAACCTCTTTCATTATCAAAGAATTCAGATAAGTGGCCGTTTTGTATCACACAAGAAGTTGTGAGATATGTAAGTCCATTAATCAAGCTTATCACCTGTGGGTCAAAACCAAATTTATTGAGGACTTTATTGATGAAATCTGTAGAAACTGTGTCGAAAGCTTTCTCAAAATCAATTATGATAAGTAAAAATGGAATATTTCTTGTTTGTGTCTCAAACATGAGGTCATATAGTAGTTTTGTGTTTTCACTGATTGTTCTGCCTGGTATAAAGCCTGTTTGATTTCTATTTATAAGTAAATCTAAAGTCTTTTTTAAACGATTTGTTATGCATGAACTAACTATTTTATAAACAGCATTCAGTAAAGTAATTGGTCTCCAATTTTTTAAAACATGTATATCTTTGTTTGCGTTTGGTATGCATGTTATCATCCCTCGCTTCATTGTCAAAGATAATTCTCTTTTTTTCAAAGCCTCATTAATCAATCTAAAGATCCATACTTTCAGGTCTTTCCAGAAGAATTTGAAGAAATCAATAGGGAATTCATCAATTCCTGGGATTTTATTATTTTTCATGTTTTAACAGCTATAGTGATTTCATCTATATCTTTTTCAAGTTCTTCTCTGAGTACACTACTTAATATTGGAGTTTTGATATTTTCTGGGTGCTATTGGTTAAGGATAAATACCCTTACTGTTTTCCAGCGCTTGTGTGTAGATTCATCGGAACAATAGCGCTGGATTATCGAGGATGGGGCGGACTCTGTCTGCGCCCCATTTAGGTGTTTCTGAACGCTCTTGTCAGGAAGACTGGCTGCTCACATGCCATCCGGCCCCATCAGAGTTTCACCGCTTCCTCGCTTTGTGGTGCTTTGAGTGCAATGTGTACTCAGGTGTCCCTCTGAGGCCTCCCCCTGCATCCCTTTACCTCTTTGGCGACAGGTCTACAGTACCTGCCCAAATTGAGTCATCAAAGCTGAAATCCCATAGACTTAACCGTTGGAAGAATAATTTCTATAAATAGAGAAGAAGTCCTTTCAATTTTCACTTATTGTACACAGCAAGTTAATCATCTCTGCTATACACAAACATAATTACATTTTATCTTTCCGTCAATTAGTCTCTGAATGGCAACTGATTAAGCGACACATGTACAGCTTTTTATACAGCTGCTCCATCTACCGCCATGTTGAACATGATAAATATGCAATTATTTTCTTTTTCTTTTTTAAGTAGCTGTAGTTTTCTTTATTGTCATCCGAAAATAATGGAAATTATGGATATGTAGCAGAGATTATTTCTCAACTAGATTGATACTTTTTGTACACTCACACGCTAGCACAAACTGCGATCAACCTACGTGACACCAGCCGCAAAGAGAAGGTAAGCGCAAGCACTGGCTCACAGAGCAGCCTCAAAAAAGTACCCTCAAATGCTAACACAACCCGTGACTAACCCACCAAGCGGCAGCGTAGCGAGACCCTTAACCGTAATTATAGGAGACCAAGGTGATAACTGGCGAGATCATCACTCACCCACAACCGAGTCCGAACCTAGGGGGCTTACACTGGCCGGGCGGAGGGTGGACCCCAAAACCGCTATCTACTCAACCAAAGGGGGCTTTGCACAACATTGGATCAACTAACAAAGTGGGTCAAGGTGAAAGTAAATGAGAGCCAACGCTCATTTGCAAGTGAGTAGAGAAGCAGAACACAAGAAATCTGCCTGATTGGCAGACAAACAATTGGCACCTGTCACAACCAGCCCGCCTAGCATGCACATTTCGAGCCCGCCATGACACATACATGACCGAATGCTCCCTCAACAAAATAAAGAATGGTGACAGCACAGCCGTCACTCCAGTGCCACCTATACTGGGTAGAGTCCCTTGTTATCTGTGTGATCTATGTTAAGGTCCATTTCAACGGGAAGTTTTTGGCATTGTTGTTTTTTCAAAACTGATAAGTATGTGAAAATACATGTTTAGAGAAGATCCTAATTCATAAATATACTTGCAAGCGACAATAAACGAATTAGCGCATAAATGATTCAATTATTTGAATTTTTATATTTGAAATACAATGAACAAAGACATCTTTCAAATGTCATTGCGCATATTTTAAAACAAGTTGCAACTTTCTATTATGTCCCTAGTAGTATTGGTACCAAATTCGTACATCCACAACATTCGCAATTTTAGTAAATTAAATGTTAATCCAGAAATAAATTATTAAACTAGTTTTTAATCGTTTTAATGAATAATAGTAACACATAACAAATAAAGAAATAAAAAGTTCAGTAACCCAAATAGTGAATTTAATTATTTCTATTAAGAATTCATTTTTAAAATTTCACTGGCGCTGTGCAAAATGTACGTCTGATTCTTCTAGACCTCGCTTGAAATCTACATATCATGAACATTGCAATTGATTGCATGGATTGCATGGATTGCAAAGATTGCATAGTTTGCACGATTTCCGAACCATTTAGTTCATGCATTCAATTTGACTAGCGAGAAACATGTGCTTAAATCGCTCAAACTGAACATCCATAGTACTACGCACTTCATTCATAACCTGGTGAAGGGGCCACAAAATAGTTTGTGGACATTATTTGACATAATATTAAAACTTTTCTTTTTCGTTTTATTTCACTTGGAATAAGTGAGATGTAAATCAGTTACTACCATAGATCCTCTTTGCATCGGGAAATACCAGGACATTTTGACCTCGAGCCTCGAATAATTCACCATTCCTAGATTGTTTAAACAATCTGCAGATTGTTCGATCCTAACAATCTGAGAATGATCACAATCTAGGAATGTGTTTGTAAGGCAATCTAACAGACTGTATGGGACGACTCCTAGAATGTGAAGGCTTCTCAAATAGTTTTTCTATCTTATCAACAGACTACATGGGTCGATCCCTAGATTGTGAACGGTTCTCAAATAAAGTTTATATCTTATCTACCGACTATATGGGTCGATTCCTAGATTGTGAAGGCTTTTCAAATAGTTTTTCTATCTTATCAACAGACTACATGGGTTGATTCCAAGATTGTGAAGGGTTATGGTATTTCATCTACAGACTATAGTGATCGATTCCTTGATTGTGAAGGCTTCGCAAATAGTTTTTCTATCTTCTCTACAGTCAATAGGGGTCGGTTCCTAGATTGTGAAGAGCTTTCATCACGTTTCTCTACCTTATCTACCGACTACAGGGGTCGATTCCTAGTTTGTGAAGGGTTATGATAGTTGATCTAACGACTACATGGGTCGATTCCTAGATTGTGAAGGTATCTCAAATAGTTTTTATATCTTATCTACCGACTATAGTGTCGATTCCTAGATTGTGAAGCGTTCTCAAATAGTTTTTCTGTCTTATCTACCGACTATAGGGTCGATTCCTATATTGTGAAATGTTCTCACATAGTTTTTTCTATCTTATCAAAAGACTACATGGGTCGATTCCTAGATTGTGAAGGGTTATGATATTTCATCTAACGACTAAATGGGTCGATTCCTAGATTGTAAAGGGTTATGATATTCAATCTAACGAGTCCAGGGGTCGATTCCTAGATTGTGAAGGGTTCTCAAATTATTTTTCTATCTTATCTACAGACTATAGGGGTCGATTCCTAGATTGTGAAGGGTTCTCAAATGGATTTTCTATCTTATCAACAGATTACAGGGGTCGATTCCTAGATTGTGAAGCGTTCTCAAATTAAATTTCTATCTTATCTACAGACTATAGGGGTCGATTTCTAGATTTTGAAGGGTTCTCAAATAGTTTTTCTATCTTATCAACAGACTACAGGATTGTGATTCCTAGATTGTGAAGGGTTATGATATTTCATCTAACGACTACATGGGTCGATTCCCGGATTGTGAAGGGTTATGATATTTCATCTAACGACTACAGGGGTCGATTCCAATATTGGGAAGGGTTCTCAAATTATTTTATTTTCTTATCTACCGACTGTAGGGGTCGATTCCTAGATTGTGAAGGGTTCTCAAATAGTGTTTCTATCTTATCAACAGACTACAGGGTCGATTCCTAGATTGTGAAGCGTTCTCAAATAGTTTTTCTGCCTTATCTACCGACTATAGGGTCGATGCCTATATTGTGAAATGTTCTCAAATAGTTTTTATATCTTATCAAAAGACTACATTGGTCGATTCCTAGATTGTGAAGGGTTATGATATTTCATCTAACGAATAAATTGGTCGATTTCTAGATTGTGAAGGGTTATGATATTTCATCTAACGAGTACAGGAGTCGATTCCTAGATTGTGAAGGGTTATGATATTTCATCTAACGAGCACAGGGGTCGATTCCTAGATTGTGAAGGGTTCTCAAATTATTTTTCTATCTTATCTACCGACTATATGGGTCGATTCCTAGATTGTAAAGGCTTTTCAAATAGTTTTTCTATCTTATCAACAGACTACATGGGTCGATTCCCAGATTGTGAAGGGTAACGATATTTCATCTAAAGACTACAGAGATCGAGTCCTAGATTGTGAACGGTTATGGTATTTCATCTACAGACTGTAGTGATCGATTCCTAGATTGTGAAGACTTCGCAAATAGTTTGTTCTATCTTCTCTACAGTCAATAGGTGTCGGTTCCTAGATTGTGAAGAGCTTTCATCACGTTTCTCTACCTTATCTACCGACTACAGGGGTCGATTCCTAGTTTGTGAAGGTTTCGCAAATAGTTGTTCTATCTTATCTACAGTCTATAGGGGTCGATTCCTAGATTGTGAAGAGCTTTAATCACGTTTCTCTACCTTATCTACAGTCTACAAGGGTCGATTCCTAGACTGTGAAGGGTTATGATAGTTGATCTAACGACTACATGGGTCGATTCCTAGATTGTGAAGCGTTCTCAAATTAATTTCCTATCTTATCTGCAGACTATAGGGGTCGATTCCTAGATTGTGAAGGGTTCTCAAATAGTTTTTCTATCTTATCAACAGACTACAGGATTGTGATTCCTAGATTGTGAAGGGTTTTGATATTTAATCTAACGACTACAGGGGTCGATTCCCAGATTGTGAAGGGTTATGATATTTCATCTAACGACTACAGGGGTCGATTCCAATATTGGGAAGGGTTCTAAAATTATTTGTCTATCTTATCTACCAACTATAGGGTCGATTCCTAGATTGTGAACGGTTCTCAAATAGTTTTTCTGTCTTATCTACCGACAACAGTGGTCGATTCCTAGATTGTGAAGGGTTCTCAATTGTTTTTCTGTTTAATTTACCGACAACATAGGTCGATTCCTTGATTGTGAAGGGTTATGATATTTAATCTACCGAATATAGGGTCTATTCCTAGATTATGATGGGTTATCAAATAATTTTTCTATCCTTTCTACCGACTATAGGGTCGATTCCTAGATTTTGAAGGGTTCTCAAATAGTTTTTCTCTACAGTCAATAGGGGTCGGTTACTAGATTGTGAAGGCTTCGCTGGCAAACGCTCGTAAAATCTCCAAGAGAAGAAGAAGAAGTTTTTGAATGGCATATACTAGAAGGTAGGGTGATGAAGACTAAATACAGTGTATATACAAATTTATGCTGTATCAGCAATGTTTTAACATAGTTATCATTAACATTACTTGTTCGAGTGGCATTAGCATTATATTAGAATCTATATCGAAACATCGCCTTTGCAGAATAAATAATGTTGTACATCTTTTCAATTGTATTATACATTGTACATGAGATAGAATGTAGAATATTCAAAGAATAAAATTGTTTAAAAGAACAAAAGTTAATGTGTTTAATTATTTTGTCAATTGATATGTAGTATTAACAAGGAATATACAAGGGTGTTCGAAAAGAAAGTCCTCGGGAAAAGAATATCTGGAACATATCTCCTTCCTGACATAATGTCTGTGCACAGTCTATGCAGACTAAGATGGACTTGGTTATCTTCACAGGCATGTTGCCGATGTTGTCTTGGGCAATATCATAACCCTTCACAATCTAGGAATCGACCCCTACAGTCTGTAGATGAAGTATCATAACCTTCACAATCTAGGAATCGACCCCTACAGTCTGTAGATGAAGTATCATAACCCTTCACAATCTAGAAATCGACCCCTACAGTCTGTAGATGAAATATCATGACCCTTCACAATCTAGGAAAATGACCCCTACACTCAGTAGATGAAATATCATGACCCTTCACAATCTAGGAATCGGTCCCCTATATAATCTGACGATGAGATAGAGAAACGAATTGAAAGCTCCTCACAATCTAGGAATCGACCCCTACAGTAGATGGATGAAGTATCATAACCCTTCACAATCCAGGAATCGACCCCTATAATCTGAAGCTAAGATGGAGAAACGAGTTAAAAGCTCCTCACAATCTAGGAATCAACCGCTACAGTTTGTAGATGAAATATCATAACCCTTCACAATCTAGGAATCGACCCCTACACTCTGTAGATGAAGTATCATAATCCTTCACAATCTAGGAATCGACCCCTATACTCTGACGTTAAGATAGAGAAACGAATTGAAAGCTCCTCACAATCTAGGAATCGACCCTTACAGTCTGTAGATGAAATATCATAACCCTTCACAATCTAGGAATCGACCTCTATAATCTGAAGATAAGATAGAGAAACTATTTGAAAGCTCCCAACAATCTAGGAATCGACCCCTACAGTAGATGAATGAAATATCATAACCCGTCACAATCGAGGAATCGACCCCTATAATCTGAAGATAAGATAGAGCAACGAGTTGAAAGTTCCTCACAATCTAGGAATCAACCCCTACAGTCTGTAGATTAAATATCATAACCCTTCACAATCTAGGAATCGACCCCTACACTCTGTAGATGAAGTATCATAACCTTCACAATCTAGGAATCGACCCCTACAGTCTGTAGATGAAGTATTATAACCCTTCACAATCTAGAAATCGACCCCTACAGTCTGTAGATGAAATATCATGACCCTTCACAATCTAGGAAAATGACCTCACACTCAGTAGATGAAATATCATGACCCTTCACAATCTAGGAATCGGCCCCTATATAATCTGACGATGAGATAGAGAAACGAGTTGAAAGCTCCTCACAATCTAGGAATCGACCCCTACAGTAGATGGATGAAGTATCATAACCCTTCACAATCCAGGAATCGACCCCTATAATCTGAAGCTAAGATGGAGAAACGAGTTGAAAGCTCCTCACAATCTAGGAATCAACCGCTACAGTCTGTAGATGAAATATCATAACCCTTCACAATCTAGGAATCGACCCCTACACTCTGTAGATGAAGTATCATAATCCTTCACAATCTAGGAATCGACCCCTATACTCTGACGTTAAGATAGAGAAACGAATTGAAAGCTCCTCACAATCTAGGAATCGACCCTTACAGTCTGTAGATGAAATATCATAACCCTTCACAATCTAGGAATCGACCTCTATAATCTGAAGATAAGATAGAGAAACTATTTGAAAGCTCCCAACAATCTAGGAATCGACCCCTACAGTAGATGAATGAAATATCATAACCCGTCACAATCGAGGAATCGACCCCTATAATCTGAAGATAAGATAGAGCAACGAGTTGAAAGTTCCTCACAATCTAGGAATCAACCCCTACAGTCTGTAGATGAAATATCATAACCCTTCACAATCCAGGAATCGACCCCTACAGTCTGTAGATGAAATATCATAACCCTTCACAATCTAGAGTCGATCCCTATAATCTGAAGATAAGATAGAGAAACGAATTGAAACCCTCACAATCTAGGAATTGACCCCTACAGCCTGTAGATGAAATATCATGACCCTTCACAATCTAGGAATCGACCCCTATAATCTGAAGATAAGATAGAGAAACGAGTTGAAAGTTCCTCACAATGTAGGAATCAACCCCTACAGTCTGTAGATGAAGTATTATAACCCTTCACAATCTAGGAATCGACCTCTACAGTCTGTAGATGAATTATCATAATCCTTCACAATCTAGGAATCGACCCCTATACTCTGACGATAAGATAGAGAAACGAATTGAAAGCTCCTCACAATCTAGGAATCGACCCCTACAGTCTGTAGATGAAATATCATAACCCTTCACAATCTAGGAATCGACCCCTATATTCTGAAGATAAGATAGAGAAACGAGTTGAAAGCTCCCAACAATCTAGGAATCGACCCCTGAGTTGGTATATAAGATTGAAAAACGAGTTGAAAGTTCCCCACAATCTAGGTATCGAGTCCTTTAGTCAGTAGATAAGAATGAAAAACTCTTTGGAAACCCTTAACAATCTAGGAATCGACCCATACAGTCGGTATATTAAATATCACCCTCACACTCTACATATTAATTGGTTATTATAGATAGAAAATCGAGTTAGAATAGTTTGTAGACTACAGAGAAAATATTTGAGAATCTTTGAAATCTAGTATTATTATGGTTGTTTGATACGATAGAGCAACGAATTAAAACACTTCACAATCTAAGAATAATGATAATCGATAGAAGATAAATATATGACAGTTAAAAACCTTTAACAATTTACGTATTAATTACATTTGTATAAAGGTAGACATGAAATAAGTGGGAAACGCTCACAATCTACAACATGTAACTGCAAGGAAATAAATTCCTAGATTGTGATCATTCTTAGATTGTTTAAACAATCTGCAGATTGTGAGACCTTCCCAATCTAGGAATGGTGAAACATTCCTAGATTGTTCGAACAATCTGCAGATTGTGTATTCCTAGATTGCACAGAACATATACACATACTCAGCGGAGCAGAGACAAATATTATGAACTAGATATACATCAAACTATCTGACAGACGCAATATTGGTACATTGGCAAATTAATAAAAATAATAATAGGGGGTCACCGAACGTTTTAATCACTAAAACGTAATTTTATAAATAACCTACATAAACGTAAACACCTGACGTCACGACAATTTTGATCAGTTCTAATGCAACTTTGACGGCCTATCGTGTAATTATTGTTGAATATACTACCAATCTTCTTCATCACACCAACTTCTAGAATGCCTCTCAAACAGTGTATACTACCAATCTAATCTATCAGTTAATTATACAAGGCGATTTATATTCATCACTTATTGAAATATGTATGTAATTGAAATAACACACATGATAACATATTTACCGCGAATATAGGTGACAGTAACGACATGCGACATGTCATAAAATGGCCATTAGAAAGACATTACGGAAAATTTAAGCACTTTCCGTTAGTTTATACCTCCTCAGTTTTCAACTGTTGTCAATAATACCAGTTTCAAAGCCTCCTATTAAGTATTGATGAGCCAGTCAGTGTTCAAGTGAATAAAGGACAGTATAAATAAATTAAAAAATATCAAAGGTGAACAAGCGACTACGTGTCATTTCTCATCTGTGGATCACCATGGAGGTACGAGGTATGTCACACCTCTTCTCTGTGTTAACGAGCTTTATACTTGCTGCTATGGCCGAGGATTACAAGAACCTATCTCCTGCTGGAGTGAAAATGTGTGAGCGTCTCTGTCAAAGAACAATCGGATGTCGCCGTTTCAGATACAGTTCCAGACACCTGATGTGTGACTTACCTGAAGAAAATCCAACTGAACAAGGATCAGATGCCATTTTCACAGTATACAGCACTAAACAGGTACCACTTCGTTTGCCCAAGGCTATGTCTCTTTAGAGTTTTTGACAATTATAAGAACTTGATTTCGAATGGTATAAAATGAAATAATATTTGAATCAGTTCTGTATCTTCCAGGATAGTTCTACATCATCGTTTTCCAATTATGACTAAGATATATCTCTTCTTTAAAAATAAAGCCATGGGCTCTGTAGCTCATCAGGATTTATATCGTTTAATGATGAAGACTGAAATAGATTTTTAGGTCACGGCTTGAGGCCCTTCTTTGAGGCACCACAGGGTCACCATATCTACAATTTAGAATCCCCATTGGCTAAAGAGTATGCAAACAGTATTACAGCCTTCTAGGTCTCGTTGTTTTGGAGGAGAAGAAGAAAATATATTTTTAGGTCATGGCCTGTGAGGCCTTTATTTGGGGTCCCAGGCCAGGGTCACCACATCTACAATTTAGAATCCCCATTGACCAAGGAGTCTGCACACATCTTTTCAGCTCTCTAGACCTTTTGAAACTGGAGAAGAAGGTGAAAATAGGTTTTAAAAGGATGTGATCCCCGTGACCCCATTTGGGGTCATGGGGCAACAAGATCAACAATTTAGAATCCCCATTGGCCAAGGAGTCTGCAAACAACTTTTCAGCTTTTTAGACCTTTTGGAACTGGAGAAGATGAAAATAGGTTTTTAAGGATGTTGGCCGGTGACCCCATTTGGGGTCATGGGGTCACGAAATCTACAATTTAGAATCCCCATTGGCCAAAGAGTCTGCATATACAATTTCAGCTCTTTGGAGTCATTGGTTCTGGAGAAGAAGTCGAAAAAGTTTACGGACCGACGGACCGATGCCGAACGCCATGCAATGCCATAAGCCCATCGGGCCTTTCAGGCCTGATGAGCTAAAAATTATGGCAAAGATTACATTACATTATTTCCAAACTGTCGTCAGAAAGTATATATGCCACTACTATGCACATGAGCACCACGTGCCAACATATGGATATATATGGATCTGATCACAAAAGATGTTTGTCATGGTTTTCTTGATTTGGGCAACAAGATCTAGCCTTTCTTTTTTTTTATCAGTAAGAACAAAATATATTTTTACAGAAAATATTTATTAACATAAGATAAATATATTAAACCAAGTATAAATGCCTTCCTACAACTACCTATCTACGACACTTACAATTTTCTGGTATTCACATTAATCCAAGAACTACACTTATATTCCAAACATTTGTCCAAATGAAACAAATCGATTGAATTTCACAAGTCCATATTGTTCACATGTCAAGATAGGTAGGTTATCCTATAATAAGTTTAAAAGTTGATTGAAGTCCAAATCCTGATGCGGTAGGAAGTCCATAATTAAAGATGGTCATGTTCACCAGTGTCATCCCGTAGGAAGCGTCCTCCCAAAGTATGGAGCCTGGTATCATCTGGCATCTAGTGTATGAATGTAATCATAAATGATAATACCTCAAATACACACAAAATCATCCAAATGACATCATTTAAAGAAGGTCAACATAAAATAAACATTCATTTTGTAACCTCAACAATAGGTTTTAGCAAATACATCCATGCTATAAGCATGATCATTTTAATCATAATCATATTTTAACAATGTTACAATTTTCATAGATTACACTTTTCAAAATACATAAACCAACACCTTAAAGGTACATCCATTGTGTTGTTGGGGGTCAAATATGACAAACGTTATAAATGGTCTTACTTTATCGAGTAGTGCCAACTGTTACCGAAAACTACCATTTTGATGATCCTCGACTTAGTATATTGACGATATGAAGGTAAAAGTGCCGATTTCTGATCGAAAACCGGACAATGCACCGCGTGTGGCGCGCGCCAATGAGTCAAACGTAATTTTGGAATCTTATTTAAACCAGATAAAATAAAACATTTGAGTTGATAATGTTTAATAGGTCATATAACTACTGTGCGTGTAAATAGGACATGCACTTTCGTTTTCTGCACATGCATAATGATGTTACTCGGTTTTATTTGGAAATTAGTAATTATGATATATTTGGCGATTGAGGGTGAATATGCAAGCTTAGTGAATTTGTATGTATTGTAAACAGCACATATGGTGTGTTCGAACGTATTAAAGCCAAATCAAGTTTTATGAAACACAATGGATGCACCTTTAACTCAAGAAAACACATACAAAGCATAAAGAAGACAAAATCATACTCACAAGCTGTCACACAGGGCTTGACTACGGCACAATGCGCCGAGACATCGCATGTCGCCCATTTTATAGCTAAATCAGTACGTGCAGTACGTGCACCTTGCCCAACACCAGCTCCAGTTAGCCCAGTCATAGTTTCGTTCACTGAGTCTCACTGTCAAGTACTGGGTTCAAATGATAATGACCTGACAATACGCCCCAACTAAGAAGATAATACATTATCTGATAACATTCAGGAAAATAACCAAAACTGAACGCAGAATATTTACAACCAAACTGAACAAACTGCGGGTATCTCACTACAACGGTGATGTTCACTGTATTCTGCTCAGGTAATCTGCTCCAACGTTATCTTTACCTGTTCACTGAAAACCTGTACGGTTGAAGACTCAAGGCCTATCGCATCACTCTGGGGTTCTGAAGCTTTACCTTTGACAGATATGCTAAAGGTTCATGGTCAGTCTCTATCACAAACATTTGTCCGTGTAGATAAGTAACAAACTTCTTCACTGCCCAAACAACAGCCAAACATTCCTGTTCCACCACAGCGTAATTCCTCTTTCGTGGCACAAGTTTTATAATTGCATATTTGACCGGAAACATTTCGCCTTCATATTCTTATAGAAGAACACCCCCAATTCCCACGTCAGATGCATCAGTCCTCACATGGAATGTCTTTCTGAAATCAGGCAATTTCAAAATAGGATCAGACGACAACTTCCGTTTGAGTGTATTAAAAGAAATTTGATGAATCTGTTGCCAGGGCAACTTGTTAGGCGAACCTTTCTTCGTTCGATCTGTTAATGGAACCGCAATGGCCGCAAAATCAGGAATGAACTGCAGGTAATATCCAGCAAGACCCAAAAACGATCTTAATTCCTTCTTCTGTTGCCTCAAGAGTTTTCCTTGTCTTTTCTGGTACGGATTTGATTTGGCAATTAATCTCACTGATACCAAAATAGCACTTGGTTGGTTTGATTGTCATGTTAGCCCTTCTGACTCTATTAAGAACTTCCCAGAGAATTTCAAGGTGTCTCAATATCAATCTCAAGTTTCAGTGAAAATTAGAATGTCATCAATCAAGTTCACCAAATCATCAATCCCTGCTAATAACTTCCGCATAACCCTAGTGAAAGAAGCAGCAGCATTAACCATTCCAAATGGCATGACCTTGAACTGGTAATGACCTTCAACTGTCACAAATGCTGTTTTCTCACAAGCACTATCCTCTAATGTAATCTGCCAGTATCCCTTAGCTAAGTCCAACTTACTGAAGTACTTGCCTTGATGAAGTCTTGCAAAGAGATCACCTGGAATCGGTTGGGGTTCAGCTTCAAAAACAGTCTTGGCATTCAGGCGTCTAAAATCTATGCAAACCCTCAAAGTCCCATCTGATTTTCTGACAAGAACTATGGGTGAAGCGTATGGAGAGACAGATTCATCAATAACACCCATCTTCTACATCTTTTCAATTTCTTCATTAACAGTTTTCTTAGTGATGTAAGGTATTGGATATGGCTTAGCTCTCACTTGTTCATCTGAGGTCAGCTTAACCTTGTGTTCCTCATTGTTAGACCTTCCTGGCACATCAATGAACACATCAGTAAACTCATCCAGTAGATTCGAGTTGCTGATGTTGCTCTTCAGGCAAATCCGGATTCACATGAACGTCTTTCCTGAACTCTGACTGCACAGTGGCTGGAAACTCAATTTCAACGAGATCAGCATCATCTTCCATATCTAAAATGGCAGAACAAGCATATTGCAAAGTAGGCAAACATGGTATTGTATCACTGTCAGTCACAACTGCCACTTCTGACTCACGGCTGACATACAACTTCAACAAATTCACGTGTAGACTACGCTCTTTGTCATTCATCTTCACCTTGTAGTCGGCTGGTCCTTTCACTTCTGTTATTGGAAAGGGTCCTTTCCACTGCATTAATAGCTTATTGTGATCAGTAGGAAGAAGAACCAAAACCAAATCTCCCACCTTGTACTGTCTTGCCTAGGCCTTTGCATCGTAGTATTTCTTATTGCGTACTGCAGACTTCAGTCCGGTCTCAGCCAAGTGACATGTCTCCTCTAGTCTCTCCCTCAGTTCCAGCACATACTGGTAGGTAGACTTGACCTCAGGTTCTGTCATTTCATTGGTCCACAGTTCATGCAGAATCTCCATAGATCCCTTTACAGTCCTCCCATACAGAAGCTCGAAAGGAGAAAAGCCAGTTGATTCCTGTGGAACTTCTCTGTAAGCAAAAAGTAGGGCGGGAACATACCTGTCCCAATCTCTAGGTTTTTCACTACACATTCTTCGCAACATCTTTTTCAAAGTACCATTGGATCTCTCAACTGCACCATTACACATTGAATGACCTGATAAAGCTGAATCATGTGCTAACTCCATGACCTGCTCTCTGAATGCTTTGGGGACGACAAGTTGTCTGAACATCCGTCCTTTCTCGACCCGAGGTGCTGAAAATTCTCTGTAAATCAGACCATTCAGTTCAACTTATTGATGGTAACCGTCAGACCTTGCACACATCTGTTTACCTTTCCAACACTTTTGAAAAATAAACTGAGGTGCAAAAGAAAGTATATCACTCAGTTGTATATATCATATGTATAATTTTCAAAGTCACATATCTCGAGTTTTCGACGTCGTATTAAAAAACTGACTAGTTTGGCAAATTAGTCCAAAACATTAAATCAGTCAAAGAATACCGCTACGCAGTTTTTCTGGGGTTTTTTTAAATTTTGAAATTCCCCAAAATTAATTTTGACAAAACACAACTGTTCATTGACATATAAGACGTACTCTGTTTGAAAATCAATAAATGTACCTCGTCCTGCACACATTTACAACATTTTGAACATGGTAGGGGTCATGTTGGTGTAAATTTCATTTCTTACCCCCGTCTACTTTAAATAAGCATATTTAAGTTAAAAAATAAAACAGTCACTAATTAAGTCATTCAAACTACTGCCGAAATGTGTTATTGTGTCGTGCCATAATCAAATGCATCTAATTTCTTTATCATATTGAATTAATGGAAAACAACTGAGTGATATACTTTCTTTTGCACCTCAGTTTAGATACTAATGTTACATCTTTCTTCTGTTCTGCTATCAATGTCCCCTTGGTCACACCCTCTCAGTCAATGTCAACATTTTTAACAGGAGAAAAAGGTTTTTCACGCTTAGCTTTTTTACCCCGTGACTCAACTGCTGCACTAGAATCACATGACTGGTTCATAAGGTCTCTTAGCTCCAGTTATGTTTCCAATGATTAAGTCATACAAGGGATTATCTACAACCACGGCTGTCACCCTTCCCACATAATATGGTGTATCAACTTCAATGTATACCACAGGACACAGGCATACAGTACTGTCAAATCTTTGACACTCTTTCTCTTCAATCATCTCCAAAGATGAATCCACCAACCTGATAACTACTGTGAAACTTCCTGTATCCCGTAACACAGAAACCTCTTTACCACCCACTAATCCTGTTACAACTGGCATCACACTATCAGGCATCGCTGCTGCCCCTATAACAGGGAGTGATTCATCACTGGACTTGGAATCAACCTCGTCAACCACTGAGCTCTCTATGTTATTCTCCTCAACTGTAGGCTGAACCTCCTTGTCTAACCTACTCTGAGAATCAACCCCCAAGGACTCAGTAACTCCCAAAGCTCCTACTTTCTGCTTATCATAAGTCTGACCTTTTGACTGCTTCTTTACCGGACACTGCCACTGCAAATGACCCGGCTTGTCACAAATGAAACACCTACGCCCGCCACATGCCTTCTGCTGCAAACAAGGATTGAAATCTTTCTGAAGACCCTGATTGTCAACTTGACTGTCTTTAGACTCTTTAATTCCAACCCCTCTATGTGCATCTACATACTGCTCTGCCAAAGCTGCCATTTCAACAACACTAGACGCCTTTCTCTCCTTAAGAAATACAGCCAGTGGTCTACTGCAACTGTCAAGGAACTGTTCCCTAACGAACAAGTCGCATAAGCTATCAAATGTCTTTGAAGAAGCACTCAACTCGACCCATCTCGACAAGTAATTCTGTAACCTGTTGATGAACTGTGAACATGTCTCATCACTACCAATCTTAGAATTTCTGAACTTCAACCTGAAACCCTCATCATTCAACCTGAACCTAGTTAGCAAAGCTTTCTTCAATTCCTCATAGTCACTAGCTGTACCAACTTCTAGCCGAGAATACACTTCCAAAGCTTTACAAGTCAACAGAGCACTAAGAGTACAAGCCCACTCTACAAGCGAAAAACTTCAGCAGTGTTTTTCAGTGTCAATTTGAAATCAAAACATCAGATGCCTAGTTTGTAATTGGTGAGTAAACTCTAACATAGATTGCGTCAACCATATTAATTGCAGCACAAATACAAATTATTTATCACTGTGATCGTGATGGTGTGCTGATAGCAACTAATTAAGCTATCTAATGCCATTGTTGGAGTCCATTGAATTGTATCTTTTACAGGTCACACTTATTAGCACTAACTGAAAAGATACATTACCACGCCATCAGAAGTTAAATAAAGGGCCATCAATAAAATCATGCAAAGTAACAACACCGCGATCAAAGTTTTTTGTCGGCTATCTTTGTCAAGTGATCAAGTTGTTTAACGATTAGTTACGGAGTTCCGTAGCTTTCGTCGTGATTTGTGACAACCGTCTCTCCTGGGTTCAGTGGTAACCAATTCAGATTATATTCCTGTTCTTGGTGTACAGCTCCTTCAGTCAGACAATATTAGCGGTGTCACTATCACCTTCAACCATTTTGACATCCGCAAACATTTGATGTACAGAGTCAGTCCATCACCACGTTTCCTGGTCATGCAGTACCAATAATTCTATGTGAAATGTTAGCCATGTAATGGGCAGCGTGGTGTGCACTCGATGATGGCACGTCATGAGTGTTTTAAATGAAATTTGTTTTGTTTATAAAAAAAAACCATCAGTCTTTGTTTTTTTACATTTTGTGAAAAGGTAAAACAACTTTCAAGAAAACACTTATTGTACAAATAAAATGTTAAGGGTGTGGGTTCTACAGAACTGACATCTTAGAACAGACATAATGGACTTTCCATCTTCCTATAATTACTATAATAGTTCAATCCAATTTAGTATAAAACACATTGCGGTAGAGCTTTGTTTCTAAAATATGAAAGTATCAAATCCTTGGAATTTACCATGATACGTATGTTTTGGATACAATATACATTAGTGCAGTTTTTCTTTATATAACACGTGGGTCATGTGGTCCCACATTCAAACAAGGTACAGGTACGTGTCATGTTTCACTTGTCATATTGTATTTGTTACTTGCATCCTTTCTTTATTTCAGGACACAGATAAACTCTACAAACTGAGAAGCCACAAGTGTCCATCCACATCAATGATATTTCAAAGTAAAAGAAACAATTTCATTTGTCGAATCAGTAAGTTAACTCATATATACTTGTATGTCATGTTTTACTATATAAACTCACGGGCAAAAGAAACGCTACCACTTTAGATTTAAAATTACAAAAAAAATCAAACTCAGATTCAAACCCAACCACATGAAAACAGATCGCCAAAACACAACAATGATTGTTTCATATTGAACTGTGTTATCAAACGCATGATTTTCCCAAATTTTCCCAAATTGTGGTTTTCGCCATTTTCATGCAAAGCAAACAAGACCCATGCCCGACGGGTATAAAACCAATGCGAATTGGTTGTTAGACACCCACTTTGTAAAAAAAAACATTTGAAGAATGGCAAGATTGACTTTAAAAGAACGTGAGCGAGCAATCCGGATGATTGAAATGGTAACCACCCACACCCATGTTGCAAGAACGTTTGGCTGTCACCGCACAACTGTCACAAGACTAATGCAGCTTTATTGTTATTCTGGACAGACCTAAGACAAGCCAAGATCAGGCCGACCAAGAGTCGCAACCCACCAGGAGGACCGATACCTACGCACGTTACACCTCAGGAAACCCTTCTTGACTGTGACGTCATCGGCGTCAAATGCCGTAGGCCACCGGGTAAGCAGACGCACAGTGTCCAGACGTCTAAGGTTCCATGGCATCAGGGCATACAGACGGCTCCGGTGACAGCAGTTGACAGCCGAACATCGCCAACGAAGATTGAGATGGGCAAGGACCGTGTTACGTTTGCAACGACGTCAGTGGCAGAGGGTTTCTGACGTAAGTCGGTTATGTCTCTTCAAAGCAGATGGAACAGTACGTGTTTATCGCCGTCGGGGAGAGTGTACAGCTGCATCATGCGTTCAGGAAGTGGTGCCTTATGGGGGAGGAAGTGTCATGGTTTGGGGAGGCATACTTGGTGAGGAGAAGACGCCGCTGGTTATCGTGAATGGAAATCTAACGGCTAAGCGTTACGTCGATGACATTCTCCGTCCCGTTGTCTGTGCTTTTATTTGACAACAGGCAAAAGGTGTGATCTTTCAACAAGACAATGCCAGACTGCACACAGCTAGAGTTACTCAATAACAACATCAACGTTTTGCCGTGGCCAGCATGCTCGCCTGACATGTCACCAATCGAACATCTTTGGGACGCTATTGATCGTCGTATTCGCCAACAACTACCACCTGCACATAACCGCCTGCAACTTGTCCAAACTCTCCAAAGGAATGGTAGCGCATTCCACGTAATGACGTCATGCGTTTGATTTTCTCTATGCGTCAGAGGGTCAATGCTTGTATAATGGCAATAAGGGAGGCCATACACATTATTAGTGTGAACTGTTTTCGTTACATTGAGCCTGGATTTCCCTGCACCGGGATCAGTCATAACCATGAACTTGGACTTTTTGACCCCTGGACGAATATCAGAGACTCTGTGATTTTGATACCGGAAGCTGATTGGTTGCATTTTTTATGAATATGATATCGGCACATGTTCTTTTTGAATAAACATTTTGCTTTTTCTAATCTGATTTCTTTATTTATTCTTCAATCTAGATTAAAATACTTGGTAGAGTTTCTTTTGCCCGTGAGTTTAGGTATCAGGACAAAGAACATATCATTAAATAATAGTTTCAAAAACATCTTTAATTTTCCCATTTGTTTCTTACCTATTTGGTTGAAATCCGTATATATCTTTATAATCAACCATCATGTACTTTTTTCTTTTTAATCGTCTTCGTGTTATCCTCGTGATACGACATTAAGTTGCATCAAATGAAGACAACACAATGCATTCACATTTCAGCCGTTTCTCTCATTTCTTCTCTTCAGATTGCAACATTTATACTTTTATAAAAAAAAAAAAAAATAAACTGCATTATATTTCTTTTCAAAAATTAAATGATGTTTACTTTGTTTATCGCTAAGTGACTCAGTGACAAATGCTTCTTTTCTTATAATCTAATACTTTGATCTACAATTCTTATATCTTGCCAATACGTTGTATTGTTTCACAGAACAGTCTTTATTAAAACATTTTATCTCACATGATCAATACTTTTCTCCACAGATGTTGTTGCATCTTTACCTAAATTCAGGTCAGTAAATATCATCTGCAATCTATATTTGCAGGATCGCCGGAAAATCATCATAAACTGGGATACAGACTTCTCATTGTGAAGAAAAGTATTGGGAACATAAAGCAACTTGCTCTCAGAGACAATTCTGTATCTCAATATCTTGATAAGTTCGATGGTGCTGACGACATAGCATATGTTCCAATATCCAGAAAACTGGTCTTCAAGAACTTTAATATGCTCCATATAGCATCAATGAATCTAAGTGACGTAAAAGTTATAAGGGGAAAATTTAAAGGAAAGATTAGTGTGGCAGAAGACAGGGTATTTTTTTTCACTCGACCTAGTTACGCATTTGACGTTACTTATTATTCCATGTCTCCTTATGGTACGAACGTGACTAGACTCACCTCGACGCATTGGGCACCATTATCTATTGCCGTGGATATGAACAAAAGACAGTTACATTTAAGTTGTCATAATAAGGTTTATGTTTACAATTATGATGGACATGTGATAAGATCGTATATATTGTTATGGCGGTTGTGGGGGGTTAGAATGTTGTTTATTGAACCATATAGTGATTGGGCATATAGCTATGCTCCGAAAGAGGAAAAAGTCTATCGTATGTCGTTAGTTAATAATACGTTTACGTTGTTTGCTTTAATACCAAAACCAGATGACTCGGAGAAAATATGCATTTTTGATGATGTTATTTATTTTCTCGACAGTGACTGTAATGTTATGGTAATATCGGAATTCGAAAGAAAATTAGTTCAAACATTCGAAAATGATAGCCATGTCTGCACATGTTGTTTGATAGAAAATACTTGAATATTTCAATTTTGTTTGTGCGAATCTTCAGTTGCCGCAGCTAGGTATGTGTTACTTTCTATCGGATATTAATGAAATTGTGATTGACTATGTACCTACTAAATACATTATATAGGTACAAACCATCTCCCTGTACCAATGAAGTAGCACAGATATGTCTCGAATATTCATTTTATCATGTTGACAAAACCAAAACATTAAAGAAAGTGTTCGTTCAATTAAATGAATTGCATGTTGTGCACATTTTGTACATATGATGTAGGTTGTGCTGGTATCAGGTAAAAATTATAATGGGCGTTAGTTGCTGTCTTTCCGATTTTATAAGAACATTGGCATGCCTATTTAGTTAATAGGTATCCTTTTTTTAAATTTGGCATCCATATTTTGAAATTTGGTATTCATATTTAGAAATTTGGTATCCTTATGAAGCTGGTGATTCACTAATTTTGCAGATAATAAAACTTTTCATTACTATTCGCTTTTGGTATGCTGAAACATTGAACTTGATTTCCATGTTATGCCAAGTTGCAGTTCAGCGTGTATTTTCAGACTTCAGTACGTTAGTGTCAGGCGATAATTGCTGTTTCACTGCACTACATAGCAACGATGGTATCGCGAGGTGTCAGTCTGCACTGAGTCGACCTGTACACAACCTTGATTTGACAGAATATCCATCACAATCTTTGACTTGAAGGGGCAGTAGCACGTTTTTTTGTAAACAAATTTTTTCAAATTTCCCATTTATAATGGTAGTTTATGTCATTTATATCTACTTTAGAGGGTGAAACATCTTATTACACAAACCAATTATCCGTAGTGCTAATAACGGTGTTGCGTATAAAGCAAAAATTGAATGGCAGCCATTTTATTTGGAAGACATTTTATTACAAAATAACAAAATAACAAAAACGACTCCCATGGCTTTACGAAACCACGTACACTCATTTTTTAACTTGATTTTCCGTAGAGAGAAGGGTGTTTTACTATTGGTGTCACTATTTTTCAAATACATTTCACCGACTTTTTTGAGCGAAAAAAACGCGCTACTGCTCCTTTAAGCTTTAATTTCGCTCATGAGAAGAAATAAATCAATGTGATGTTGGAATTATATTGTATGTGTTTCAAGTTTAACTTGCTTGTTGATAAGTGTTCCTTGTCATATTATTAAAAACACGAATTCGAAATACTTGGTGAACTACAATCGAGTAACCTGTATCTCCTCTATTAAGATTATAAATCTCTGTCATCTTGTTTTCCTTTGATTCCTCGAATTGTAAATGAGGTTTGTCATATTGACTGAAATAAGATTGTGTATATGTTTTAAATTAATGGAATATTGATTATTGCTCGGCTATCCTCTTGTAGCATTTCATTTTAATATGTATTTTTAATGTAATGTTTCTTTACTGTAATATGTATTATAATTTGCATAACAACAATATGTTAAGGCTCCTAAAAGGCTATATATAACAAAAATTATATATATTTTTGCAAACACACCATTACGTGTTTAGGCCTTTCCTTCATGTTTCAAAATAAATTTAAAAAAGGACATTGTTAAAAAAAAATTCAAGAAAAAGTATATGATTTATTTTGAGTAACTTCTTGGAATTTTGAAAGAAATCATCGACCCCCTTGTCTTTCTATCTTCCAAAATATGCAGGTGTACATTTGATCTTAACTTTTGGTGAGCTCTGTGTAAAGCTTTTTGTGCACATCCGAGTCTGAAATAGTATATTGCAACCACAAGTAACAATAGTGTTGGTACCTCAGCATATTCCTCCTTTTTGTCTTACATTTTATCCAATGGCCTGGAACATGCGTCGTGTTGGATGTCTTAAGGAGAGATGGGACCCAGAAATCGAACTCGCTTACGGTAACATTTTGCGACAACAACTTATTGTAGTGAATAAGTCTCAAAATATATGGGTAGTGTTGTTTGGGGCATACGCTTATCCATACACTAACAGGAAGCGCTTAAAATTGCCGTAACGCCCTTTTAATGGTCATTTTAGGACATGCCGTATAACGTTATCGTCACCTATATTCGCGGTATATGTTACTGTGTGTGTTATTCGAATTACATACGTATCTCTTGTTACTGACGAATTTGATTCGCCTGGTATAATCAACTGATAGTTATTCTTTCAGCATGCACTCTTAGATTGATAGTATGTTCGATAATGATTACACGGTAGGCCGTCAAAGTTACACTTTAAACCATCAAAATTGCCGCGACGTTAGGTTTCTACGTTTATGAAGGTTCTTTAGAAAATGACGTGTAAATGATGAAAAACCTCCGGTGACCCCCTTTTCTTATTTCTGAATTCGTTTGTTTATTCAATTGTGCACATTATATTGTATTTTTAGCAATATCTAAAATATGTGTGTCAGTGAGAAATCCTGTTGAATATGCGAAACACGATGAGAAAAATGCCGTTTTAAATAAAAAAAATACTTAATTTAATTTTGTTTCTCTTTCCAGTGTCATGAATTTTCAAAATATAGACTTGCTATTCATTCCCGTATGTAACTGAAATGTATTTGAAAGAATTCTGAGCTTATTCGTTAAAAGCGAGCGCTTTATTTAAATAGATCAAGTCAGTTAAAAATGGCGTAATTTGCCGACGGGAGTATTATTAATAATGTCGATAACTCTTTAAATTGTTCGATGACCCCCAAATTTTCGTACATTTTTGGATAAAAGACAATAAACCTGCTATTTTTTAATTCTAAAATATTTTGTTTGATCGTCCCATCTCTCCTTAAGTATGGGTTTTAATTATGTTAGTTGTGTTATGATGGCAGAATGTGTGCTGTAATGTGAGATGTGTTGTATAATTTTAGTACTGATGTAATATGGCAGAAGGAATGTGGTTCAGTATTTGGACTCTTCACAAGGACGTATGGTGTATTTCCGTATACAAGCTTTATATGTTTTTATAAATAAAATGTAGAAAACCTCTTACAAATCTTGAAATTTAATTTGATTGACTTCTTTTCAATTACCTAACTGTATCAAATGCGAAATGTTTTACGTAAAGCTCTTTTGGTAGAACTTCAATGCCAGTAATGTTTTAAATTAAATCAACTGCGAATTAACCATCGAATTATGACACCATGAATTAGACATACCTTTGTAACCAAACTTTGTTGTAATTGCATGCATAAAATACTATTTTCAAAAGCAGGGTCACACGTAAAACGAATTTAACTTTTCATTTCTCTTAATGTATATCCAAAGTATCTTTTATCACAAGAACAAATTCAAAACAGGATCTCAAAATCTCAAAAGAAATGCGAACCCTTTAAGAGAAATCCACATACTTTTCAAGTTCACAAGTTTTTTAAATTTTAGACCAAAAGTTTGGTTACCTCATAGTGTATAAGTGAGAAAATATATTGATATTTGGTATTCATTGATGCAAGGCAAAAAATAAGTTGACAATAAAAAAATGTTTAATTCACACATGAACGCGTTATTAAATAATTTTACTCCATAATTATGAGACAGGTAATCTTGAACGTTTTTGCAGATCCTTACAGTTACTTTAGTATGTTTTTAAAGTAAGTCTTCTAATTATTCTAACCATGCATGTGAGCAAACAGTTACATGTATGTTTCATTCATTGGATATTCCTGAGACCAGTTATCGTTGTTCTTGCAATAGTGTTTAGTGCATGTCAATTTCAAACTTGATCATTGAGATATGCCAATCACGAAAAACTTTGAAGTGTGACGTTTCTGCACAAGCCATACTACCTGTGTGGTGCCCGGGTTAGAATAGGCCCTCCTGCTTGTCCTAAGAGGCGACTAAAAGGGGGCAGTCCGTTTGCCTTGGGCTGCATCCTGTACAACTTCCAAACGCAAGGCAAAACTCTTGCCGGTCTCCAATCCTGCCTGATTTAGGCCTTGCAGTATTTCCCTCGCTAGTTGTTCGCTGCACCTGAAATGCATAGAGGGCCCCAATTTCCTAGCACAGATATCTTAAGGAAATACTGCAAGGCCTAAATCAGCCCTGTTTAATGGACCTTATTGTCACCAAATCTGAACTTAAAATCTTCATCAGAAAAACGGAACAGAACAGAATTTTATTTCTCAAAATACAGATATTGTGATATAGAGAACAACACTTTAATAGCAATACATTCCATATGTTACATACAATTCATACATTTACAAATATACACACGTAAGTGATATGTAAGGCGTTTGTACACAAGATTTCAGCTCTCTAGACCCAGAAGGTGAGGATACCCAATTGCTTTACACCTGTGCACAGTGTTATTTTCGGCAGAATCGATGTGGTATCGGTATTTGTGGCGCAAATCCTGATTAGTATAAAACCTAATAAAGAAGCAGCGATAAGTTATTGCTGGTTGCATATGATCTGTGAAATAAAAATATAAGCCGGTAGTCGAGTAGAATGTTTTGTAATGGTATAGAGGGAAGGGGCTAGTTTTATCTACATTTTATAAACAGAGATCTTTGTATTCTCAATTTCCTGAGTATTAGAAAATAATTGAAAATGTGAAAATGTTTACGGATGGAGTGGCCCATCGGGTGGTTTCTACCTTATTAGCTACAGATAAACATAGTAAAAAAAAGTATTGCATATGTTATTCAGATGACGTTTCACTACTGCTGTATTTGCATTCATAAACTAATATGTGCATATATGCTCCATTATTTGATTCATTCAAATCTCAGCTAAAGACTATTTTCTTCTGACAATTTTATAATCTCTAGTTTGTAAGCGCTTTGAGCATGATCCTGGTGTATGGAAGTTGAGCGCTGTAGAAGTACACACATTATTATTATGTATATTTTGGGGTTCAGGAGCAAGTATTGTTTCACTGAAAAATGTCAGCCGATATAAGTGAGTGATGTGAGTAATTCCATTCTTTCAAGTGAACTGATGAACTCTTAGTGATTGTCCTTTAAAAAAAGTCGCTAATGACAGTAATGTGAACCTTCAAAATCAGAATTTGGGGAAAAGACAAATTTGAAAAAAAGTTGCTTACTGGCGAAATCTTGTCTGTATTAGTGTAATGACACCTGTAAATCATAGAGAGGTGTTTGATTACGAATTGAACTAAACAAAGAACTCCAAAAGCTTATGACAATAACCCTTTTATCACTAATAGTCAATAATTGTTGAAAAAGAACAAGCTACTTCCATATTTTGCAATAGTTATTTTGAGTAAAAAACAGTATCATGGCAACTTCAGTCATAATTTCTTAAAATGACAACATGAATAATTTCTCTAGGGAAATTAAAATGGTCGAGGGAAGTTCAAGAGATCTGACTGATGTGGAGATACCTTAACACTCAGAGTAGAGTTTTAAATATGGTACAATGACGTAATGGTCAACCATCTCGGTGTCTGAACCAATAAACCAACTATGTGCTAATTAATACTCCCGGTGAAAGGATAAATTTACTTCATTGATGTTTTAGATTCTCTTATGTAACTTGCAACTTTGCAAAAACTACATACTATATGAAACTACAAAGATAATAATAATATTCATTAACAGCATACTGATACCAACCAAATTGAGATATTATTTTTAGCATATACAATAGTTTCAATATCTAGGTAACCAAACAGCATTTGCAGACCGGGTTACCTTTTTCAAATGTTTTAACTAATTTTCTGCCGAATTTCCATATTACCATAACATTACAGTCAAAATTGACAAAATAGATTATATCATCAAAAATGCATACTTCTCCCGTGTCATCTGGATTTGGTATTTCAGCAAACAAAGTACTTGTGTTGGTCACTAACGACATACGATACACTTCATCCTCTCCCAGAGTATAGCTATACATCCAATCACTATATGGTTCGATAAACAACTTCCTAGATCCCTTAAACGATCCAAGTACAAGTCCAACGTAATTGTAAATATTGATAATATTCTTACTACTTATGTAAAAGTGCCTTCTGTTAATATCCACGGCAATAGACTTAGGTACCAAAGGCGTTGATGTGAGTTTAGTCACGTTCGTACCATAAGGAGACATGGAATAATAATTAACGGCAGATATGTAACTAGGTTGAGTGAAAAAAAATACCCTGTCTTCTGCCACACCAATCCCTCCTTTAACATTTCTCTTTATAACTTGTACGTCACTCAGATTAACTGATGCTATAAAGAGTACATTACAGTTCTTGAAAACCAGCTTTTTGGACATTGGAACATATGCCATGTCGTCGGCACCATTGAACTTATCCAGATATTGAGACACAGAATTGTCTCTGAGAGCAAGTTGTTTTATATCTCCTTCCTCGCTCTTCACAATGAGAAGTCTGTATTCGAATTCATGGTGATTATTCGGTGATCCTGTCAAAATAGATTGCAGATGATTTGTGCGGAATTTTGGTTAGATCAAAGATGCAACAATACCGGACTATGGAAATACTAACTTAACTGTGTCATATGATTGTCAAAATGCAATGATGTAAAGCATAACGTGAAATGACAAGGGAGATGCATAAATTACCTTTGAATAATTCTTTGTCAAGGTCACAAGTCACAGAGAAATGGGAAGAAGATGATAAGAGAATAAGATAACGAACATGTGTGACGAAACAAGGATAGCATTAGGGTTCAGTCCTATTTGAAGAACGTTATCAAAAGTTTTAATCTTGATAGATGTGCGCTGAGAACTGAAGATAAGTTATAGAAGTAGAGCGATGATATGATGTGAATACCGGTAGACTATGCTCTATACCAATTGGAGGTCAGTCCATTGATATCATAACTACTCTAAGGCATGGAAGTATGATACGTGAATTCGTATTGGTTGACTGGGTGCATAAGCAGGTTTCCATTAGATCGCACCTACTCAAGTTATGGAAATGTAATGGGGGTATATAATTCAACATTGTTGAGTAAATGTCACTTTTTATACTTACCTGGATGAAAAACAACATTGCCCAATTCATCCCCTTGAATAGTTCCTGAACACAGAGATAAACAAAAATGACGCTACTCGGTATAGGTGGAGTTCGAGTCACGTGACGGCTGACACATCGTCATTCCCTAGTGCAAACACAAACCAAGGTGTCAATGAAGGACGGGAACAAAGGGAAAGATCTGCGACCTCTGGTGAGTCGATTGTGGAATCCAATGATGGAAGCACGATTATTTATCCTCTCTCGTCCGCAGACGTTTACTTACAAAGTCTAAAACCAGGCCCAATGTTGTGGACTACATGTATCTCGACGCTCAAACCATAAGAGATCCACTAGGAGCACGTGAAGCTCCGAGAATGTCGCACAAGAGGCCAATGCGACTAGAAAAGATGCTGTAGCATAATCTCAGGACAAAGGTTTTCAAAGGAGACCGAACGGAGGTGACTGAGGACCACTGCCAGACCCCATTCCGGTGTCTAGAAATACGCCAAACATCGACTTTGCGGAAGGCGTTAAACAGCCCCTTCAGAACAGAGATGTCGTGTCCGAGAGAGCTTTTGTGGATGGCCAACAGTCATGTTGGTGTTGATTTTGCACAAAGTATTCGGCAGTTTCAGGCAGAGTTTTCACTAAAGTGAGAGCTCGCCACTAGGAAGAACTCCTGGAGCTTCCTGGTAGTTGCGTTGCGAGCCGTAGCGATGGCCTTGGCCATTCTCTTGGAGTACCCACTCCGACCCACTTCTTGATACAAACCACGGAGACTGCAAGGCGAAGGCTAGCGAGCTATCCGTCTGATTGGCAGTTCAGCAATAAACATCTGTCACAACTTGCACGTCCTGCAGTGCAAAATGACAATCTGGCTAGGGAAGGAGGCTCCAATACCCACATCAAAAGCCGACCAAAAAGCCGACCTTTCAGCAAAAATTTCTATGGACAGGAAATTAGTCTAAGGAACCCAGAGGATGAAATATAAAGTGCAACACTCTCACAGTATACGTAATAGGGATATATGACGTCACAGCCGTCAAGTGGCTTAAGTGTCACCTATACCGGGTGGCGTTAGTTCAGGGGAAATCGTTGGGCAGTTTTGGTTTTCTAACCTGATAAGTATTAAAAAAATCCCTGGTGCATTTCCTCACAACTATGTTAAGATACATACATTTATAAGATAAATAGTTGTGTTTGTAAAATTTCCGGGATTCATTGCAATTCAACATAAATTTAGTTTAAAACCGACGGCGTTAGCTGGAGGTTTTAAACGCTGAAATTTGCAATTTTTATATTTATCGATATTGTAACAGGACCGTTAGTTATCAGGCGTTTTGAAACGAACTCTCTTTTTGTGTACCTATCTCTGAGTCGAAAGGACTTTGCGACTGTTTTGTAAGAGGTGTGGTCTGGTCAAAACAAATGTAAATACTCCGCGTAATATGTACATTAGCAACAATTTACACATAAGCTCAAACTGTGTTACTCGACTATGTTCACTTCACAATAATCATGTATCCTTTTAGATGGCGATACACATTTATCTACGACATCAACACAGTAAAATACCTACGAACAAAAATCTTAAACTTGCCCTAACCCATTGTGACAATGACGTTAGCATTGTGACGTCAAAACGGTTGATCTTTGACGTCATGCCATGGCAACGGCATTCGGTAAACACAACCGCATGGAAGAAGGCGTCAAACTTGGACAACTAGTTGAAAACATTTTATTTACTTGAAATTGATTAAGTTTGAGAGTTATTTGTTACCTATACTGCTATACACAAGTTAGAAAATGACAATGCCACCTGTCAAATTTGAGTAAGGGGCACATATTAAGAGAAATAGAAAAATAAAATTTTGAGTCGGGCCGGATCTTGTGAACATGATGTATATGTTCGCAGTGATTCGCCCTAAGTAATTTATGGGTATTCATTGTCATTCAACATAGGCAAATCAACCAATCAGAATCAAGGATACACCGAAATCATGTTACAATTAATAACTATAGTTTTATATCTATATAACATCGAGTTTCAACTAGACATGTTGTCTTCTGTAATTGCACGAAGAAGATTAATGAAAAACTAGATAAATAAATTCGGTTAATAACAGAATTCGGATTCTACATAAATAGTTTAAAACCGCAATTATCATAGATAAAGAAAATACAAGGAAAATATAAAATGAAATGAAAATAATGAATTATTAAACTTTATCAAAAAATACTTTTTTGTTTTTTCCCTTACGTCTACGAATAGAAACATTTACCATTTTACTCTTCAAATAAAAGTTCATAGAAACCGTTCATAAAATCATTGCAAAAAATATGAATGTACTTACTGATTGGACAAATGGAATCATTCTTTTTTCTTTGAAATATCAGGGATGTGGATGGACACTCATCACCTCGCGGATTGTAGAGTTTATTTATGTTCTGAAATACAGAAGGGTAAGTTATTTTCCTACTGGACCATGTTGCTGATACAGAAACAATCCAAGTAAACCTAGCCTCAATAATACTTGCTACACTAGCTAAATTCATTAAAGTTCACGTGTAATGCATTTTTATTATTACCTCTATGTACATTATATATCGGAATCAATTGAGCATAAAATCGAGACAATATACACTTGCAATTGATTATTAAGACGATTTGTATTATCTTTTTTTAACCATGCTGGCATTTAGCTCGGCGACAGCTTTGAAGACAATCCTTGAAAAACGTGACTGGTGATTAACCAGGTGCAAGTGCCAGAGAGTCTGATCGCGCTGAGAGTCGTAAATTTGTCAATGTTTAAGCAACGTATAAAAGACATTTTTATCCAGAAGTGGTCTGAATCAATGTATTCATCCACCTTCCTCAGCCATTATTCTTATTGTAAATCAGTTTTTGGGACTGAAAAATACATCAGTGTCCTTAATGATAAATCACTTTCAAGAAGTAGTATCTCTACATGCCTTAAAAATCCAGTGTTTAAGGTTTTACTCTGAAAGATTCAACATGTTCATACTGTTCTTCAGGCCAAACTAAAGATGAATATCATATTCTGTTAATCTGTGAAGCCTTTTCCGAATGCAGGAATAAGTTTTTTAAATGCGTTAAAATTAACCAACAAACGATGTACAATCTTCTAAATGCAGACGTTTGATGTACCTTATGAAATCTCATTTAAAATCGTCTTCAAAGTCACGTGACCAAATTGTTCTAATATAATTTCAACTGTACTATGGGCCACTGAGCCTTACATGCTGAATAAACATGTCTGTCTGTCTGTCTGTCTGCTGTCTGTCTGTCTGCAAGAACTATAATTGGGGCGGTCGAAAGTCGAAATGTTTACGGACGACACCCGGCGGATGGGCAACAGACGCAGGCCATAGAGGGTGGATACCATATACACATTATCATAATATAAACATTATTAGCATGCACTATCCCAATTGTTCAAATGTATGTTGTATAGGCCGGAGGCCTTAACAACTGAATGTATTATGTCTGTCTGTTTGTCTATGCTCAATATTTTATGGTGGACACTCAGGAATGCCTATATTTGAGGGGGAAGGACAAGACCAAATGAACTAACTTTTGTCTCCATGTAATATAAGTGGTATTCCGAAATTTCAGCTTCATGTGTCAATTAATTTCGAAGAAGAAGTCGTTAAATGGTTTTAGAGAAAGCGCCTGCCACACCTAAGGTACTTCCCCACAAAATTGCAACTGTCAATTTCAACAGGAGTACATCAGAACATGAAGATTTTCTGGATAACAACTTCTTTAATGTGAAAATACACGACGTTTCGGAGTACATACTCACTCCTTCATCAGTTGGAATGTGAATGTCCAAATGATGAAGGAGTGAGTATGTACTCCGAAACGTCGTGTATTTTCACATTAAAGAAGTTGTTATCCAGAAAATCTTCATGTTCTTATATGTATACTACTATTATATGTACTACTTCTAAATGCCCTTCAAAGACAGGAGTACATCAGTTTAAATGTCTACTGACGCCAACGGACGGACGCCGGACGACGGCCCATGTTATAAGGCCATCTGACCTTTCAGGTCTGATTAGCTAAAGACTGATACCCGACATAAGCATACCCTATATGGATACAAAAAAAGTCTTCTTGTCTGACTTACAAATTTGAGTAAGGTTAAATTGCGTATTTATCTGTAAATAAAATTCGACAGGTTACCATGAGCAAATATCAAAATTAGTTGTACCTTTTCCATGCTGTAGACTTTGACACTCGCGTCGGTTCCCCATTCCTTCGAATATCCTGCAAGTAAACGACAAGACAGGTGTCTGGAACTGTATCTGAAACGGTGACATCCGACTGTTCTATGACAGAGACGCTTACACATTTTCAGTCCAACAGGAGATAGGTTCATGTAATCCTCGGCCACAGCAGCAAGTATAAAGCTTGTTAACACAGAGAAGAGATGTGATATACCCCGTACCTCCATGGTGCATCCACAGATGAGAAATGTCTCGTAGCATATGATATTCCAATGTATTGAGTGAACCAATATTTCAGTTTTGGAATTAATGTAATTGTATTTATATTTCTATAAAAAAAATTAATCATCGATGTACTCAGTTTTAAAGTTATCAAAGTAACTAAAATGACAATATATCAACATGCTTGAAGCAGTTCTAAATATGATTAATGCAAAATTTATCTCTTTTGAAAATAGACTTTCCAATAGTTTTATAATGAATACATAAATATCATCATCAATTAGGAAATACTAAGATTGGTATCTCTCTTAGACGATTTCCAAAATGACGTTTGGAAATTATTAACTTTGAGAATGAGTTTTGAACGATTGATAGAGTCTCTATCAGACAAAGCAAATTATTCAAAACAAATCTCTTTAATTTTCTGTGCACACTAAGTACTTTATATAACTTTGTTATATCAGTTACTAAAACATGTTAATTTAACGTTTTCAAAAGCAAAATTTCATTTCTATTTTATAATATAGAGGAAAACACATTATTTTAATTGTAAAAACGACGAAAATAGACTTGTGTTATCATTGACAGTAGAAAAAGCATCTCTTCTCATTATTTAACAAAAAGCACCTGACGTGCAGTGTCTGCAAACGTCTCCTACGTGCTCCAACACACTACACGTGAATCTCGCTTCGCTCATTCAACGTGCATTATACAATTGTCATTAGGTCTCTTAAGCAGAACATTTGTTGTACAGTACCTTCATCCATAAACCAGTTATAAGGCCCTACAAGTTATAGAACTTAAGATGACTTCTAAGGTTATATATGATTTTATTTGGAAGCACTTACTATGATTTTAGCATTGCTTCGTTAGCGGATATCAGGACAGTTTTGGGCGCGTTGACAAAACTGTCCTGATATATTGTTGTGCACTACTGAAATAACGGAAAGCAAGTCGTCTATTTTATGAACAATTGTACATGTGTATGTGTAAAGTGGTAATGTATTTCCAGAACAAAGTGTCTCATTTACTCTCAATCTCATTAAAATCAGATCGTAGTTACGCTCCACTACATTACACATTGTTTAACATAGTGCAACAAATTACGGTCTGGTTTTAACGAGACTGGACTTACTCTCTTCAACTGTAGTGTTTAGCCAAGGGATAACAATATTTCAAATGAGCGAACACGCTCCTTACACATTTTGCTTAGGAACAATATAAATTTTCAAGGACCATGCACACAGAAAAGGATATTACCTTTATCATAAATATAAGCAGGAAACCATTTTAACCATTTACTCCCAATACCATTTTGTGATGGGGAATGCTCAGATAATTTTCAAGCAGACCATGAATGTGGTCAGGGGGCGCGTATGAATCTAACTCAAAATTACAGGGAGCAAACAGACAAATATGAAACAAATGCTTCAAAATTGGCAGCTATATTGAGACTTTTCTACAAGGATTGTGTGCTGAATCTTCAGGAACACATACAATTAATTTATCTTAATTGAGATAAAACATGCTAATCATAAAATGTGTTACCTTGACAAAATGAACTGGGTGATTTATTTGCATATTTCTTATTTGTGGTTTGAAAAGTCAAGATCAAGTTTTAAAACATGTTTGTTTATCTGTGGTGTGAGAAATAGTCGAGCTAAATCAGTTAGCTAGATTGTGTTTGATTGTAGAACTTGGTAGATCTAAAAAGCTTTGTTTGATTTTAGCCGTGAATATAATATAATATACATGTCGAGATATTATAGATTTTTTTTATTTATTGGTGTCTAATTCGTAGAGGAAATAAGTTTCGTGCACTATCTGGTGTAAAAATACTAAAGACGAAATGGGCTTTATTTGATTATTGTTGAGAAAATAGTACAAGAAAATAAGTTTTTGTTGCATTCAAGTGAAGAAAAAGTAGAAACAATTGTTTTGTTCATTGTGTGGTGTGGAAACACTAGGCGAAATGAGTTTTGTTTGAAATGTGGTCTGTAACTAGTAAAGGGGAAACAAGTTTTGTTTGAAATGTGGTCTGTGAATGGTAGAGGAAAATAAGTTTTGTTTGAAATGTGATCTGTAACTAGTAGAGGGGAAACAAGTTTTCTTGAAATGTGATCTGTAACAAGTAGAGGGGAAACAAGGTTTGTTTGAAATGTGGTCTGTATATAGTAGAGGGGAAACAAGTTTTGTTTGAAATGTGGTCTGTAACTAGTAGAGAGGAAACAAGTTTTGTTTGAAATGTGGTCTGTAAATGGTAGTGTAAAATAAGTTTTGTTTGAAATGTGGTCTGTAACTAGTAGAGGGGAAACAAGTTTTGTTTGAAATGTGGTCTGTTACTAGTAAAGGGGAAACAAGTTTTGTTTGAAATGTGGTCTGTGAATGGTAGAGGAAAATAAGTTTTGTTTGAAATGTGATCTGTAACTAGTAGAGGGGAAACAAGTTTTGTTTGAAATGTGATCTGTAACTAGTAGAGGGGAAACAAGTTTTGTTTGAAATGTGGTCTGTATATAGTAGAGGGGAAACAAGTTTTGTTTGAAATGTGGTCTATGAATGGTAGAGGAAAATAAGTTTTGTTTGAAATGTGATCTGTAACTAGTAGAGGGGAAACAAGTGTTGTTTGAAATGTGGTCTGTATATAGTAGAGGGGAAACAAGTTTTGTTTGAAATGTGGTCTGTAACTAGTAGAGGGGAAACAAGTTTTGTTTGAAATGTGGTCTGTAAATGGTAGAGGAAAATAAGTTTTGTTTGAAATGTGGTCTGTAAATAGTAGAGGGGAAGCAAGTTTTGTTTGAAATGTGGTCTGTAACTAGTAAAGGGGAAACAAGTTTTGTTTGAAATGTGGTCTGTAACTAGTAGAGAGGAAACAAGTTTTGTTTGAAATGTGGTCTGTAACTAGTAGAGGGGAAACAAGTTTTGTTTGAAATGTGATCTGTAACTAGTAGAGGGGAAACAAGTTTTGTTTGAAATGTGGTCTGTATATAGTAGAGGGGAAACAAGTTTTGTTTGAAATGTGGTCTGTAACCAGTAGAGGGGAAACAAGTTTTGTTTGAAATGTGGTCTGTAAATGGTAGTGGAAAATAAGTTTTGTTTGAAATGTGGTCTGTAAATAGAAGAGGGGATGCAAGTTTTGTTTGAAATGTGGTCTGTAACTAGTAGAGGGGAAACAAGTTTTGTTTGAAATGTGGTCTGTAACTAGTAGAGAGGAAACAATTTTTGTTTTAAATGTGGTCTGTAAATGGTAGAGGAAAATAACTTTCGTTTGAAATGTTGTCTGTAAATAGTAGAGGGGAAACAAGTTTTGTTTGAAATGTGATCTGTAACTAGTAGAGGGGAAACAAATTTTGTTTGAAATGTGGTCTGTATATAGTAGAGGGGAAGCAAGTTTTGTTTGAAATGTGGTCTGCAAATGTTAGAGGGGAAACAAGTTTTGTTTGAAACGTGGTCTGTAAATGGTAGAGGAAAAAAAGTTTTGTTTGAAATGTGGTCTGTAAATGGTAGAGGGGAAACAAGTTTTGTTTGAAACGTGGTCTGTAAATAGTAAAGGAAAATAAGTTTTGTTTGAATTGTGGTCTGTAAATAGTAGAGGAAAATAAGTTTTGTTTGAAATGTGGTCTCTACATGGTGGAGGAAAAACATTTGTTTGAAATGTGGTCTGTATATGGTGGAGGAAATACATTTGTTTGAAATGTGGTCTGTATATGGTGGAGGAAATACATTTGTTTGAAATGTGGTCTGTATTAAGTAGAAACAAGTTTTGTTTGAAGTGTGGTATGTATATGGTGGAGGAAAAACATTTGTTTGAAATGTGGTCTGTATATGGTGGAGGAAAAACATTTGTTTGAAATGTGGTCTGTATATGGTGGAGGAAATACATTTGTTTGAAATGTGGTCTGTACATGGTGGAGGAAATACATTTGTTTGAAATGTGGTCTGTATATGGTGGAGGAAATACATTTGTTTGAAATGTGGTCTGTATATGGTGGAGGAAATACATTTGATTGAAATGTGGTCTGTACATGGTGGAGGAAATACATTTGTTTGAAATGTGGTCTGTATATGGTGGAGGAAATACATTTGTTTGAAATGTGGTCTGTATATGGTGGAGGAAATACATTTGTTTGAAACGTGGTCTGTATATGGTGGAGGAAATACATTTGTTTGAAATGTGGTCTGTATATGGTGGAGGAAATACATTTGTTTGAAATGTGGTCTGTATATGGTGGAGGAAATACATTTGTTTGAAATGTGGTCTGTATATGGCGGAGGAAATACATTTGTTTGAAATGTGGTCTGTATATGGTGGAGGAAATACATTTGTTTGAAATGTGGTCTGTATTAAGTAGAAACAAGTTTTGTTTGAAGTGTGGTATGTATATGGTGGAGGAAAAACATTTGTTTGAAATGTGGTCTGTATATGGTGGAGGAAAAACATTTGTTTGAAATGTGGTCTGTATATGGTGGAGGAAATACATTTGTTTGAAATGTGGTCTGTACATGGTGGAGGAAATACATTTGTTTGAAATGTGGTCTGTATATGGTGGAGGAAATACATTTGTTTGAAATGTGGTCTGTATATGGTGGAGGAAATACATTTGTTTGAAATGTGGTCTGTACATGGTGGAGGAAATACATTTGTTTGAAATGTGGTCTGTATATGGTGGAGGAAATACATTTGTTTGAAATGTGGTCTGTATATGGTGGAGGAAATACATTTGTTTGAAATGTGGTCTGTATATGGTGGAGGAAATACATTTGTTTGAAATGTGGTCTGTATATGGTGGAGGAAATACAATTGTTTGAAATGTGGTCTGTATATGGTGGAGGAAATACATTTGTTTGAAATGTGGTCTGTATATGGTGGAGGAAATACATTTGTTTGAAATGTGGTCTGTATATGGTGGAGGAAAAACATTTGTTTGAAATGTGGTCTGTATATGGTGGAGGAAATACATTTGTTTGAAATGTGGTCTGTATATGGTGGAGGAAATACATTTGTTTGAAATGTGGTCTGTATATGGTGGAGGAAATACATTTGTTTGAAATGTGGTCTGTATATGGTGGAGGAAATACATTTGTTTGAAATGTGGTCTGTATATGGTGGAGGAAATACATTTGTTTGAAATGTGGTCTGTATATGGTAGATGGGTAACTAAGTTTTGTTTGAAGTGTGGTCTATATATAGCAGATAAATATGTTGTGTTTCAAATGTGATGTGTAAACAGCAGAGGAAGAGTAAATTTTGTTTGAATCGTTGTTTGTATATAGAAGAGAAATAAGCCTTAGTTTTGTTTAAATTGTTGTCTGTATATGGCAGAGGAAAACGTTTTGTTGAAATATTGTTTGAAAATAGTACTTGTATCCAATTGTGATGCAGTGAAACTTTTCTTACTTGTTCACTTCCATATATAATACACAAGCTTTCAGAACCATTAGCAAACTAATCAATAATATTTCATTATCTACTGAGTTAAGCCATTAGTCACTGACAAAAGTTTTGTTAGTCTTCTATTATCAAAAGTTTATGTAAGTTACCGACTCACGTTCTTGTTTATTGTTTCTATTGTTTATTATGTATAACAAATAATCAGATGTTTAAAATATATGCATTCTCTTTTATAATCATTTGTAAAATTGTAAGAGTGTGTTTTAATCAGTAATATAACGTGCTTTAATGGTTTACTTATCAATTATGCATCAAAAAATATAAACATGTTCATTTATTTCAACCAATAATATACAACCATTTCATCCAGTTTAGTAATCATCAATTGTGTGCAAATGTAGGTGTAAGTCTTCTTGCCTCAAAATCGAAAGACCCAGGTTCGAATAAAATTTGGCAATGAGTTCAATAGTCGTAAGTTGATAATAACATTCCTTAATGCTTTACAGAGTTTCTTAATTGGAAATTCGTTTTAATAAAAAGAGCTACACATGTAACTAAAATTAGAAATCGTCATTTTTTGCAGTAACTTAAAAATTTATGGGCAGTTATACTGACTAATATGCAGGGACAACCTTATAGGAAAGTGTTGATAATACTGACAGAGCACTTCACCTTCATTGCATACAGTCCAGCTGTACAAATGGGTACCTGAAAACGGGTTGCCCACCCTGGAAACCAGGATAACTTTGATTTGCTCACTTCAATCTAAAACTGTACCCTTTGATTATTTTCCGTCATAAGGGTCTATACGCTCATAATATAACTACCAATCACAGAAAAGTCTTTAGCTTGTCTATAAATCCTTCTTCTTCTTCTTGGTAGCTATGTTCACACTGCATCCACGGAGGCCTTTAATAAAGTTCCAATATTCGTAACCTCAAACTTATGTAAGGTAATGAAGTGGAGTCGCTTCCAAACACATTTTAACTTACATCCCCAAGATAACGACCAGAGTGACTCAACTCCTGGGCGCTCCAACCTAAATATTGTTGCTCGCCTCGAGCAGGAAATCAAAGTAGGGCCATCACAAACACTATATCTGAGAAATCTTCCTGTCGAAAGGCGTGGCCAATCCCTATAGATCCGATTTGACGATCTGTCCAATCAGCGCTTTCTATAGATCCAATCTGTCGATCTGTCCAATCAGCGCTTTCTATAGATCCAATCTGTCGATCTGTCCAACCAGCGCTTTCTTTTTATACACGACCATCACCCTGGGGTTTACGTCAACAGTAATGGCTGCTGTTCGTCACAAAACCATGATTTCATTTTCTGTACATTATTGGGAGCAACTATAGAATTGGTTCGCCACCTTGAATACATTCTAAAGATTAACCCTAACCCTAAACCTAACACTACCCCTAACCCTAATACTAACCCTAAACCCTAATACTAACACTAACCCTAACCCTAAACCCTAATACTAACCCTAACCCTAAACCGTTACACTTACCCTAACCCTAAACCCTAATAGGTGGCAAACCAATTCTATAGTTATACCCATTATTGCATTATTTCACCTTTACTGTGTATATATAATCAATTTCATTGTAATATATTTGTTCGCAATCTGTTAGAACACATTATCTTGTTCAATTTATGTCAAATATTTAATCATGTATTATTAATGCATGCAAATGATTGGAAATAGTGTGAATGTTTCTCACATAGTCCATGATGAATCATGTGTCCAGCAATTCAAATTCCTCGTTTAATACAGTTGACACTATATAATGTCATAGGGGCGGATACAACTTTTTAAGAAAGGTGGGGGTGCACTTTTTACAGACCTCGAAATTGAGGGGCATCTATGTTTTTAGGGAGGTTTCAATGGTAATTTTTTTAAATTGTACATGAACACCCATTCTAGATTCGCCCCTGTTGTTAGACAGACCAACTGATAGAATTTGTGTTACTGCCGCTCTTTTAACAGAGAAAACAGAAAAGCAAAGCATTGGCTAAAGAATCTACACACATCATTTCAGCCTTTTAGGTCTTTTCATTCACAGATATTCACAAGTTTCTTAACATTGCTAAATTCAATCCAGCAATTATTAAGGTAGACATTATTTATCTCAATGAGGGTTAAGATTCTGCAATTATTCAAGGTAGGCCATCATTCTACCATTTACAGCGTGTTGGGTCTGTTCATACAGACCAATAAAACAATAAAATACAAGATTTGACTTGCCCTTATCATAGCAAAAAAGTTGTTGAGAAGATAGGAGTTTCGATGTATGCAGGTAAATTACACAATCTAGTTAAAACTAGCTGTAATGTTATACATCTCCTAGGTCTGACAGGACGTATAAAATTACATTTAGTTTTAATTAGATTGACAACCTGTACATCAGTGAATTCTCAATTGAAATATAAGACAATCAACAAATGATAAATTTTATATTTTTTATTGCACTACATATATCAGCATTAGACATAATCAAATAATTTAAACAGCGTACTGGTATAAAGAAAAGCATATGAAATAGGCCTAATAAGTCAAATTTGAATGTACCCACTCTCAATTTAATTTTGTTCATTCATGAAATAAAAATAAAAATTGTATACACTTTTATAACAAAATGAAATACAACATTAACTTCAACAAACAATATGCAACTTAATCAACTCGGCCTGACTTTAGAATCCCTTACCATATAAGGGCTCGCTTTTTTGTTCTTTATTATTTATCTTCTAGAATATTATTTTACCTATCAGACATGCGCAGACGTTGTTTTAACTCATTAACTCATTAAAAAGTTCCATATTATTTATCCAAAACTACATTTCAAAAATGTGCCAATGCAATGGTCTATTAGGTAAGTATGTTTTTCGGTATATTGGAATGTAAATATATACAGGAATATTTGTATCAAACTCTGTTTAATCCAAACTATTACATTTAAATGTCAGTAAAGCAGCTGCAATATAAGCAATATTCTGCATTATTAATAAACTGTCAACATCATGACCTTTATACAGTATTTACAGCCTACACCACATTATTTGTCAACTGGGCCAATATGAGGAAACTTGGTCAATACAGGAAAAAAAGAACCAATAGCAATACAAGACAAACTGGGTCAATTCGAATCCGAGCATGCACAATCGTACATTTCGCGAAAGTGCGAAGCTATTGCTCCAAAATTTTGACCACTGTTATCTGTTCACAAATTTTGTGATTATTTAAAAAATTTTATTTTTCATTTTTACTATTGTTTGAATAAAATGAAAAGAGGTTAATTGATAAATTAACCGACTCCGTCTCGTGCCAATACAACAATCCTCGGACCTGTAACTGGGCAAATACAGAAATATTTTATTAATAACATTACAGTACTGTATATGAGAGGTGATTTTGTGTTTAAATTGCTTTCAAGAGTATTTCACTTATATCAAGCGAGGGAGTTACTATTATAGAAAGAAACCACGATTTTAGTTAACACAGTGTATGTATTGACTGTAACGCAAGTGTCATCCACTAACTTTTAAAGTAGCATTGCACCCGAACCTTACTGCATGTAGAACAGTTTTCTACAACAGCCAAGGCTGTTAAGCCCTGGAAGGATTTAAAAACAGACTTCCTGATCCATAATTGAATGCACTATATATTAACCACTGCGCTGCCTCTGGCTAAGATCAGTAATTCTATATAATTTACACCAAAATGACAAATTTCATCACATAATAGTGGTCTGGCCATATTTACAATTAATATCTAATTATACAAAATCTTATATAATGAGAAGTTTTACAATATGTTATATATATATATATATATATATATACCGTATATATATATATATATATATATATATGCACACAATTGTGAAACAATACACCTGTTAAGCTGCTTGTAAACTATTGAAATCAAAATGGTAAAGAAGTCAAGCAGAATATTAACAAACCATTTAATTCAACCACGTCTTGCTATCAATTTTAAATTTAAAATTTTAAAACATCACAAAGAAAAGTTAATGAAATTAATTAACTACAAAACTAATCTAAAAACTAAAATAGATGATAGATTATGACAAGGAGATAAGATCAGTCCTCATATTTGAGCATCATTCAATGTCAAAAAACTAAAAGAAGTTCATTGTAATTTACATAGTATGTACTACATTTGAAAGATATTTTGATGACAGTATAAACATCCAATTTATAAAAAATGTACATCAATCACACACTATCTAAATTGAAATGGGTTATCTATAAATGCAACATTATAATTATTGTATAAGTAAGTAATAAGTATTGTTTATATTTAAAAGCTTAATTTCTGGATATTAAATTTAGCTAATTAATTAATTATTAAAAATCAGGCTAAAAAATATATTCTTAAGAGGAGAGAATCTCGACTATATTCAGAAAACCATCATGTTTCAAGTCAAAGAGTTAAATTTAGGGTAACACAAAAGATTAAAAATGAAGAAACTGCTTGATTGCAAGATAATTACACATACCGTGAAGCGCAACCAGTGTGAAAACATCATATTTGCACATGAGGAATTTATATATGCCCATGAAACTGGACTGTTTGTTTACCATAACACACATGAAAACCAATAAACTGAGTAGTAAAGAAATGACACTTATTTCCTATGTCACACTTGCTAGTTTAATAAACTCTATATACACACATCTGTCAAGCATACACAATTTTTCCTATCATTCCCTTACAGAAACCTACATGAATGTGATGAGATACTCTGGGTAAGCCTGTGTATCACTGAATATGACAAAGGTTTTGGGGCTTGATGGGTCGTCCACCACACTGTCATAAAGATTCTGTTTGTTACTTTCATCTTTTGCAGGTGGAACTCTCATCTTTGGTTTCCCTTGTGTGAAACTGCCTATCAGCACTTTACTCTGGAACATATGACGCTTGTTCTGTGCATCAGCAGGTGCGTACTGACTTCTTGCTGCGTAGCCAGCGTCTCTTGTGAAGTACACTCCCTCTCCATATGCATTCTCTGAAATATTAAATATTTATTACTAATTTGATCAAGATGAAATTTAATTTAGGATATTCAAAATGACCCTTCCTTACTTCATTTTTGTTGCATACTGCATGTATATCTAAACTGAAGATCAAACAAACTTGTCAGGTACTTATGTGAATGATAAAACATGTCAAAGGGTTTTATGACATTAAAAACCTGTAACCCGAGGGATAAACAAGAGGGACATCAGGATCTTGAGGGTAAGGGTTTCAAATCTCATAAAAACCCTTTGGCGTGTTTTATCAATCTTACAAAAAGACCTAAACCTTAAATCTTATTTCCGCCTTTCTAATTAAGAAACAGTCTTTCAAAAAACAAACAAAAGTCAACAGAAGATGATACATCCCACCAGTCCCACACAATTCGTAAAACACATCTTTACAAGATAATTGTGTATCTTTAAAATATCACTTCGGTAGGTGGCTAAAACACATGCAGAGTTTCAGGGAGATATGATGAAGTGTTTTGCAGTTCTCCTCCACAAATGAACTTATTCCAGAACAAAGGTCAAATCCAACTTGATTCTACGGAAACAAAGAACAATTTTCAGAAATCTAAAAAAAATAGAGCCATGGCCTCTGCAGCTCATCAGGATTTCATTTATGTACCATCTAAGGTTAATAGTTAAGTTATCTCAAGTAATACATTGTTTACAAGCAAAAGATAGGCTCTAAGATAATGACCCCTGTGACCTAGATTGGGGTCACAGAGTCACCAAATCTACAATTTAGAATTCCTATTGTCAAAGGACTCTGCACACAACATTTCAGCTCTCTAGACAAAAGAATATGAACATAGGTTCTTAAAGTTGTGAACCCTGTGACCCCATTTGGGGTCATGGGGTCACAGAATCTACAATTTAGAATCCCCATCAGCCAAGGAGTCTGCACACAACTTTTCAGCTCTCTAGACCTTTTGGAAGTGGAGAAGAAGATGGAAATAGGTTTTTAAGGATGTGACCCCTGTGACCCCATTTGGGGTCTTGGGGTCACAAAATCTGCACTGTAGAATCCCCATTACCCAAGGAGTCACGAAATCGAAAATTTAGAATCCCCATTGGCTGCGGAGTCTGCACATAAAATTTCAGCTCTGTGGAGTCATTGGTTCTGGAGAAGAAGTCGAAAAAGCGAAAAGTTTACGGACGAATGGACGAATGGACGGATGGACGCCGGACACCATGCCATGCCATAAGCCCATCGGGCCTTTCAGGCTTAATGAGCTAAAAAATATAAAAAATCAGAATAACAAAATTAGCAAAAGGCACCACTCCACCACTAGGTCTAACCACATACCATGTTTTGTAAAAAAAATATTGAATGGTTTTTGAGATATGGCCGAGAAACGAAAGCATTTCAGAAGGACTGAATTATGGAATTTCGGAATTACAGAGGGGAAAACATTAATTAGAAGAAACTATCATCTAGTTATGTATAATTTTCCCATTACTGGCAGCAATATGAACTATCATCTAATTAGATGTTAGTTATAATTTTCCCACTACTGGCAATAATACGCTTCCATAAAGGATACCACTTCAGTTAGTTGATGATAAACATGCAAAGTGTCAGGCAGATATGATAAAGGGTTTTGGAGTTCGGCTCCAGATATGAACCTATCCCAAACAAAATCATTTCTATGGAAACAACAACAAAATTTCAGAAATCTGAAAACATAATAAGTACCACTTCAGTTAGTGAGTAATATAGTATTGAGGTTGCAGGGAAGGAAGGAAAAGACTAAAGTGTCAAACATGGCCAGACAGATGCCAGATGATGGCCCATGCTGTGAGTTCATCTGGCTTTACAGGCATGATGAGCTAAAACTTATCCCTACAGCACATGACCAGTTTTGAGTAATGGGCATCTAACAAGTTGTGATAATATTCTATAAATGATGTGGTGAATAAGACACTCACGATCCTTGTCACAGTAGCTTCTGTTGAAACCTAACTTTGCGATGCTCATTGCTGCGTCCTTGTTTGTGCCATGCCAGAGAGTCTGCTCCACCTCTACACCTGGATTTTGTCTTGTCAGCTGCTCCTTCTTAGCTTGGTACTGTTGGAACAGAGTCTTGCTCTGGATCCGGTCTACCTGGAACACAATATCAACATTGCCCATCATGTGAGAACAGAGCATTGTTCTTGATGGGGTCCACCTGGAACACAATATTAACATTGCACATCATGTGAGAACCGACACTTGTTCTGGACCCGGTCCACCTGAAACACAATATTAACATTACACATTATGTAAGAACAGAGTCTTGTTCTGAATCCGGTCCACCTGGAACACAATGTTAACGCTACACATCATGTGAGAACAGAGTCTTGCTCTTGATCCGGTCCACCTAGAACACAATGTTAACATTACACATCATGTGAGAACAGAGTCTTGTTCTGGATCCGGTCCACCTGAAACACAATATTAACATTACACATTATGTAAGAACAGAGTCTTGTTCTGGATTCAGTCCACCTGGAACGCAATGTTAACACTACACGTCAAGGTCCACCTGGAATGCGATGTTAACGTTTTACATCATATGAGAACAGAGTCTTGCTCTGGATATGTTCCAACTGAAACACAATGTTAACCCTTAACATGCGGGTCCCGGAATTATCCGGGCGGGCTATAAGCGATTCTGAGGTACCTCAATACGGATCCCGGATCGCTTACTTAGAAGAATTCACGGCTGTCTAAGTACTATTCTATCCCCCATACCGGGTCCCGAGTCGATTGTTTCCGCGACTCGCTGCATGAGAATGGCTGTATTTATGCCTCGCAGCCCGCAATGAGAATAAAGCTTTGTTCAGTGTCTGGTCAGAACGTCCAGCAAAATTCACACCAATTTGCGTGTGCATTGTTGACTCGTAACGCATCGATAATTAGCTTTACAAAAGGCCAATTTTGTCCTGCTTCGCTCCGATAGCTACACTGCCCGGCGGCTAATTATCACCTAAGTGTCTGCACTGCCCCGGGGTGAGATAGGCCCGTACAGGCTTATCTGTCTCGCATCCCGCCACATGGGCAGATAGCCTATGCTTATCTGTCTCGCATCCCGCCACATGGGCAGATAGCCTCTAATTACGGGAAGATATTGCGATAAGCTACCTTTCTCTCGCACTTCGTATCATATGAACCAATTGGTTGTTTTCAATTTTTTTTATACCAAAATAAAGAGGAAAGAATGGCCTTTATTCCCATATAAAAATCGCAATTGCGCTAACATAACTGAAAATACAGCAATGGCACAGAGATAGGCGACTTTCGCACTTTTGAATTTTGATACATGTGGCTCATTTACCCCAACATGCCTCGGCGCTCTATTTCTAAGAAACTACTTGGGATATTTTCATAATTTTTTTATCAGTATATAGATAAAAGAATTGTCTTCAATTCCATATAAAATACATGTATTTTCGGCAATAACTTTTGATGCGCCAGGTGTCGCGCAGAAGGTGATATTCGGCTTTGAATAAGTGGCGCTCTTAGCATATACCATCATTACGGGCTTTATAACTTGTGAACCGCAAGTCCGATTTTTATAATTTTTACATCATTGTAAAGAGAAAAACATTGTCTTCAATTCCATGTATAATGCGCATGTTTTTGGGAAGAACTATGCATGCGCGAAGCGTCGCAATATTGATGTACGCATAAGTGAAGAAGTATGATAATATATAACTAAAATACTGTCCTTTGAACGCAAATATAGAGCTTTATAAACGATGAACAACTGTCATGACGGAATTTTGTTTCCAGTTTTGGAAAAAAAAATATAACATTAAAGGGAAAATATATTTGAGTACGGGACCCGCCGCTCGGGGAAAAGCCTTTTCGTGGGAATATTTTCTCAGGAAAATATTTCACTTTTCGGAGTTTCTAAAAATGCCTGAACATTTTTGTTACTGATGCCATTTGCGAAAGGTTTGCATTTCTAAAATTCAAATGCGAGGGCGCACCCTTCCAAACCATTTGAATTGAATTTATTATTTTATCTTTTACATTATTGAAAAAAAGACGTTTCATTCAATAAGATTTGAAGAATTATTTATAAGTGTAGCGGACTGAACTGAGCAGATGGAGAATTTGATTCCTCACCACTTTTATTACCAAAGTTCTTTTGTATCACAATTACTTTTTTAGGTATTAGTTTTTTCGTGAGCAGGGGAATTTCCGACGGGATTCGCCATGACATAATGAGAAAAAATTCCCATGAACATGGGCGTGGTCCGTCATCTTCGGGACCGACCCACAACTATAAATATCTACCGGGGGGTGCGCAGACCCCCCCGCTTTTGGTCGCCACCCCCCAAACTTTTTGTGCAAATTTTTTTTTTTTTTTCTACTTTGAAATAAAGGTTCGTGTCATTCCGAGGTATGAAGGTTTCTGCTATATATGTCGAGAGGGCATGGGAACCAATTCCCAATAGAATCCGGGGTTCGTCCCATAGGATTGTTCCTCGGAGTCTCTCGTTCTCAAAAGAGAACATGGTAAACCTGTCCCGCGATTGAATCTGGGGTCCACCTCGGAAGACGGGTAAGGGAATTCCCGGAGAGCATGGGAGTATGTTGCCATGGGTCCGGGCTCTGCCTCGAGAGACTGCTCCTTGGATGCTCTGCTTCTCGAAAAGAGAACTCATTCGGCAACTGACAACCCAACCTTCCCTGACGTAGTAGTATATTTTCCGCGCCTTGCGGCCAGTGCTACACGTCGCCAAGGAAATCAGAAAATGGTCTGTTTGACATATGCGTCAGCAAAATCGGCGTGATGTCAGAAGCCATCAGCGCTTGCGCTGCAGTAGTCCTAGATTCGCCAGGAGTTTCTGAAACTGGCAAATGAACGTCCATGAAGCTCACATTCATTATCTCTGTATGTTTAATGTGTCTAATCACATGTTATATCTTGCATACATCTAACGCATTTTCAATCATTTGCAGCTTGAAGGATGCTGCGTGGACACAGGGCCATGCTGCGACGGCCAAGGGCTATGCGTACTAGGACACGCAGCTTTGAAGCCGTTTCAAGCGACGACGACTTCATCAATGAGATCCATGCTGATGAAGCCTCTGATATGGAGTCAACTGATGACATTGATGGCAGCAGTGATTTAGACAGTGACGATGCATATGATCGGGACACTGTCATAGATAGTGAACATGGTGACGGGAGTGACAATGGGACAGTCAGAGATGGTCTGAGTGATACAGAGACAGAGATTGCCAGAAACATTCTAGCCGCCGGTAATTCCACCGAAGAACATTTAGTGGTTTTGAGGAGGAGTTTGCCGACATATCACAATATAACCAAGATAATACACAGACGTTTGATGAGTGGGTGGATGGTCCGCGGCCACGTGTAAATTTGCCTTTCACTGGTCAAACTGGGTTGCGCCAGTTCATAGAACTTCCTGAGAACCCTCAACCTATTGACTTTTTCGATTTGTTTTTACATGAAGATGACTATCACGATATGGCAATGGAAACCAATAGATATTTCAAACAAGCAACTGAAGACAAAATTCCAAGACCCCGTTCAAGAATGCAACAGTGGCAAGACACAAATGCAGAAGAGATGAAGGTATTTGTAGCCATGACAATAGCCATGTCATTAGTTGTGCAGAGAAACTGAGTACTGAGTACTGGTCAACAAGTGATGTTACCTCAACGCCTTTCTTCGCCAAGTGCATGCCCCGAGACAAGTTTTGGCTTCTTATCACCTACCTACATTTGTCTGACAACAAGAAGATGCCGGGTCGCAACACCCCAAACTTTTCACCAATAAATAAACTGGGACACTCGTATAACCGGATAGTTAACCGTTTTTCAGAGTGTATAAACCGCATCAAAACATTTCAGTCGACGAGGGCATGGTGCCCTTTGAAAGGCAACTTATCTTTCAAAGTTTATCTTCCCGACAAGCCTAAGAAGTATGGGATAAAGGCTTTCATGTTGTGTGACTCACACAACGGTTACGTTTGCAAGTTCAAACTCTACACTGGAAAAACGAATGAACCGGTTTCTGAAGGTGGCAAAACTTAAGATGTAGTCATGGACTTGGTGAATGACTACGTTGGACAGGGGCATCACATCTTTATGGACAACTATTATTCGTCCACAAATCTGTACATAAACCCAGCCCCAGGGCGTTGAGAGCCAATCGAAAGGGCCTTCCTGATTCTGTCAAGAAGCCTGAAAAGAAACCGAAGCAAGGGGACATGACAGTTTCTCACAACCATGACCTACTCGTTGTTTGCTATGAAGATAGGTAATCAGTCCTTCTCATGTCTACACATCTTGAACAAACAGGGAAGAAGAACAGGGCAAACAGTTCTCAAGCCGCACATTGTAACATCATACAACAAGTACATGGGAGGTGTTGATCGGGCCGACCAGATGTTGTCGTACACGCCGTTCCGAGTGAAGACCCTGAAGTGGTGGAAACGGGTTTGGTTTCATGTTCTCAACGTTGCCTTGTTGAACTCTTATATCATTTATAAAGAATAAAGTCAAGATAAACCTCTCAAACAAGTTGGGAATACAGGAAGGCTTTGGAGCAACATATAGTAACATTTGCGGACAGGGAACAAGTTCCATCGCTGTGCAGGCGTCCTCGCGGTCGACTGAGCACGAGAGACGAGACTGTCATTCGTCTTCATTGACGTCACTTTCTGACGAAGATTTGCGCTGTCGGAAAGAAGAAAAACATCACAAGGATGTGTGTGGTATGCTCTAAGGCAAAATGTGCGGTCCTCGCAAAACAGATAGAAGAAGGCAGGGCGCCAGCAAGGAAGAGAAAACTAGATGAGCGTTTGCGGGACACCGCAAAAGCAGAGCAGCTCCGAAACTTAGGGTCTCGCCTTTCCCTGTTATGCCTTCTTGTCAGCATCAATAAAATCGGAATTCTTTTTAACAAATATTTGTTCATTATTCAAGTTATTACTACCGTATATTATCGGGTATAAGTCGAGAATTTAATACAAAAAATTAGGGGGTCAAGGAGGGGGAGTCGACTTATACACAGGGTCTATGTTTCAGACCCAAAAATCTAGAGGCCAGGTAAGTATCTGCCAGCTTTGATGTTTAATTAACAGTAATTGATAGTAATTAACATTAATTAAATCCTGTCACTTCTCATCTCAAAAGTAAAAGAAATGTCTTTTTACGTCTTTTTCTACTAGGTAACAATTTAACTATTCATCGGTTATCTAATAAAGCTTTGTCAACATGTTGGTCGTAGTATTCGACTTGACTCATTTAATAATATTAAGGTCAAAACATATTGATAAATCGATCGACATCACTGCTTACCAATCGCCTCTGTGTTGAGTCTTGGGCATGTCGACTTGTCACTCGGTGTCAGTCAGCACGTGGTTAAAGGGGGGTCGACTTATACATGAGATATAGGGTTTTGACCAGTATTTGGGTAGTTGAGAAAGGGGGTCGACTAATACGCGGGGTCGACTTATACCCGGTAATATACAGTAATCAACACTGGGGTCACTTTTCACAAGTTTGTTCTTATACCTTAACCTATATCTTATTTCAAAATTTGATCAAAGGATTAACGTGGCCTTAACCAATATCTCATGACCTTGACCTTTGATCTTCAAGGTCACACGATCAATGACCACTTTTCATCGTGTATAACAATCATACAATGACTCAAAGTGTTCATAGTTAAAATACTGCATATTCACAAAAGCATGTTCAAGTTGACCTAGCTGTGACCTTGACCTTTGACAGATTTTAGCAAAAACCTTTCCAAATCTTGGCCTTTCTCCATAGTTCATATATACCAAATAGGAGCCTGATAGCACAAAAAAGTTTGAAGTTATCATGTTTACAAGGATTGTCGTAGTGAGTTCAGAACTCATGACCTTGACCTTTGACCTTGAATGTGAACATGTCAAAATCATTCACCAGGTTTATAAGAAAGAATCTATCTATATGAGGTGTTAATATTTTCATGGAAAAAAAAGTTACTTAGTGATTTCAGAACTGGTCAGAGGGTAATGTCCGAGTAACTCTCCATTCCTTAAAAATAATGGAGCCGAGGCCCATTATTTTTAAGGAATGGAGAGTTACTCGGATATTACCCTACTTAAATTACACTAAAAGTAATGCTCGTTTATCCAAATTGCTTTAAAAAGTTAAAGAAATTAAATTTCTTCTTCAAAAATATGATGTGATGTGTAACTCTCCATTCCTGAAAAATAATTGGATGACGTCACAAGTGTAATTTAAGACCATATCTCGTGACCTTGACCTTTGATCTTCAAGGTCACACAGTCAATGACAACTTTTCATTGTCTGTAACAATCAAGAAATGATTCAAAATTTTAATAGTTGAAATAATGCATGTTCGCAAATGTGTGCTTAAGTTGTTACCTCGCTGTGACCTTGACCTTTGACGGAGGTTAGCAAAAACATTTTAAAATCAGCTCCAAAACTTAGGGTCTCGCCTTTCCCTGTTCCGCCTTCTCGTCAGCATCAATGAAATGGGAATTCTTTTTAACAATTTTTTTTCATTATTCGAGTTATTACTAATCATCACTGGGGTCACTTTTCACAAGTTTGTTCTTAAAACCTATTTCTTCTTTCAAAATTTGATCAAAGGATTAACGTGGCCTTAACCAATATCTCATGACCTTGACCTTTGACCTTCAAGGTCACACCATCAATGAACACTTTTCATAGTGTATAACAACATGCAATGACTCAAAGTGTTCATAGTTAAAATACGGCATATTCACAAAAGCATGCTTAAGTTTTGACCTCACTGTGACCTTGACCTTTGACAGATTTTAGCGAAAACGTTTTCAAATCTTGGTCTTTCTCCATAGTTCAAATATACCAAATAAGAGCCCAATAGCACAAAAAAAGTTTGAAGTTATCATGTTTACAAGGATTTTTTATTGCAATTTCAGAACTTGTGACCTTGACCTTTTACCTTGAATATGAACTTGTCAAAATAATTCCCCAGGGGCATAAGTAAGAAGTTATGGATATAAGGTGTTGATACCTCCTTGGAAAGAAGTTATTTAGTGATTTCAGAACTGGTGACCAAGACCCTATCTCGTGACCTTGACCTTTAAAATTCAAGGTCACACAATCAGTGATCACTTTTCATTGTGTATCATGTAATGATTCAAAGTGTTAATAGTTGAAATAAGACATTTTCGCAAAAGCATGCTTAGGTTGTGACCTCGCTATGACCTTGACCTTTGACAAATGGTAGTGAAAACCTTTTCAAATCTTAGCCTTTCTCCATAGTTCATATACACCAAATAAGAGCCTGATAGCACAAATATTTTTCAAGTTATCGTGATTACAAGGAATTTTTTTAGAGATTTCAGAACTCGTGACCTTGACCTTTGACCTTGAATATGAACATGTCAAAAAAATTCCCCAGGGGCATAAGTAAGAAGTTATGTATATGAGTTCTAAAAACCTTCTAGGAAAAAAGTTAAAGCCAATACAAAACGCGCGGGCGGCGGCGGCGATGGAAACTGCGCAAAAACTGATAGCAGCTCCGACTTAGTCGGAGCTGCTAATTACTTTCAACAGATGAGTATTTACAGGTAGTATTCTGTGCAGCAGTCTAAATTGCATCCATCTTAATTTAGGATCTTAAGTAGTCTGGAAAGGTTTAATAAATATATTCAACCAGTTGATATTAATCAAGGTCTCCTCTTCCCACTTTTCAATTACCTTGAGTCTTTCAACATTGTCTGTCAATTTGAAGCATTGCGGTATTTGTCAACTGCTTTCAAAATTCCATGAAAATGAAGAAAGTTGATTTTGAAATAAACATGACAAAAATGTTCAAGAGACATAAAATCACCATCATCAATAATGTCATGTTCATGGAACTTTTTACTTTTTAAAGGATTTCCATTAACAAGGATATTTCTATTGTACAACAGCGGTTCCCGAAGGAAGTCATCCTAAGTACATGGTTTAGTTGAATAACTGTATTTAGCAAAAGCATTCAATGTATCTCTCCAAAAACTATTTTGCATTGATTCTGCTAGCATAAGTGGAAATTCACTACCAAATGTTAATATGTTCAAGTACTGTGTATGCTCTTTAATGAAGAGATTCTTCCACTTCCTGTTATAGTCAGCAGAAAGTAGTTTTTTCATCCATGTTACTTTTAAGGCATCAACATAAGAAAATATATTTATCATTCCAAGCCCTCCATCAGCAACAGGTTTACAAGCAACTGACCGCTTTATTTTGTCAGACTTGTTATCCCAAAGGAAGCTAAATAAAATACTGTTTAATTTCTTGGAAGAGTTGGGAAGAGTGAGGAAGAGGAAATTTAATTTGGAAATGAGCAATGATTTAATAATAGCAATTTTCCCTAGAGGAGTTATGGTTCTTTTCATCCATCTTTTAATAGTTTATTCGATTTCATAGATTTTGCTTTCAAAGTTGAGTTTGATCATTTTCTTGTAATCAATACTAAAAATTATTCCTAGGATCCTAAAATTTTCAGGATTCCATCGTAGATTTAAGTCGGGTCTAAATTTGACATCACTATTTCTTGAAGTTCCTATCCAGACAACTTCTGATTTATCATAATTGATCTTAAGTCCTGAAACTTGTGCATATAGATCTAAAGTGTCAATTACAGCTTCAAAAGATTTCTTTGAACCATCCAAGATAAATTCGGTGTCATCTGCATATTGTGCAATCAAACATTCAATGTTATCTATCATAATTCCTTTAATGTCTTTATTTTTTTTTATAAGGGCTGATAAGACTGCAGCACATAATAAAAAATATATAAGGTGATAACGGATCCCCTTGCCTGCAGCCCCGATAGATAGGTATCCATTTATTATCAAACTTGACTTTATATCCTTATACATAATAGAACTCCAGTTAGAAATATTGCCCCCGAATCCAAAAAATTTCAAAGTTTTTAAAATGAAAGACCAAGAAATAGAATCAATTGCCTTTTCGAAATCAACAAGGAAAAGCATTCAAGGTTTATGATTGGATTCTGTATGTAGTAGTAAGTCATATCATCCAAATATTCTCGCCAATATATCTGTCAGACATAAATCCTGTTTGTTCTTCACTGATTATATTGGGAAGGACTTTTTTCAATCTATTGGCAATGATTGAGGATAGTAATTTATAAGAAGAGTTCAACAAAGTAATTGGGCGCCAATTTTTCATAAATTGCCGTGGTTTATCCCCTTTAGAGATGCAGGTAATAATTCCTTGCTTCTGAGTAATAGACGAATTGCCAGTCTCATAGCTAAAATTCAGTGATCTCAACAGAAAATCTCCAAGGTCAATCCAGAAAAAATTGAAAAATTCACAAGAAAAGCCATCAGAGCCTGGGCTCCTCTTTTAAGTGATGATAGTAATTCATCTTTAGTTATTGGTCCTTCAATACTATCTGGATTTTCAATCTTACTTATATCTTGCTAAGTAAGTATACTGTTCTGTTAAGGTCTATATCTTTAACTAGGTGTTCCTTTGATGAATATAGTTCCTCATAATATCTTGTGGCTTCTTTGAAAGGAGGGTTCTATCGGGGTATTTTTTGTGGAAACGAAATTCGAGAGGATGTTCTTGTTTACACAAATATGATATAAATACATGATTAAAACACAGTTTAATTAAAATATATTAATGAAGTTAATATTTTGATGACTTTATATTTCACAACTTGATAAAGACAAGCGCATATTTGTTGAAAAATAAAAACAATGAGAACTGAAGCCATTCATCGGCGCTGCGAGTGGGGAAAACTTCGCTACGGACTAAACGCATATTGTTTATTTTTTTTATATGTTATGTGTTACTATGTGAATTTTCTATCATTGTATATGTTTAATTTTCAAAAAAGTGTAAAATTGGGTTAAATATAGCATATGTTTTCATTTCACGTAATGCCAAAAATCCAATATGGCGGTTGCTGCCGATAGATCGGTGATAGAACTTTCCCTTTAATGATATCATCACCAGAAGTGATAAGTTGACCACTTGGCATTTCCAATTCTTTCATATTCTTACTTACATAATTTCTAGTCTCAAGGTCACAAAAATATAAATTTACTAATATATTCACCTTCATCAATCCATTTAGCTTTTGATCTTACTAGCATACCATCTAGTTTTGTTTGCCTTAGTTTCTGTAATTCCTTTTTTTGGTTTTCTAGTTCTTCAATAGTATCTTCGCTATAATTAGTCTCAAGGTTTTCTATGTCTTTGTTCAGAGAGTCTTCTTTTTTGTTCATCTCTTTTTTCTTGAAGGATGAATATGCTATTGATTTTCCTCTTATTTTCATCAAAAGAGTTTCCAAAAAAAGTGTTCATTTTTTGAAAAATCTATGTGAGTGTTTGAAATGTTGTCTATATTTTCTAAATTGTAAACTGGTAAAGCATATTCTTTTTTAGTCTCTAATATTATTTTTTTTTTATTTCTTCTACATACATTTTATCCCGTAGCAAAGAATTATTGAACTTCCAATATGTAGAACGTTTTGTATGTTTTTCCTTATCAAGACTGAAAATAACTAATGAATGATCTGTTCTATAACCTGGATTTATTTTAACTTGTTTTAACTTTGCATTTCTGCAAAGGTTTTCAGACATAAGGAAATAGTCTAGCCGAGCTTGCTTTACAGGTTTTGTACAACGCCAAGTATACTGCCTTAACCCAGGGTTACTATCCCGCCATACGTCAATAAGATTAAGTTCTCCTATTAAATCTAGTAATTTTTCCCTTGCCTTAGGATCGTTAACATTCCTATAGTTACTTGTATCTTTATCTTGATCTAGTGTTAAGTTAAAATCACCACCCAGGAGGCATGAATCATTGCCAAACTCCTTAAATTTAGATAATTTCATTTCATAAAATTCAGGAGAATCATTGTTTGGGCCATAGATGTTACCAACAGACATTCTGCAATCATTTAGTGTTAAATCAATCAGTAGGAAGTTTCCAGAGTCATGTTTGTAAACTTGATGTATTTTATATTCTGTGTTCTGGTTAATGAGAAAGGCAACACCTCTAGACTGGCTAGAATGACAGTTTATGATAACATCATGGCCCCACATTGATCTGATATATTTTTCATCTTTGTGTATAAAGTGAGTATCTCGAATAAAATATAGCGAAAGTTTGTTGGAGCGTAGAAAGTTAAAAACATCTCTCCTCTTGTTCAAATCACCTAAACCTCTACAATTTAAAGACCAAGCGGAAAAATTACTCGCCATAATAACATTGTTCGAATTGATAACATATACAGGGAACACATTCACACCATTCACTCACCTTGCATACCTGAGAAAAACAATAAAAGAAAGGAATTAAACACATCCGGTAGGCGTTGTTCTCGCAATAACGCCTTCAAAAATAATAATTGTAGCAGCTTTATGTCCGATCACAACAAAACAATTTCTCCATCTCAAATACCGGAAGACGGAAGTCTTACTGAGTGTAGAACTCCTTACACAGACGTCCGGAGCTCGAAGCATTGTCACTTTAAATAACAGAAAGACGAGTCCTCCTCGCGAAAGGTACAGGTCCCATGAAGCAAGTATCACACCAATAACAAGTAATAAACTAATCACTTTCATTGAGTCAACATATTTGGATGAATAAGTTTCCACGATCACAAATTTTGAAGAAGTGCATTATTTTTGGTATTTAATATTTCTGTGAATTTATGAATGTTTGGATGGACAATATAATATGTTTTAATATTCAATTTTCTCAGGGAATCATAAACAGGGCAAATTAAAACAAAGTGATATTCACCTTCTATTTCATTAAGATCACAAAGTCTGCAAATTCGATGTTGAATCGTCCACTTTCTACAAATAAATCATGTGAAGAACATCTCAGTCTGCTTAAAGCTGTCCTAAACTTTTTTACATTTACACATGAAAGATAGATTTCGGTTTCAAGAGTATATTTAAACATTTTGTAATAAAAGCATTTACTAGAAAGTGATATCTTTTCCAGCCATTATTGTAAATGTATGTCTTTTAATCTGCTTGTTAGTTCAAAAATAAACTTATCATCTGATTCAACATATTGGTTTATCCATACAAAACAGAAGCCTTTTGTGAATAGAAATTTTCTAACAGAAGTCACCCAGTTCTTTTGCCCATTTTTATCATATAACATCATCCATCATATTATAGCATATTTTGGAAGTCGATATGAAGGCATAGTAATCCGGAAAGTTTTCTTCCAATCCAATTTCCATGGTGTGTCCTTAGAGAATCTGTATTGTAACAGTACTTCGATCCCTCTCTCCAGGATTCTGGTTTGGACTTGGTGATTTTCACGAAGTGTTTTCCCTTTTGCGACAAGTTTACTTCTACGCTTCTTCAGAATCACCGGCAGGTCTGTACGAATAGACATCTTCCTCTGACGAAGAATGTTTCCTTGCTTGTAGCTGGTAGTGAGAACATCATTTCTATCACTCATTTTTACGAACTTCACAATGACCGGGCCCGGACCCGATGACAGCCATGTGGGGTCTGTTCCGAGACGTGGCAGCCGGTGAGAATTCGCAAACAGAATGTCCTGTGCTCCCTTAATTCCTATGGCAGCAAATAGGTTCCTCGCGGCTGTTTCTGGTTTTTCAGAGGTAGGTATTCCATACAGCAGGAGATTCATCTTGCGACTGTAGAGCTCTTGTGTCAAGAAGCGGCGGTCCATCTCTTCACGCAGTTGAGCACGTTCGTCTCCCATTTTCGTTATGTTAGCCTTGTTTGCTTCTATCTGTGTAGAATTGAATTCCACTGTTTTAATAATGTTATCGGTTTTCGCCTCCAACTCTGCAATTTCCTCTCTCAGTGAGTCCAATGCAAGTGTTGAGTTAGATCCTCAGTTTGTTTGGCGAGGGCTTCACTGATGAACTGCTTCATGTCCGTCGCCATGTTGTCCGGCATGGTGTTGGAAGCTTCGATGTAGGTTTCGTTGTTTTTTTCATTATGCAAAAGTTTATTCACCAAACTTTCAATCTTGCCTTGACCAGGGTTTTTTGGACTCGTTGCATTCTTACCCCTACCCCCTCCTCGTCTTGTATTTACGGACATTTTTGCTTAAATTAGGCAGTCAGCGAGAGCAGTGAGAATCAGCGAACTGTCAACATGAGGGCCTAGACCGGAAGTGCTTTGTATATGAGGTGTTGATTCCTTCTTGGAAAAATGTTATTTAGTGATTTTAGAACTGGTGACCTTGACCCTATCTTGTGACCATGACCTTTGATATTCAAGGTCACACAATCAATGATCACTTTTCATTGTATATAACAATCATGTAATGATTCAAAGTTTTAATAGTTGAAATAAGACATTTTTGCAAAAGCATGCTTACTTCGTGACCTCCTTGTGACCTTGACCTTTGACGGACCTTAGCGAAAACCTTTTCAAATCTTGGCCTTTCTCCATAGTTGATATATACCAAATAAGAGCCTGATAGCACAAATAATTTTCAAGTTATCGTGTTTACAAGGATTATTTTAGGAATTTCAGAACTCGTGACCTTGACCTTTGACCTTGAATGTGATCATGTCAAAAAAATTCCCCAGGGGTATAAGTAAGAAGTTATGTATATGAGTTCTCAAAACCTTCTAGGAAAAAAGTTATAGCCAATACAAAACCAGCGTAGAAAACTCCCGCCTGCCCGACCGCCCGAGACGGTCTTTTTTCCAGTCGGACGGTGAAATTACAAAAGCAGCCTGTCCGGTGGTCGGGTAGAAATTTTAGTCTTTTACTACATATTTTTCACAATAACAGGCAGGGTAATATTTCGTCAGTCTGAGGTGTAATGTTATTGTAAGTCCAAATTACGATAACCAGCGTAACTGAACGCTTTATATAAACTCTTTGCACTGACTTTGATGTACTGATTACAAAGCGATACCTATAGCAGACACACACCGTGTGAACGTGTATGCCTGGAAATTGTTACTCAACGGAAGTGAACAAATTTCTCTGTGAGAGGTCAGTTTAGTTTTGTGCATTTGGTGTTGGATTTTCTTGGATAAATCGGTTTTGAAGTATATGTATGAGAACAAATGTTTCAGACTGTAAAATGGTAGACACCGGTGAAGTTGTAGACGAAAGATAATGTCATTATGTGCCCTCAGTCGACTGTTACATCACAATTTAGGAGACGGCTTTCGCATGTGGAACTTACTTGTGTTTAATATTACCTTGCTTTCAGAAAATCCATAAAAATACTCATATTTTTTTTACCATCTTGTGAAACATCCATATATGGACATATATGCCAAATATTGAGACTTATTATTGACAAATAACAAAATGAGAAACCCTGAACCACACGTGGTGTCAAAACAAAGTGAACGAGTTACTAAAGGGGCTGGTGAACGAATTACAGCCACTTGGTGTTTTCTTTAGGAACGTGTTCACCACGATATTATACCAGCAGTCATTGAATGTAAATATCTCAGTAACTATTTGTTGGATTTTGACTGAATTTTCGAATTCTGATAAATATGTATCAGCCTTTTTGGACATATACTTGAAAAATTTGTATGTTTGTTTTAAAACAATATATCGACCGCGTTTGTGTGCAAATATATTTTTTCGGCATGCAGGCTCAAATAAAACTGTCTCTTTTAAAGAGTCATCAAGGATGCTAGTGTTTCAAATACAAAATTATTTGTGGAAAATATACTTATAACGTCAATCGCTAGAGAAATCTTATATCTACAACATGACATGTGATAAATAATTTTCATATCACGACAATGTAATGATATTTGGTTTCAAAGATTCGAGTAGCGAGCGCCAAGGGTATCTGACGTCATTAGACATAATTCCCTTCATTGCTTAGAACGTGCTACATAACAACCAGCCTTTACGAAGCCTGAAAGCTCGTCTCTAGCGCAAGTCGCTAAAACAATCCATGTGCTGCACGTGCTTCTGTTGGAAGTTAGGGTACCCTTGTCACACATTACTGAATGTGACAATTGGTTTATAAACACTGATTCTAAATGTCCCGAGAACATACAAATTATTGCTTATTTAATGTAGGTTTTTTTAGCTAAGACCAGCAAATTATGACAAATATGTTCTCATTGATTATAAAATTCATAGAGACTATTTCATTGTTTTTGCCGAATATCATTTCTATCTCATCGAGTGGAGTGAGAAAGTGATATTTTCACGAGTGGCGCAGCCACGAGTGAAAATGTCACTTTCTCACCCCACAAGCATTTATTCCAATATCTGTAGAAAATACATAATTAAATGAAATGGCAAATAAATAACAGCCACAAATTATATATTTCGATTTCTTTCATTGGTCGCGAATTTTTACTTTTTCTTTCGGGTCTTTGTATACACTGTGCGAGCTAGACCACACTGCTTTGCGCTTGAAACTAATAGATTTGATCTATATTTAGACTGTAAAACACCCTTACTTTTCCGATATGTTCATCAACATCCTTGATGGCTCGTTAAGCTAGTTCTGCTCAGCTTCTCATTTCTAAAACCAACTTTGTGTTTACTAATGTCTACTATTTTACAGCTTGAAATATTTTTTGTCATAAGTACCTGAAAACCGATTTATCAAACACATTTCTACACAAAATGCACAAAAACAAACTGGACTCTTGCAGAGAAATTCGTTCACTTCCTTTGAGTAACAATTTCCAGGCGTACACGTTCCTATGGTGTGAAACAGCGAATGTCTAGCTTGCTTGTAAAATGAAAAGTCATTTAGTTCGTTTCAACATTCTAGATCATAATTCTAACTTACTCAAAGGCACTTTGCTGTATGCATATTTTATATTCTTTATTATCTTGACTATTCCATGAACAATGTATTACAAACCAAAGTCATTGTTTGAAAGGCATATAGATCTATGGGCAATGTTTGTAAATTTGTCTTGTTTGTGAATCAATTTCAGTAAATATGACGATACAAATAGTTAAGTTGGATATATCAGCATACTATCAACTGTAATTTATATCAGTATATTTCTAAAATGGCTCATCAATGTCAAGAAATAATTAATTGCGTCGTTTGCAGACTACTTTGTAATTAATGTATTCGAAAATTCTTATAATTGTCAACCAGATGTCATGTTAGCCGATATAATACGAAAAACAACATTTTTCAAAGAAGGACTGATGATTCAACATGATCATATATGCTCAAATGAAAATTTGGCTGACATTTAGTAAATTGGCCCGCTGTTGCTTAGTTAAATACGAGAAACATGTTCAACCAGATGTATAACAAATGTTTGGTACTTGCAGTAAGTTGCAGTAAGGAACATGCAAAAGCCGATTATGCATATGCATGGTTTGTACTTTACAGTCAATTATTAATTTCTTCGCTTTTGATTGTTGAAAATCGGACAGGTAGGTTTTCTTCCGGACTGGTAATTTATTTCAGTTACCAGTCCGGTTGTCTGGCTTGGATTTTCGTGAGTTTTCTGACAAAACGCGGCGGCGGCGGCGGCAACGACGGAAACTGCGCAAAAACTGATAGCAGCTCCGACTTAGTCGGAGCTGCTAATGAGTAGGCAGAGAGTCTTCTTATGAATGTACAGACTGAAATCTTGCTCTGTGCGCCGCACCATGCTTCAATCTGTTTCACACCACCACTGACTACACCACGGCTTACATCACTACCGCAGACAAAGAAAGAAATGAAGAAGAAAATGAAGAAGTGGAAAATTGGAAGTAAAGAGAGCCGAAGTGTGGACAAGTATATAAAAATTATATACAGACCTTGTTAGGTCCCTACAGCTGTTCTGTACACTACTGCAGGTAAATATGTGTGTATATTTGTACATAAATACAATGTCATTTTTTTGTGAAATATGTCATTGCAAATAAAATATTTTTTATTTTGTCAAAGAGACAGAGAAAGTGAATGCGAGCTTTCCATTGGAAGTTCAGCCAGAACCGCATCATAAATACCACCCATAAATGCTGAACCGGGTGGCCAAATTTCATAAAACTTACATCCTCGTAAAGAGGAAAGATTTGGCTTTTATTCCATATAAAATTTACACATGCGCACGAAAAACTAAAGTTATGGCACGTGTCGTAAGATGCGCGATACTAAAAAAGTTGACTCAAAGTACCGAGGGTACCTTCCTTTCACACGCTATAGCTTCCGAACTAAGTTGAGCATTTTTTTTCTTTTTACATCATCATTGTCTTTGATTCCATGTATCAATTGACTATTTGTATATGCGCAGCGAAAAATAAATATGCGGCAAGTGATGCGCCAGGTGTCGCAAAAAGTGTTTTCAAAAATCAATTCTCTAAGTACTGGGGGTGCCTTCCCAACGCTCTCCATATATTGTGAACCATTTGACGTATTCCAATAATTTTATTATTCATTGTAAAGAGGAATAAATTGTCTTCAAGTACATATGTGTTTTGCATAAGCGCGCAAAGGATTTGCAATTTTATAAAGCTGGAAATAAAGACAAACTTTACACCTCGCAACATGTATTGCGTTCGTCGTGGTGATAAGTGTATGCTGTGCTCATTAGTACTCATTTGTTCCACGCGCGCTCGGCTCTGGTACCCTCGAGGAGGTCTCGAGGAGGTAACGGTACTGTAATAAGCCCACTCCCGGGGGAGACCAAGCGGTGCCAGTAACTTGTTGTGCGTCGGGAGGCATTCACTTGGAACTGTCGGATAGCGTCACTCTCCTTTCGTTGGTTATATTTTCGGAACAATAGGTCATATTCTAATAATTTTTATGTCATTGAAAAGAGGAATACATTCTCTACAAGTACATATAAAATTCACAATATGCGCGCTCAGGAGTTTTGATTTCATAAAGCTGGAAATAAAGACAAACTTTAGATGACAATAGAATTATAACCAAAAGTCACATTCTAATTAAAGGCCCGAATTAAAGACAATCTTTAGAAAGTAATAGAAAACTAACGAAACATCGTAGAAAATTCATTCAAATTCGCGGGTATAAATTAACCATGTGTGTACGGGTACCGCGACTTGAATTTGTATTGAAAGCCTGTATATACCGGTAGTCCGTATTCGCAATGTGGATGCAATATATTTTGTAAAAACGGTACCGGAATCGCCGCCTTTGAAATTCCGCCAACAGAGCTAATTAGTGCCTAAGCCAAAAAACTGCTGAGAGCTGGAGGGTCTGTAAATTCCGCCACAGGGGCTAAAATGGGTAAAATAGAAATATGCAACGTAAGGGTTAAGATAATTGCCTGAAGAAGCGAGATTATATCAGAGTGACATCACTGGAGGTTTACGAGTAAAAGAAAAAGACTGATCATGAGGGCTTTCTGTCGAAAGAAATCCTGCTGCCCGAGGGATAGGCCAAGGGGGTTTAGCCCGAACTCTAGGGCAGAGACATTCTTTCAATGGAGAGGGAGAGATTTGTTCCATCTTATTAATGAAACAAAATCACAGATATACTTTATTTTTTTGATAAATGCAAAAGAGTCAACCATAAAATATGATCATAATCATATCAGTCATAGATTTAAAAGGAACTAATAAGCACATGACTTGCACAGTTGGTAAGACTAGAGGTTTGATACTCTCTTTCGGCAAAATATTTGCAGATTGGTATTTGAAATAGCAGTTAATTTTCTACAGAGTTAGACATTCTACTCACTAACTTCATATTCAAAGTAATCATCACTGCATCAAAATATAGAAATTTGAAGAGGGAAATTTGAAGATAATATCCCTCCTTTGAGGGCCTTCAAAATGTTAATAAAGCCCTCACTCAATTGATTTTTTACTTTAATGTGATGCATTTTTTTGTAAACATTTTGAAACAAGAGTCATCAGAAGATGACATATCCCACCAGTTCCACAAAATTTGTAAAACACATCTTTGACAGATACTTGTGTATCTACTACCGTACTTCAGTTAGTGGGTATTACAGATGCTGAGTTTCAGGTATGTTAAGGGTTTTAGACTTCTGCTCAAGAAGCAGTCAAAATCAACAACAACCAACATCCCTCTCATGTTTCTATGGAAACAGAAAAAAATTAATTTTTCAGAAAAAATCTGAAAATATCAAAAGGCACCACTTCAGTTAGTGGGTAATACGGATGCAAAGTTTCAGGAAGATATGATGAACGGTTTTGGAGCTGTGCTCCGGAAACGAACCTGTCTCTGAACAAAGTCCAACTTCAACATGTTTCTATGGAAACGACCAAAAATAAAATTTTCAGAAATCTGAAAATATCAAAAGGCACCACTTCAGTTGGTGGGTAATACACATGGAAAGTTTCAGAAAGATATCATGAACGGTTTTCGAGTTCTGCTCCGAAAACAAAATGATTACGGACGGACAGCTCCGGAAACAAAATGATTACGGATGGACGGACAGACGGACGGGGTGATGACTATATCCCACGGTGGGATATTAATTAATTACAAACAGTTTCTCATTACAGATGGGTGTATACTCAACCCCCTAAAAATAGTAGGTCCCCAACTCTACACGATTATCTTCTGGATCTACTAATGCTGTAAAATCCCCTGTGTCCTGATGTTCATTGATTGATAATAAAATTCTTACCCTGACAATGTTTCCTGTTACCCCAGTGCCTAATGCTTCCACGAAGTTGGCCTTCACTGTTGAAAATTCTCTGGAGTTCATATTGACTGCCTTTATCTCCATATCTTTATCACTTGCCTTGCGCTCCCAACTATCAGGCAAATTTTCATTAGCCGCTGAAGAAAACAAAACATACAATGGTAATGGTCTTTTTTCCAAATTAATTATATAAGTTGAACCTATTGTGTATCCTAAATACCACTACATCTGTTATTTGTGTTATTTTTAATTGTAAACCAGTGTCAGTGAAGTTCAGCACAAAAAAATATGGGCATGGTTGATCTTCACTTGGGTGATAAAGTTGGTGGATTTGAAACCACAAACTCGAGATAAGAGTGAACCGTTCTACCAGGTGAGTTGAAGGGACATTAGTAGTGTAGAAGGCAGAGGTTTCTACTGAAGCAGATGCAGACCAATGTCTGTTACATCCATTGTGTTTCAGAATACTTAATTTGGCTAATGCTGATTTCAGTTCAAATAATTTCACTCAACTTGCATATTCATTCCCAGTCACCAAATATATCATGATTACTAGTTTCCAAGGAAATCTAGAAACATCATCATACATGTGTAAAAAAACAAAAGTACAAGTCAAATTTACCAACTTCCTTACGCAAGACATAACTTGTTCCGGCAGTCTCCATCACTGACTAAATTAAACCTTGCAGCATTTTGTTAAATTTTCTGTGCTAGGGCCACTATGCATTCCTGATGCAGTGCTCTGCTATCTTATACCAGAAAAGGACATGCTTACAAGGCTTAATTGAGTCAGTAATGGAGACTGGCGCGAGTTATGCCTTAGGTAGGAAAGATGTAGGGGTGAAATAGTACACTACTAAGAGATTCGGTGTGGTACGTAATGCGGTACTGAAGCCTCGGTTCGGTACTTTTTTGTTTCAGTACAAAACCAAAAAGGGATTTAAATGTATAAACTAAACCACAACAAATCACATGTGTAACTTGAAAGTAGCTTTGTCAGGTGTTGTATACTTTGTTTTTAAAATTTGAAATTTGAAATTAAAATGGATAACGTAAATAAATGTTGCAGTGATATGTTAAAACAAAACAAATAAAACTGAAAGACTGAGTTGAGATTGATCACTTACTGATCTTCCTGTCAGTTAGTCACTGAATCAGTTAAAGCAAATTAGACGGACTGTCTGTATATATCAAAATAAGTGCCTACTTGGTGGTACAACTTCTTACGAACAAAATTATGAAGTTTTTTTAAGCTTGGAAGACTTGTCAGTTATAATTGTGTATATACGGGTATGGGAAATGTGTCGGGTACCTGGGTCCTATTCAGTACCCACCCCAGCCCTAATTTTCATACCCAAAATTGATACGACCTTGGTGTATCTTTTATTCTTTTATGACTGACCACAGTCGTCTATATTCGTCGCCATCTTTGAACCATTCTCGGACAATCATTTTATTCAAACACCTTCGTTTGTATCAGGTAATCACAAAGTTATTCACACACTATCGTTTGTAGAGAATGAAAGGTCATACATCATTCATCCGAATGAACCGTTAACCGAAAATGGCGACAGGTGTTGTTCATGCTTTGAAACTAGCAAATGATAATAATAAATTCATAAAAAAAAATTTTCTGAAACATTGCATTGCATTTGAGTTAATATAATTGTTTAATTAAATTGTGTATTTGGTATATACTGAAAAATCAAGTTGATGTACGGCGTACCGAACCAAAAGTAAATTACTCTGTTTCAACTACTATAGTTGTGAACAGTTTCACTCATAGAAAGTTGCCCATTTACATGCACAGTTAAACGTTTACATTTACATGACCTAAAATTATCAACCCAAATTCGTTTGTTTGTCTGTTGTAAATAAGTTTCCAAAATTATTTTTGACACCAATCACGACGCATTGTCCAGTTTTGATCAGAAATCACTGTTTTTATCTTATATTGTCATTATACTGTGTCCACTATCATCAAAATGGTACTTTTTGGCGATAAAATAACACCTTTTATAACGTTTGGCATAAGTGACCCCCATCAACACAATGGACGTCCCCCCCCAGGTGAGAGACAACCTTAAACAAATTTTAGGAGAAAATTGATTGGCAACAGTTCTGGAGGAAATATTTTGACATTGCTTTTCATGAAGATGGCAAACATTTTTGACCAAAATCTTTAATGCATTCACATATATCTCTTTGGAAATGTCAAGAAACCTACCTTTAAGTTTGTCTTTACGCATCATCTTCACTGAATCCTCTGGATTCCCAACAGGATATTCGACCCACTTTTCAAAGTCAAACACATAGCTCCGATACTGGAACTCTTTCAGTTTGTCTCTATTGTAGGCTCGTTCCAGTTTCACGTTGACGTCACCTGGATATGGAACCATTTTTTCTTCAAGGTCATCACTTGTTTCCTCAAAAGACCATTCAACTAATCTCTGAACATCTTCAGCGAATTCTTTATCTTTCTGCTCTCTTTCAATTTCTCTGATAACTTTCATAATGTCAAAATTTGCATTTAAAACATTTGTTCTCAGACCAAACACTTTAATCAGTCCTTGAGTCTTGACAATGTTGATGGTTACAGAGTGTTTGTTTTCAAGTTGTTTAAGTCCCTGGATCTGGAATGAATAAATTAATTTTATTGTTGTTATTCTACCTGTGCCTTCTAGAGCCAGGAGATCACACACACAAATTAATAGATACATTATGTAACACAAATACATAAAATACTTTGTACAGTGACAATATCAAGCTTCGCTACTGAAAGACACTTTGTATACCCTCTATCATTGGATGTAACAGTTTGTTGTTCAATCTCATCTCTCTTTGGAGGAGGCGTTTTTGCAGTAACTAGTTGTGCAAAGTAGTCATCCTTATGAGGTACACATTAAAGAGCCATCAAGTATGTTGATAAACATATGAGAAAATAAACAATACAATAGAGCCATGGGCTCTGTAGCTCATCAGAATGTCATTGATTTATTATCTAAGGTTGAATATCTAAGTTATCTCAAGTAATACATTGTTAACAAGCAAAAAATAGGTTTTTAGATCATGACCCCTGTGACCCATATTTGGAGTCACAGGGTCACCAATCGTACAATTAAGAATCACCTTTGACCAAAGAGTCTCTACACAACATTTCACCTTTCTTGAGCTTTACATACTTGAGATAAAGATGAAAATAGGTTTTTGGGTCATGACCCGTGACCTAGATTGGGGTCACAGGGTCACCAAATCTACAATTTAGAATCTCCATTGACCAAGGAGTCTGCACACAACTTTCCAACTATCTAGACCTTTAGAATCCCCATGGGCCAAGGAGCCTGTACACAACGTTTTAGCTCTCTAGACCTTTTGGAACTGGAGAAGAAGATGAAAATAGGTTTTTAACGATGTGACCCCTGTGACCACATTTGGGGTCACGGTGTCACCAAATCTACACTTTAGAATCCCCATTACCCAAGGAGTCTGCACACAACTTTTCAGCTCTCTAGACCTTTTGGAACTGGAGAAGAAGATGAAAATAGGTTTTTAACGATGTGACCCCTGTGACCCCATTTGGGGTCATGGGGTCACGAAATCTACAATTTAGAATCCCAATTGGCCAAGGAGTCTGCTCACAACTTTTCAGCTCTCTAGACCTTTTGGAACTGGAGAAGAAGATGAAAATAGGTATTTAAGGATGTGACCCCTGTGACCCCATTTGGGGTCATGGGGTCACGAAATCTACAATTTAGAATCCCCATTGGCCAAGGAGTCTGCACATACAATTTCAGCTCTGTGGAGTCATTGGTTCTGGAGAAGAAGTCGATAAAGCGAAAAGTTTACGGACGGATGGACGGACGGATTGACGGATGGACGGACGGACGGACGCCGGACACCATGCCATGCCACAAGCCCATCGGGCCTTTCAGGCCTGATGAGCTAAAAATCTATCTCATTGAAAACTATACACTTTATTTTTCGCAGATTTTTTCGACTCCAAATAAACGGAGAAATCACACTAATTAGTAAAGGTATTTTCCAGTCTAAATAAGTCTATTATGCCAAAGCATTGTGGTCTAACTTTCAAATTGTAAACAAATACACGAAAGAAAAACTAAATTTAAGTACATAAGTACATAACTGGAATATCAATAATTTTTGGCGTTTATTTATTTGCCATTTTATTCAATTTTGTACATCATTTATATGTCAATAAGTTGTATATTCACAGGACATTTAGAAACATGTTAATATAACAATCGTCACAATCAGTAATGTGAGACACAGGTAACTCGCAGGAGAAAAGCAACAATCACATGGGTTGCTGGAGACTTGTGAAATAGACATGCCCTCATGCCTTGGAAACGCTTGTTGCTTTGTAGTACATTTTATGCTATAAAGGGAATTCTGTTTATATGACCTCAGATTCTACTGATGCACGTTAATCGCACTTGCATACTCAATCGCTCTTTAAAGGAAGTTTAATTTTTTCTGGAGGTTGAACTGATCCTGATGAACTTATCAAAACTTTTAAAGAGCCATCACGGATGTTGATGGAAATATCAAAATTTTTCCAAAAATCTATCTCCGTGAAATAAATACACTTAATTTTTCCCTAATTTTTCCAACTTAAAATAAGCCGAGAAATTGCATTAATTAGTAAAGGTGTTTTCCAGTCTAAATATAGATCCAGTCTATTATTTTCAAGCGCAAAGCATTATGGTCTAGCTCACACACAGTAAACAAAGACACGAAAGAATAAAAAAAAAATATGAGCAATGAAAGAAATCGAAATATATTATTTTTTGACGGTTATTTATTTACCATTTCATTTAATTATGTATTTGCTACAGATATTGGAATACTTGTTTTACCCAACTAGGTATTTTTCTTGAATTTTATAATTAATGAGAGTAAAAATTTGTCATAATTTGCTGGTCTTATCTCAATAAAAAAACATTAAACAGGAAATAATTTGTATATTCTCAGGAGATTTAGAAACATAGTTTGTAAAGCAATTGTCACATTCAGTAATGTGTGACAAGGGTACTTTGCAAGAGAGACACGTGCAGCACGTGCAGCACATGGGTTGTTATGGCGACTTGCGCTAGAGACGAGCCTTCACGCTTCGGAAGCGCTTGCTGTTTGTGTAGTACGTATTACGCAAAAAAGGGGACTCTGTTTATATACGTCAGATACCCGTAGCACGCGCTAGTCGAAGTGATACTTCTCTTTTAAACCAAATTGCAATACATTGTCTTGACATGAAAATTATTTAACATATGCCATGTTGTAGATAAAAGATTTCACTGGCGAATGACGTTAAACGTATATTTTCCAAAAAATTTAAACACTAACATCCGTGATGGCTCTTTAAGAGTTAAAGACAAAGACAAAGACAAAGCAGTCATTACCTGTTCTTTAGTCCACTGTTTGATTGTATCATCTTGTGTTCCCGTTTCATCAGATTTTTTGTCCCAAGTGCCATAAATCTTATTCAACGCCTTGGACACCTCAAATTCACTGTCAGTGTAGAAGAAGAGAGAAACCTTTTTAGGTTTGCTCATAAACTGACTTCTTTGTAAAGTTCCTTGACGGTTGAAATATGGGGCTGGTTGAGCGGGTTTTGCAGTGGGTTTGCTTGGAACCTGAGCTGGTTTTTTAGTCTTTAAAGAGGATCTTGCACTTTTTAAAACTTTGGACATAGCCCCTCCAAATTTCTCAATGTAACCCTGTTTAGCTCGATAAGCTTCCAATTCTTCTGTTCGTTCCTTTTTAATTTCTGAAATAAAACTTGTTGTTTTAAAACAATGAACAAAGGAAATCTAATTATTTATGGTACCTAATGCTGAGGATTTGGGTTCAAATTAGTAATTGATAGTAATTCTAAACAAGTGTACTCTGAGATAACAATCCCCACCACATGCCCTCATGATGAACAATAATATACAAAGGATCAAATCTTTTGAAACTGATCTGCATTAAATATGACATGATATTTGATCATCTGAATGGTCTTGTGACAAACAATACACATGTCAAGTTACCAAAATACTTTTAAGGCCCATCAATGAACAATCAGATTTAATGGCCAGTTACATTTTTGTGAAAATGGGTTAAGGTTCTGTTAAGGTTCACAAAATCAAAAGTAAGTGAATCTTGAAACACATGTGAAGAAGCAAAGGCTGACAAAAGTTATCCTCAACATTAAAATTGAAGAAATTGCATCTTATGTCAAGGTCACAAGGTTACACATGTCTAGAAGCAAAGGCCTATAATGACCAATCAAGAGGGTCAAGTTTTAAGAAAATGTGTCCTTCACATAGGTCAAGGTCAGGAGGTAAAAGAATATGACCTGATTTAAATGATATTATGACAAGGGATACAAGTACAAATACAGCCATGGGCTATGTAGCTCATTATGACTTCCTTAATATATTATCTAAGGTTGAATATCTCAAGTAATACATTTACCAAATCTACAATTTAGAATCTCCTTTGGCTATGGAGTCTGTACACAACATTTCAGCTTGCTAGAGCTTTTTGTACTGGAGAAGAAGATAAACGAAGGTTTTCAGGTCATGACCCCTGTGACCCATATTTTGGGGTCACAGGGTCAACAAATATACAAGTTAGAATCCCCATTGCCTAATGCGTCTGCACACAACATTTCAGTATTCTAGAGCTTTTCATACTTGAGAAAAAGATAAAATAGGTTTTCAGGTCATGATTCCTGTGACCCACATTTGGGGTCACGGGCTCATGGAATCTACAATTTAGAATCCCCATTAGCCAAGGAGTCTGCACACAACTGTTCAGCTCCCTAGACCTTTTGGTACTTGAGAAGAAGATGAAAATAGGTTTTTGGAGTCGTCACCTCTGTGACCCTATTTGGGATTACAGGGTCACCAATTTTACAATTTAGAATCCCCATTGGCCAAGGAGTCTGTACACACAATTTTAGCTCCCTAGACTAAGTGGTTCTGGAGAAGAAGACGAAAATGCGAAAAGTTTACAGACAGACGAACGGATGGACGGACAGACGGACACATACATCATGCCATGACATAAGCCCATCGGGCCTTTCAGGCCAGATGAGCTAAAAAATATCAAATACATATTATTGACCACTCAAGCCATGTGAGGTTAATATTGACCCCTCAGTCTGAAATAATTTATAAATGTAAAATGTAAGTATCTTTTTTCTACATCCTATGGCATGTAATGCCCTAAACAAGAGATCATTTCTTTCACAGTGGTAATATTTTAAGCTCTGAGTGTTCAAAGTTCACAGAGTCCTTTGTTTTTCTTATACATTATTTTAGATGTGAATACAGACAATACAAAATACAAACCTGATTTTGAAGCAGGAACCTTGCCTCCAATTAATTCCTGGTATTTTCTGTGTTCAACTTCAAAAGCCTTAAACAATTTACAATCATATATAGTTTAACTATAAGCAGAGATAAATTGACATGGATGTAAAATAAAAATGGCTTTGTAATTTCTGAAGAAGGTTGTCATGTGTTTCTTGAAAACGGATAATATCTAACTCCAAAAAGATGTACGAATTTAGTAAAATAACTCTATGAAAGTCCATAAAAGTTGCAAGAGCATATTTTTCTCAAATATGATATTACAACAATTTTCATTATCAATGTTCATCTTTATCTAACCATCCTGCAGTGTCAGGGTATTCTAGTCTGCTACACTAATTGATACCCTGAGTGTATGATAGGGAGCAGGATGTTAAATGATCAACTTTATTTTTTACATTTTAATGTCAGTGTCAACATCAAAAACAGCATAATCAACTTGCATATGGCAAATTGTAAGAATGATTCTAACTTTAAAAGAAACCCATTCAACCTGTATACAGTCAGACCCCGTTTATTCGCACAATTTGGTGACAGTTGAAAATTGTCCGGATAGCAAGACGTGCGGTTAAGTGAATAATTTTTTGCATAGATATGCATATAGAAGATTTAAAATACTATCATGCAGGTTGCCGGGTTTTCGGATATACAGGATCCGGTTAAACAAGGTCTCACTGTATAATAACTGTCTTTAAAGAATCTTTATATACCTCAATAGTTTTCAAATCCTTTGGATAAACAATGAAGAGGACATCGTTGATGGTTGTTTCTGGAGTGTTCTTGCAGAACTCAATGACAGTCTCGTACATGAGGTTAGCTACAAGTTCTCGAGAGTACCCAAGGTTTCCTGTACCAAGTGCTGGAATAGCCATTGTCTGCATCTTCTCATCATGTGCCTTCTTTAGTAGAGCATTCATCACATTGGTGAATGTCTGAAATCACAAATGTTATCGATAAATATTTAAATGATTATTTCAAAAGTACTTATTTTATTCGTTCAAACAGACCTGTTATCTAGAGGTTTAAGTATTTTCATCTTTAAAGTGCTAATCCATTTGTGATTGACATTCAAGAATGGATAAACAATGAGTCTGCACACAACTTTTCAGCTCTCTAGACCTTTAGGTACTGGAGAAGAAGATGAAAATAGGTTTTTAGGGATGTGACCCCTGTGACCCCATTTGGGGTCATGGGGTCACAAAATCTACAATTTAGAATCCCCATTAGCCAAGGAGTCTGAACACAACTTTTCAGCTCTCTAGACCTTTTGGAACTGGAGAAGAAGATGAAAATAGGTTTTTAGGGATGTGACCCCTGTGACCCCATTTGGGGTCATGGGGTCACAGAATCTACAATTTAGAATCCCCATTAGCCAAGGAGTATGCAAACAACTTTTCAGCTCTCTATACCTTTTGGAACTGGAGATGAAGATCAAAATAGGTTTTTAGGGATGTGACCCCTGTGACCCCATTTGGGGTCATGGGGTCACAGAATCTACAATTTAGAATCCCTATTAGCCAAGGAGTCTGCACACAACTTTTCAGCTCTCTAGACCTTTTGGAACTGGAGAAGAAGATGAAAATAGGTTTTTAAGGATGTGACCCCTGTGACCCCATTTGGGGTCGTGGGGTCACGAAATTTACAATTAAGAATCCCCATTGGCCAAGGAGTCTGCACATAAAATTTCTGCTCTGTGGAGTTATTGGTTCTGGAGGAGAAGTCGAAAAAGCTAAAAGTTTACGGATGGATGGACGGATGGACGGACGGATGGCCGGACGCCGGACGCCGGACGCCGGACGCCATGCCATTCCATTAGCCAATCGGGCCTTTCAGGCCTGATGAGCTAAAAAGTCAAATTGATGGAACCTTGAAAATAAGGTCAAGATCACAAAAATCAACTAGCGTCTGCATAATTAATCAATGTAGGTTGTCTACAGATGTCACAGACAATGGGTTCTATTGTTCATGAGCAACTGCATTTACAAGTATCAAACAAACAGCAGGAAAGACAGAAGGATGGACAGAAGATGCTGAGGTGGCAGGGGACACATCAGATGGAACTCACCTTTCTGCCAGTTTCATTCTTCCATTGAGGGAGTGTACAGTGGTAGATCACCTTCACACACTGCATATTACCTCCCTTTGTGACAGCGATGTCCCCCATCTTTATACCTTTAGGGTACTTCTCTGCACATTCTGCCTGGATGGCTGGACCTGCGTTCTTCAGGAGGGATTTGGAAACCTGACCCTGACTCAAGTTCAGGGATGTGCCGGATGAGTTTACGATCACATCAGCCTATAATGAGAATGTAACCACTTTTATTTATGGTGCTAATGTTTACACTTTACCTACTGAACTGCTCCTTAGTGTCATATCTCACTACGAAAGATCACTATCACGACATGGTGGAATGGGAGTACTGATAGACACAAGGTATAAATAAATAACCCTTTACATACTGATTATATTTTTGTTGCTTTGTACACCAGATATTTTGTTATACCTTGCTTGCATAACAGAGCCATTCTGTGCCCTCAACAGAACCTTTCTTGTGCATATCTAGACAATTTCTATACTCATATATCTAGAAACATGGTACTTTCTTTCTTGCATAACTGTAGCAGGGACACTTATGAAACTAATCGTACTTCCCTCAATAAGTGAGGTATTTCGTTTATAATAGCTCAGTTGGTATAACATCTGGCTTGGGTTCAAATCTTGCCAGAATTTGGTTTCAAGATTACCTCTGTTACATTTCCTTACACTACAAATACTTTTACCAAAGCCACAACGAAGACAAGACATGCTTCCTATCTTCCAATAACATCTGGCTTTATCCTCAGTAGTCAGTGATTGATCCAGAATAATTATCAATGATTTTGCATATGGAATCTGTTTAACACTTATCAAATCTCTTTTTTTCTGTATAAAATACTGTTTAGTATATTTGATCATTTTATAGAATTTTGAATTTACATTCAAATGAAAAATTTAGAAATATTCAGAATTTCCAACCTTACCGGTAAATATGATGATTTAAAGATTTTAAATTTACCTCCTCAACACCCATATCCGCTTCAACAAGAAGAATACGAGGTCGGGGTATGTTTTTGAGGCCTTCTGGAAAATTCTGTATCTCTGCTTCTGCAGGTACTGAGTGTTCTAGATCCCTTAGCGATTCTACAGAAAGAAAAGAAAATATATCGTCATTCAAACATAACATCATCCACGAATTTTAGACCAAATTATTAGGTACTCTACCTATAAAGGACTGATTGTCCATATTATGCAGTTTTTAGGGTTATAGAACATGCCCTCAAAGCATCTTCAGATCATGTGAAAAGGAAACAAGTGTTTAATCGTGGCAGAGTTTTAATTTTTAACTTTTATTCCTCAAAACCTGGTTGATTTAAATCTGACTGAAGCACAATACTTCCTTACTGAATATCAAATTAGAATATCTTAAATTCAAAGCTTTCAGGGAAAAAGTGACAATCAATCAGAATTCGAAATAGCTGCCTGCTTGCCTGCTTTGAGGCTGAGCAACATTAGATCACGCCAGTAAAACTCTTGTAGAAGCCTGTATGACTAATGGACTACGTACTGGAATCTGTCAAAGATGAGCCATGTTGCTAGTTGAGGCTAAAAGTTATTTTGTGCGGTGTACAACAAACCTTTTCGTAATCCCATGCCTCGTCTGTTGCCACCATGTAGACTGTCTCCAGTGCTCATTTCCTCATTGTTCCGTATGTTTTCAGACCCAAACACACCACCAGCAATATCCCACAGATTGTTACACTGTTCCCATGTCTCCAGACAAAGATATGTATCAGTGATGCTGCTGTTTCTGGTCTGAGTGTAGAACATATGGACACCTTCAACCACCGCTCTCAAAGCATCCTGGGCCGAGATGACGCTCTCAGTGCAGAAAGACGGCAATGCCACAGACCTTAGATTCTTTTTAACTGCTTCCTGCAGACTCTCCGCCACAACGGAGACAATGGTGTCCTTCTGGCCAACACTGCTGCTGGGACCAACTGCATGGATTAAGTTTGCACATCTGAGATCGCCAGGGGACGTACAGAACACTTCTCCTTCCATGATGTCTTGACCTCCTGTATATCTTCGTAGTTCTTGCGCTGGTTTGTCTCCAGCTGTAATATGCAAGCATCAAACATTGTCCTTGTTCAATCAGCTAAACTAATGTGGAATCATATTTTCAAAGCTCTTTTTTGGTAAGTCATATGTCAGTGACAACACTTTGATGCACAACCATTCTGAGGTGCCAATTTACAGGTTCACAATGAGTTACCAAAGGGATTACCCCTGGACTAGTTACTGTAGCTAAAGATCCGAGCATATTCCTGGACCTGTACAGGTAAAGACTATTTCTAATGTTATGAGAGCTTTGAAAATCAAGGTCCTGTACAATAGATTTCTTTCTTTGACTTGTAATACAGGTTATGTTTTGAAAGACTGCTAATGGGCTCATTGAAAACAATCAGACAACAGATACCTTTTCCAATTTTACATTTATACATAAACATAAAAACAACAAATTTTAGAATATTCAAACTAAACTAATTCAATGTACCGTAATTATTTAATCACAACAAACCTTTCTGCATGACTTCCCAGGACTGCCTTGAGTCACAGCTTAAATTGGGTGTAACTTCCACTACAACTGCATCTACATCAGATGCCAAGGATATCATCTCGCCCACAACCATGTGTAGCTTCCTATCTCGGTCAAACTGACACTCGAAGGGGATTGAATGACTGAAGTCGGGGTCATCATATACATCGTCATTCTCAAAGTTGGTGCCGTCATCAAAACCAATGACACATCTGATGTCTCTCTCTATCTGCTGTAGGACATCCTCTGATTTCAGGAACTCTTTCAATCCTGGTCGTTCAAGTTCCCGTTTGTAGCATTTCACTTCTCTCACAATCTGGCGTAGTTCACGTTCAGCCAGTGGGCAGCCATCTTTGGTTGACTTCACTCGAATGGTGTATTCAGGACCATTTGATATTTCAATTGATACTAGGAAGTCTTTGAGGTCAGTTTCTAACTTTTTGACACGATCCTTGCAATGGATGATGACAAACTTTATCTTCATACTGTCACCTTCAAACAGTTTGTCGTAGATACAATTCGTCTCCAAGAAGCGACATATTTGTCCTTCAACAGCTCCTGCCTCACTGTGGATTGTTGTGATGACAATTTGTCGTTTGTGGACATCTGACTTGACAGTAAGTCTTTGTTCATATTCTACATTCAGTTGATCTATAAGATTTTTATATTTTGAAGATTTTAATAAGGACAAATTGTCTGGATCAAGCCTGTGGGTTGTTTCCTTCACAGAGCGTTTCAAGAAGCGTTTCACATCCTCCAACCCTTCATCAGTTAAGAAAAAGACTTTAAGTCCTTCTGTTCCTCTTTCCCAACAGCCTGCTACAGAAGCGGAACGTTCTTCAGACTGTTTCTGTAGATATCTGTGAACATTCTCATGTCTGAGAAATTCCAATTCTCCTGATGTAAAATGACTGACCACTGTCTCCACCTTGATCTTGTTAACTTCTTCCCATATGTCACTCCTGACTTTATTGATATCATCTTGTTGCCCTGTAATGGTAATCTCCCCAGTTTCAAAATTGAAATTCAATTTCAATTCATCCAAACTGAAACGATCCATGACTCCTTGTTTAACCAGAAGCATCAGTTGACATGGCTGTATTTTCATCTTTTTCTGGACTATTGTTTTTCTTTTGTCACATTTAGCTTGAACAGTCTTCCTCATTGTCTCAAGACTGTTGGCTACATCTGATACTGGTTCTCTTGGTCCAACAACAAGTATGGTAAAGTCAGAATCTTCAGTGAACACCTCAACCTTGTCATCAACTGGCTTGAGAGAAGACTTCAGTTCTGTCCAAATCTCTGAATTAACTTTGATGGTCTGCAAACCAAGATCACCAATGATGGCCTTCCAATTTTCATCCACCTTCTTTGTCCATGTTTTAATCAGACTTTTGGCATCTGGTGAACTCAAGTCAAATGCAGGAAGGAATGAAATGACTCCTTGACCAACATCCACATCTGGTTTTGCTTTCACAATTTCCAGCGATTTGTTCAAAACTTCCTGTCCATTTTTATTGGTTGTCAAGTACCTCAAGATGCTCGTGTCTACGTCTTCAACTCTGATTGGGTCAGGTAGTCTGGTTACAGGAGGATCTCGGGATCCTCCCTTCTCTCCCAGACATTCAAAGCAAAGACTAGCCTTTACTTCAACTTTGCTGAGGGTGTGTTCACGCTGACATACTGCCTCGGCCGCTGGAATATAGACAATATTCTTTTCACAAGTCTCATTTTGATTTTCTGTAGAATTTTCACTCAGACCACATGCAAACCCATTGGTATTGCAACAGACTAAGTGTTTCAGATTTACATTCACATTTACCCAAATTACAGTAACACATATGTTTTTCTAATATTCCAATGTGTAGTGACTAGTAACTTATCAATGGAGAAATAATAAAGATGATCTCATTTCATAAATGTAGTATTTCACACAGAAATATTTCACCAACAGATATGCAAATTAAGACAAACATTTGTGAAAACTATAACCAAAATTACCATTTTAAGAAAAGTAATCACACTTGTCATTCTGGGAAAATATATTAAAATATTCATATCCAGGAAATTTTAAATGGTTTTGGACAGTTTACAATTCTTAGAAAAGTTAATAATTTTGTCATTCTTGAAAATCTTACTGAAATATTCCACCCAGGAGGGAAGGTATCCCTCTGAAGGACATACATCCACAACGACTCCATAGTTGATGACAACTAATTTTGAAAATTCTGAATACAATACAATGACACAAATTTGCAGGAACACTACCTTTAACATCTGTGAAGGTGACCACAGCATACTGCTCCTGAAGACGTAGAACGACTTCCTTCACTTCTCCGCCTCCACTTCTCCTCTTGTTCTCGAAGTAGAGGCGGATCTGGTCCTCAGTGCTGTTAGAGGGAAGGTTCTGGACTGTCACAGAGCTCGTCTGTGGAACCGGACTTGCCTTCAAAGTGGAACTTGTCCCTCCTTGTTTAAATGGCCTCTTAGCAAGTTGTTTGTCAACTTCAGCAAAATCTATACCTTTGAATATATAAACAAACAGATATTAGCTGTTAACATTTACAAGAGACATTTATACAAATAATCATACACAGTTTGTCCTAGTTCAAGATTCATTTTCTTAATATCTATAAATTAGAGAATAAAATTACTTTTTATGTAAGTACATGTAGAATATATATAAACATCCAACAGAGGAATCGGAAAACAGTACCGGGTATATCCCCCTGCCCCTGATAATTTTCAAAAGTCATGTCAATCCTACCCCTTCAAAGACACTCAAAGTAAAGTCAAAGGGGGTCCATTATGCCGATAACATTTTGTACTAACATAATTTCCATATTTCATAAATTTTTACCTTAGATACAAAAAATTATTTCCCCAAATACCTTTTGAAATAGCTATTACAGCACCACTTGTGTGCTTGAACAGATATGAAATCTAAAGTATCAGACTCTTGTGAATAAAATTGTGTACATTTCTTAACGAGACATATCCTCATCACAAACATTCAAAATTGACTCTATCAGGTGGAAATCTTTTGTGATTGACTCTCTTGAAAAAAGGTATGCTTTCTTTTGCCTGTGAGTGTATTTACAACCTGTATGATCCCCCAAGGACACCACAATCTCCCTCTGTAAAACATACTATCTCTTCAATAGAAATCTTGCTACTCTCTTTCTTAGTCTAGGACCTTATTTCAGCTGTATCTGACTTGACTCCATTACCAATGGGCATGTCCTTTGAGAAGAGCCAACAAACAATGAAGTCAAGTGATAAACACTAACCCTCAGATTCATCCCCAAAGGACAGAGTAAATTCCCCATGGAAACCATATTATTTCCTATTAAAAATCTTGCCACTCACTTTCTTTCATCTTTAGAAGACTTGAGTGCCCTTTGAGGAGAGCTAAGAAACAATGAAGTCAAGTGATAAGCACTTACCCTCTGATTCATCCCCAAAGGACACCACAACTTCGCCAGGTTCCTCCCCGAAGAGTATCTGACTGACATCTCTGTGTGTCCGCCCCTCCAGGTAGTGCTGTAGAGTCTCTGGTGACTCCAGTTCCGGAACTCCAGAGATGAGCACCTTGTTTCTGTACATCACCTGGGGTTCCACCAGCTCCACAACCAGACTCCTCCCATTCAGAGTGTGAGACCGTTCCACTACTCGTCTTGCCACTGAAATCAGCCATTATCAGATGTAAAGTTGGTGTACATAAATGTGATGAATATTGTTAAATAAAGTTGAATAAAAACCTGAATGAAACTATTTTGTAATATAATAACATCAACAGTGGCTTCCATCCGAGTGTGTGTGCTCCAAAAAAAATTTAAAATTTGTAGAATTGCAGATAGTTTGATTCCAACATTTTATTTGTTAAAGATCTAAATGTCATTTGGAGCCTCCCCATAAGATTTCAGCTTTTGGGGTGGAGCAGTTCTGGAGGAGAAGTAACAAATGTCAAATGTTGATAGATGCCAGATTCTGGACGCCGGCCTGATGACGACCGGACGACGGATGCTGGCCCATGTCATAAACCCATCGACCTGATGAGCTAAAAAGGCTAAATTTCTGTTAATTTATACAAAATAGTAATTATTCTTTATCCAAAATCATTCTTTATTTATTATAATCATAATCTTCTTCGTCCTGGATAACAATGAATAAAAGAAAATAAATATCAACACTTGCTAATGAAAATATTTATGTTATATACTCGGTTATATACTTGGTTCAGATTCTTTTGTGTAACCAAAACGACTATACCTTGTTCTTCTTCAAACTCTATGTAAATGATGTCCTTCTTGGCATGTCTTCTGACGTCACCTACGATGTCACCGCCTCCAGATTTCCTCTTGTTTTCAAAGTAGAGAGATATGGAATCATCGGTGCAGCCTTCCTCAAACCCTGACACTTTGATAGTTGTTCTTGGTTTCTCGTCCTCCTCAGCGTCCTCTGTATCTTCACCCCGTCTTGTCACAGTCAGGGTCTTACCTTCTACCTTATGGGGACATTTTTTTAAGACCCGCTCAACAACTGAAATTCAAAAATAAATAATTTTAATTTTTGCTTTTTATTTGAATTACATGTATAAATTAATATAACAATGTTACATATGGGATTACATAATGTTCCATGTCAACCACTACATTGTTATATTTGTTTACAATCTAAATGCCATGTATTCCAATACATGTATAAAACTGGGTATCAAATCAGTGCTGCTTTATTATTGAAAACAAGATGTGAATGGCAGGGTTGTCAAGATGGACGATTTTTATTCAAACAAGTAGTTGTCACTAAGGTGACATGATTCCCGCCGCTAGTACTTAAAAATTGAAAAATAATGTCACAATCAGCAAAATCTAATCAGCTCTTTGTCTTCCCTAGGAGTGCTTTGTGTAAGATATGATGGAATTCCTGTGAATGGTTCTTGAGATATCCCGCTGACAAGATTTACAAGTACATTATCATATCGAAAAAAATCACAGTTCCACTGTGACCTTGAGAATAATGTCAAGGTCACCAAAATCTAATCAGCACTTTGTCTTCCCTAGGAGTGCTTTGTGTAAGATATGATGGAATTCCGGTGAATGGTTCTTGAGATATCCTTCTGACAAGATTTATATGTACATTATAATGTCGAAAAAAATCACAGTTCCAATGTGACCTTGAGAATAATGTCAAGGTCACCAAAATCTAATCAGCGCTTTGTCTTCCCTAGGAGTGCTTTGTGTAAGATATGATGGAATTCCGGTGAATGGTTCTTGAGATATCCTTCTGACAAGATTTACATGTACATTATAATGTCGAAAAAAATCACAGTTCCACTGTGACCTTGAGAATAATGTCAAGGTCACCAAAATCTAATCAGCGCTTTGTCTTCCCTAGGAGTGCTTTGTGTAAGATATGATGGAATTCCGGTGAGTGGTTCTTGAGGTATCCCGCTGACAAGATTTACATGTACATTAACATGTCGAAAAATTCAAATTTCCACTGTGACCTTGAGAATAATGTCAAGGTCACCAAAATCTAATCAGCCCGTCGTCTTCTCTAGGAGGTGATTTGTGTAAGAAATGATTGAATTCAAGTGTATGGTTCTTGAGATATCCCGCTGACAAGCTTTACATGTACATTAACATGTCGAAAAATTCAAAGTTTTCGCTGTGACCTTGAAAATAATGTCAAGGTCACCAAAATCTAACTAGCCCTTTGTCTTTTCTTGGAGAAGCTATGTGTATCCAGCGATTGGTTCTTGAGATATCCTGCTGACAAGGGTAAAATGACAAAGTCTCGTTGTGACCTTGAAATGAAGGTCAAGGTCACAAACCTCTGTAGGAACATTACTCTTCCTATGATGAACCCATATGCAAAATATGAAAAGAATCCAGTGAATAGTATTTGAGTTATTTCATTTTGTACGGACGGACGTACGTACGGACGGACGCAGCCGAATACTATATCCCCCGCTTCGCGCTAAACGCGCGGTGAAGGATAATAATTTAAGTTAAATTCTAAATTATAACTGCTTAAAACACATCCGATTTTTTTTATTCATGTGGGAGGAAATTTGTCAAAGAGTAACACTCATTTTAACAATTAATATGATTTAAATTTTCAAGTATTGTTTTAAATTTTAACACACGTTACTCCTTTAGGAACATTAGGAAAGAGCAAAGTTAAACATAATCAGCACCACTACCAAAATACTAAAAAAAATTGAAAATTGCATATTACCTTCTTCACTTTGAAACATCAAATAGATTTTCCCCTTTTCTTCTTTCATTTCATTTTCCCCACCGCCAGAACGCCGCTTGTTCTCGAAGTGTAGCTGAATAGTTTCAGCAGATACGGGCTGGTAGTTTGAAACTACAAGTGTCTTATTGTCGCTCTCATGTTGAGCTGGATCATCCAGTTGAACTGTCAGTTTCACTCCACTGACCACGTGATCTGTCTTTGCTGCCACTCTTTCAGCCACTGCAAATTAAGAATATCAAATGAATTTTTAAATCCTGATTTTATATGAAATCATTATACATTCAGTGACGTTTTGTAGAGACTAAATGAATACATCTCTAGAAATATTAACTTAAATATGTTTCAAACATTACGTCCTCAAAGAATCATTAAATAACAAAAATTAAAATTAATTTGCATGATAAAAGAAGTTAGTATTTAAGTATAAAACTTTAAAAATACTAAAATCAAACAAAAACTAGAGTGAGTAAAATTAAAAGTTGTGAGTTTTGTTGTAACTGGCAAAGCAACTAATTTACAAGGAACTCTTGAATAAATAAATAAATTCATAGTCTACACAAAAGAATGAAATGACAAATCATAGTCTACAACAGTAAATATAAAGTACAAGAATTTGTACTAATGTACATAGTGTGACTTCAAACATAACAATTTGTTTACTATCTTAATTATATGTATTCCTAATCATTATCAACATAATTATCAACATCAACATCAACATCAACATCAACATCAACATCAACATCATCCATCAAATATTTGTCCCAGTATCAGTATCAGTGTCAGTATCAGTGTCAGTGTCAGTGTCAGTGTCAGTGTCAGTAATCACTATCACTGTCAGTGTCAGTGTCAGTGTCAGTATCAGTATCAGTGTCAGTATCACTGTCAACATCAGTATCAGTATCAGTGTCAGTATCAGTGTCAGTGTCAGTGTCAGTAATCAGTATCAGTGTCAGTGTCAGTGTCAGTAATCACTATCAGTGTCAGTGTCAGTGTCAGTAATCAGTATCAGTGTCAGTGTCAGTGTCAGTGTCAGTATCAGTATCAGTGTCAGTATCAGTGTCAGTGTCAGTAATCAGTATCAGTGTCAGTGTCAGTAATCAGTATCAGTGTCAGTGTCAGTATCAGTAATCACTATCAGTGTCAGTGTCAGTATCAGTATCAGTGTCAGTATCACTGTCAACATCAGTATCAGTATCAGTATCAGTGTCAGTATCAGTGTCAGTGTCAGTGTCAGTAATCAGTATCAGTGTCAGTGTCAGTGTCAGTAATCACTATCAGTGTCAGTGTCAGTGTCAGTAATCAGTATCAGTGTCAGTGTCAGTGTCAGTATCAGTATCAGTGTCAGTATCAGTGTCAGTGTCAGTAATCAGTATCAGTGTCAGTGTCAGTAATCAGTATCAGTGTCAGTGTCAGTATCAGTAATCACTATCAGTGTCAGTGTCAGTGTCAGTATCAGTGTCAGTGACAGTAATCAGTATCAGTGTCAGTATCAGTGTCAGTGTCAGTAATCAGTATCAGTGTCAGTAATCAGTATCAGTGTCAGTATCAGTATCAGTGTCAGTAATCAGTGTCAGTAATCAGTATCAGTGTCAGTATCAGTATCAGTATCAGTGTCAGTAATCAGTATCAGTGTCAGTATCAGTATCAGTGTCAGTGTCAGTAATCAGTGTCAGTAATCAGTATCAGTGTCAGTGTCAGTATCAGTATCAGTGTCAGTGTCAGTGTCAGTGTCAGTGTCAGTAATCAGTATCAGTGTCAGTGTCAGTGTCAGTGTCAGGTTCAACATCAATATTATACACTTAATTACTCATGGTGAGGTCATTATGTGAAATACAGGGACTCAAGACTTCAGGGAGTCTGTTAAAGGTCCGAGAGTCCTTGTATTTCACATAATGACCTCACCATTAGTAAGTAATTAAGTGTTTTATTATACCGAAATTTTTTTGTTTTCTTCAGGCTTTAGTATGTATTTGCTTATTTGTCAAATCAGGGAACACATCAGCTGACGCCATCTTAAAAGCAAACGTAAAACAAACAGTCAATATCTCAGGTCAGTGACAGAAATTTGTGTCACATAACCGACCTCATCACTAGAATCGGGGGTCAATGTACAAAAATATTTTTCGATCACGTGGTGTGAACTGGCAATTGATATTCTAACAAATTTAATAGAGGTATAATAACAACATCTACATCAACAATGAACATCAACAACAACATCAATATTAACATGATTATCATTACCTCCAGGTGCCTGAAAGGTAATGTATATAGCATTACCACTCCTTTTAGCCTCTTGAATATCTCCACCGTTTGAACGTCTTTTACTTTCAAAGTACATTTCTATTGTTTCTGCACTAAAAGATGGTGGGCACTCAGTAACTCTGATCGTATTGGAGGTTGTGGATTCATGAGTTGAGCCATGAAGTGATGCCTGTAGATTCTTCCCATTCACAACGTGTGTCTTCTTTCTAGTTACCCTTTCAGCAGCTAATGAATGATTAAGATAAGTATGAAGCTTGGAATTATAATTTCACATCTAATTATATATAAGAATAAGAAAGGAAATTGTCAAAAGGTAGTAAGAGAATAAAAGGTCTACTAGAGCTACTAGAAGTAAGGTTAAAGATATTGAGTAGAATAATAATATAATAATAAAATATAATGCTAAAATCTCAATCTACTTAATAAGAGGAGTCCATCGTTAATACCAACCATATATTTTAAGATAGATTTCAATTGTATCATTATGATCTTTGTGTGCTGACATTAACTTCTTTAATGATATTATATTATATGATATGTCATTAATCATTTTTGCTAAAGTGATATTACATTTCATCAGTTAAGATAGCAAAATATTGAACTCCTTCATTTAGAATTGATATAGATGCAGCATTATGAGTAAATTATGTTAAACTGTTATTATCAAATTGTTCATGTCATGAGGTTCTAACCAGATGCTTTCAATCTGGGTAATGGAGTATGACAGAAATTATTAGATCATAAGCAAATGGCACACAGAAATGTGAAATATAATATGATATACTGCATATGATTATAAATATTAAGGAAATTCAAAAATAATTCTGAAATCATAAAGAATGAACACATATGTACCTTCAGCATCAGCAAACTCTATAAGTGCCACGCCTTTCCTTTCATCCACTTTGATGTTGGTTATCTCACCCCCTTGGGAGCGTCTTCTATTTTCGAAGTAAAGCTCCAGTTTTTCTTGAGTGACATCTTTAGTCAGGCCTTCAATGCGAACAGTTCTGATAGGACCTATGGAAAGCATTCATGAAACATCAACTCAAGCTCAAGAGAGATTTTCCTAAATTAATGTATTTGTTGCATAAAGTCATGTTCATTAAACGGAAAGTTCTATCAACGATCTATCGGCAGCATCCGCCATCTTGGATCCTTGACATTTCGTGAAATGAAAACATGCTATATTTAACCCAATTTTAAATTTTTGTAATAATAAAACACATTCACTGATATAATATTCACATAGTAACACATAATGTATCGTAAAACTAATAAACAATATGCTGTTAGGCCGTAGCGAAGTTTTCCCCACTCGCAGCGCCGATGAATGGCTTCAATTCTAATTGTTTGATTTTTCAACAAATGTGCGCTTGTCTGTGTCAAGTTGTGAAATGTTAAGTCATCAAAGTATTAACTTCATTAATATATTTCAATTTGACTGTGTTTTAATCATATATTAACAGCATGCATATATGTGTAAACGGGGATATCCTCTCGAATTTCGTTTCCACAAAAAATACCCCGATAGAACCCTCCTTTTAAGGACATTGGATGACATGAAACAGTAACAATTGAAAAAATAGAGCCATTGACTCTGTAGTTCATCAGAAACCAAATGATTGATCTTAACAAATTGAGCCATTGGCTCTGTAGATAACCTTTTGCATGTTGTATGTCTAAGGTAGTTTATCATATAAATGAAAGGTCAAAAATATTGATGACTATTAGTTAGACAAACAGGGCTTGTCATGATGTATATATATACATAGTTCATATCTTTAGTCAAATATAATTTCTATCTTATATGGTGGAATGTATAGAGGATATTTGACATGTCTCGTCGAATACCATGTATATCTCATCGAGTGAAGTAGAAATGTATATTTTCACGAGTGGCGCAGCCACGAGTGTAAATTTATTATTTCTACTTCACGGGACATGTCAAATGTTCTATTTATTAGATTTTTAAAAAAACATGCATAGTTGGTAAATGAGGTTCATTTTATGAATGGAGCCTCCGAGATCGCCTTACTTTCCATGGCCATCCTATGACGTCATCCTATTGTTACGATGATGTCATATGATTGAAAGTGCTATTTCACTGAGTAGAATAACATGTTATTTCACTCAGTGAAAATACAGATTTTATTTTAACTCATAAATGCCCTATTTCACAAATGAAAATCTAATAAATAAAGATATTTCCATGTTGGGTGTGGTCCTAGCGAAAACACCACTTACTCTACTCTATGAGAGAGCAGATGAAATATATTAGCATCTCTAATAGCAATTATATGGTAACATATTTAATTGCCATAAAAAAACATATTTCATTTACCGTAAATAATATTCATAGAACAAAAAGTAAAAGTAATTTTATTCAAAAACAAAAGCCAGTTTTGACTCTTGAGACTACATGACGGATAGTCCAAGAAAAGATGAAGCCGCCCTACAGGTGGCGAAATGTTACATTAAAGTCTATGAATTCTATTGTTGTGTTACATTTGTGTTTTGACGGAACACCCCTCTCTCTCTCTTACTTCCCGTCGTGAATCCTTTATTTGATCCACATATGTGACACATAATCGTATTCATGTAATGTTTGACGGAACACCCCTCTCTCTCTTACTTCCTGTCGTGAATCATTTATTTGATCCACATATGTAACACATAATCGTATTCATGTAATGTTTGACGGAACACCCCTCTCTCTCTCTTACTTCCCGTCGTGAATCCTTTATTTGATCCACATATGTAACACATAATCGTATTCATGTAATGTTTGACGGAACACCCCTCTCTCTCTTACTTCCCGTCGTGAATCCTTTATTTGATCCACATATGTAACACATAATCGTATTCATGTAATGTTTGACGGAACACCCCTCTCTCTCTCTTACTTCCCGTCGTTAATCCTTTATTTGATCCACATATATGACACATAATCGTATTCATGTAATGTTTGACGGAACACCCCTCTCTCTCTCTTACTTCCCGTCGTGAATCATTTATTTGATCCACATATGTAACACATAATCGTATTCATGTAATGTTTGACGGTACACCCCTCTCTCTCTCTTACTTCCCGTCGTGAATCCTTTACTTGATCCACATATGTGACACATAATCGTATTCATGTAATGTTTGACGGTACACCCCTCTCTCTCTCTTACTTCCCGTCGTGAATCATTTATTTGATCAACATATGTGACACATAATCGTATTCATGTAATGTTTGACGGTACACCCCTCTCTCTCTCTTACTTCCCGTCGTGAATCCTTTATTTGAACTCACATATGTAACACATAATCGTATTCATGTAATGTTTGACGGAACACCCCTCTCTCTCTCTTACTTCCCGTCGTGAATCCTTTATTTGATCCACATATGTGACACATAATCGTATTCATGTAATGTTTGACGGTACACCCCTCTCTCTCTCTTACTTCCCGTCGTGAATCCTTTACTTGATCCACATATGTGACACATAATCGTATTCATGTAATGTTTGACGGTACACCCCTCTCTCTCTCTTACTTCCCGTCGTGAATCCTTTATTTGAACTCACATATGTAACACATAATCGTATTCATGTAATGTTTGACGGAACACCCCTCTCTCTCTCTTACTTCCCGTCGTGAATCCTTTATTTGATCCACATATGTAACACATAATCGTATTCATGTAATGTTTGACGGTACACCCCTCTCTCTCTCTTACTTCCCGTCGTGAATCCTTTACTTGATCCACATATGTGACACATAATCGTATTCATGTAATGTTTGACGGTACACCCCTCTCTCTCTCTTACTTCCCGTCGTGAATCCTTTATTTGATCCACATATGTGACACATAATCGTATTCATGTAATGTTTGACGGTACACCCCTCTCTCTCTCTTACTTCCCGTCGTGAATCCTTTATTTGAACTCACATATGTAACACATAATCGTATTCATGTAATGTTTGACGGAACACCCCTCTCTCTCTCTTACTTCCCGTCGTGAATCCTTTATTTGATCCACATATGTAACACATAATCGTATTCATGTAATGTTTGACGGAACACCCCTCTCTCTCTCTTACTTCCCGTCGTGAATCCTTTATTTGATCCACATATGTGACACATAATCGTATTCATGTAATGTTTGACGGTACACCCCTCTCTCTCTCTTACTTCCCGTCGTGAATCCTTTATTTGATCCACATATGTAACACATAATCGTATTCATGTAATGTTTGACGGAACACCCCTCTCTCTCTCTTACTTCCTGTCGTGAATCATTTATTTGATCCACATATGTAACACATAATCGTATTCATGTAATGTTTGACGGAACACCCCTCTCTCTCTCTTACTTCCTGTCGTGAATCCTTTATTTGATCCACATATGTCACACATAATCGTATTCATGTAATGTTTGACGGAACACCCCTCTCTCTCTCTTACTTCCTGTCGTGAATCCTTTATTTGATCCACATATGTAACACATAATCGTATTCATGTAATGTTTGACGGAATACCCCTCTCTCTCTCTTACTTCCTGTCGTGAATCCTTTATTTGATCCACATATGTAACACATAATCGTATTCATGTAATGTTTGACGGAACACCCCTCTCTCTCTCTTACTTCCTGTCGTGAATCATTTATTTGATCCACATATGTAACACATAATCGTATTCATGTAATGTTTGACGGAACACCCCTCTCTCTCTCTTACTTCCTGTCGTGAATCCTTTATTTGATCCACATTGTCACACATAATCGTATTCATGTAATGTTTGACGGAACACCCCTCTCTCTCTCTTACTTCCCGTCGTGAATCCTTTATTTGATCCACATATGTGTCACATAATCGTATTCATGTTATGTTTACATGGTTAGCGCCTCCCGAATGCAAGAAATGGCTTCTTAATTTTATAGAAATGATATTATCTGCAAATACAGTGTACCAAAGTCTATATATACCATATTTCCACTAATAAGTGCCTGGGCGCCTATTTTTTAAGCACCCTTTGACACCCAGGCGTTTATTAGAGGCCCTGCGCTTATTTCCTTAATAGAACATTGACGTTAACAATTAACAAAGCATTAATCTAATGGTTTCGACCGGGCGCTTATTATAGACCCACCGCTTATTTGACGCCCAGCTCTTATTTTCTCAATTACCCTGGACCCCGCGGTGCTTATTAGAGGCCCGGCGCTTATTAGAGGAAATACAATACATGAACATACCTGTCATACCACTTGTATCACCAACACTCCTGTCTTGTTGTGGGTCATGCAGAAATACTGTCAATGTCTCTCCTGTCACAAGATGTTGTTTCTTTCCTGCCACTCTTTTTGCAGCTGAAATTAACATTATTTGGTCACTATTGGTCCACTGCCTACAACTCACTTTCATAAATGTAATGTTCATCTAAGCATCAACTATTCAAGAAGATTTGTGTTCTTTGTTACCAGTTTATGCTGCTAAAATAATAATTAGAAAATATACATGAAATCATTTTGAAATTTTTTAATCAATCTTTCTTATGAAAATTTCAACATAAACATCAGATCAGCTGTAAACAGAAGTTTTTAAATATAAAGTAAAGGCGCTGTAGTACGTCGTTCTTACTGAAATCAAATAATCTTACGCAAAACGGATGTGCATGATTCAGTTGTCCAATTTCCTTCAAAAGGCCATTTAAATGTGTTCACATTAAAATGGCAGTTCGAAAGTAGTTCAAGTGACCTCAGGGTAGAGTTGTAATTATGGCACCATGACGGAATGGCCAACCATCTTGCTGTCTGAAATCTCAAATTTGCAAGAGACCTAAAAATAGAGCCACTGGCTCTGTAGCTCATCAGGCTTTATATACATTAACTAATTCAAAATGTCAACTTCTAAGTGAGAGGTACAACAAACTAGAAGCACTTTAAATGGAGATGAAATAGGTCTTAAGGTCCTTACACCTCTGATCTATCTTTGGGGCCAGAGATAAAATCACCTACAAATAAAGACACATATGATGATTTAATTCACCACTGTTGTTTCCTTTGAATTACCTCCCTTTGAAGAGCACATAAAATCTGAAGATGAAAATAGCATTTCAGGTTATGATCTCTGTGACCTATATTTGGAGTTGCAGGATCACAAAATCTACAATTTAGAACCCAAATTGGCCAAGGAGTCTGTACATTAAATTTTAAGTCTCTGGGGTCATTGGTTCTTGAGAAGAAGATGAAAATAGGAAAGTCGTGACCCCTATGACCCTATTTGGGGTCACAACGTCACCATTTAGAATCCCAATTGGCCAAGGAGTCTCTACACAAAATTTCAGCTCCCTAGACCAAGTGGTTCTTGAGAAGAAGACAAAAAAAGCGAAAAGTTTACAGACGGATTGACGGACAGATGGACAGATGGACAGACGGACGCACATACGAACACAGGACACAATGCCATGCCATAAGCCCATTGGACTTTCCAGGCCAGATGAGCTAAAAATCTGTCTCTCACACCGAAGAGTTCCACACCACTGTCGCTTTTTGCGTCGAACCATTTTCTTTCAATAAGGATAACTGTTTTCTGTGAATACAGCTTATTGGGTTGAGTAATGAGATGTCTTATCATCTAACATCAAACACAGCACAGCACAGCAAAAAAATATGCAAAATATGTGCTACAGCACCTTTAACAAATATATATTGAATATCTGAAAAGTCTACTGTGTGTATACCGTAAAACTATTATTATAGACTACCTTCAGCATCAGCAAACTCTATAAGTGCCATTTTGTTTCTTTTGTCCAATTTGATATTGGTTATTTCGCCACCTTGAGAACGTCTTGTATTTTCAAAGTAAAGCTCCAGATTTTCTTGAGGGATTTCTTTAGTTAGTCCTTCAACTCTAACAGTTTTTACAGGTCCTGAAATAGTAATTCATATTGATATGAACACAGAAGGACAAATGAAACCATATAATATGTATACTAAATAGAAGGTATGTCTTTAATGTTAAAGAATATTACTTCTTGAGTGTATCATTGATTTAATGCAGATCTCGGAAGAAAAAGAAAAAATTCCTGATAAACACACTGAATATTTCAAAATTAAATTTCAGAAAGGATATTGAATCATTTTCTTAGGTGCTAAAAGGGACGGTTCTATGGGTAAAATATTGGGAGATATTATTAATGTTGTATTTATCATTTCACTTACTGCAACAAAACATAATGGGGGAACCCCAAAGAACCGTCCCTTATAAATGACATTAAGTACAGATCTGTAGAGGAGGAGAGACTTAAGCACAAGATAATGCAGAGACAAATTATGCCTGGACTTGCCTCTTTCTTCCTGTTGTGCTTGCTCTTGCTGTTGCTGCTGTGGAGGGATGTGTTGTTGCTGGTGTTGTTGCTTGTGTGGATGTTGTTGGTGTTGTTGTTGGTGTGGATGTTGTTGGTGTTGTTGCTGTCTCTGATGTTCTCCATACTGTCCATATTGAGGGTAATATCCATATTGGGGATAATGTTGTTGTTCAGGTTGTTGTGGATATGGCTGTTGTCCATGTTGTTGCTGATACCGCTGTTGTCCATGCTGTTGTGGATATTGATGTTGTCCAGATTGGTGAGAATATGGCTGTTGTCCATGCTGTTGTGGATAATGATGTTGTCCAGGTTGTTGATACTGCTGTTGTCCATGTTGTTCTGGATATTGATATTGTCCAGATTGTAGTGGATATGGCTGCTGTCCCAATTGTTGTGGATATGTCTGCTGTCCAGGTTGTTGTGGGAATTGTCGAAACTGCTGATGTTGTTGCCAAGGCTGCTGTTGTTGTTGTTGCGGATACTGATGCTGTTGTTCCCCAGTATTCTGCTCGGGGATATTTTGTTGTTGTTGCTGCTGCTCCTGCTGATGGTGATCAACATTTTCTAGAGGAATTGATGGATTACTCTGGTGCACATTGCCAGAAGGAGGATCTGGCATAGCATGGATTGGCATGCTCAAAGGATCATTAAACTGTGCGCCTTGCTTTCCATCAAATTCTTGATTATTAGGGATTTCCTGCTTTTCCTTATCTGCAAGGTTTCCTAGACCATGAGGTTCTGCAGGATTTGGTGCATAGATGTCACTTTGTGGGTGTTCCTGTGGATCTCCCATATTTCTGCCAGAAACCTCCACATTTTCTCTCTCAAAAGGCTCACTTTGAGGAGGTTGACCTGTTGTATTGGAATGTACACGGTCATCATGATGCTTATCTTGGTTTTGGCCATACAATTCAGGGTCAAGTTTGTTTTCTTCATCCTGTGATGGTTCAGTGCTATCATCTTCATCACCTTGGACTTTGGGAAGATCTTGTGGAGTTTCTGGTGTACGGTTTTTCAATAGATTATTTGCTGAACTGGCATCTTTTCCATTTAAATCATCTTGACAATGTTCTCTCTGAGTATCATCATCATCATCATCATCATCATCATCATTTGGCACAGTATAATCTGGTCTTCTCTGACAATCATTGTCACCACTGTGCTGTGAGAAATGATCCCGAGGAACCCTCACTTCACCGTCCTTCAAAATTCCTTCATCATCAGTGTCCTTATCACAATATTTCGTCACAGTCCTCTCTGTGTCTTCATTTTTGTCTTTGTTGAAAATGTCATCTTCAATATCTTTGTCATCAACTTCACATATGACATCTTGATCATCTTGCATATCATTTTTGAATTTGCTATCATCAATAGTGTCATCCCCTGCATCACTGTCATCATCTTTAACATCCTCTGGACCACTATGCTCATCTTTATCATCCCTTTGACCACCATTATCATCTTTAATATTCTCTGAACAAACATGGTCATCTTTAACATCGCCTGGTTCAACACTGTCATCTTTATCATCTCCTTGACCTCCATTGTCAACCTCAACATCGCCTGGACCACCATTTTTATCTTTAGCATACACTTGACCACCATTGTCAACTTGAACATTCTCTGGACCATCATCGTTATTTGTAACATCCCCTGGATCAACACTGTTATCTCTAACATTGTATTGACCATTATTGTCATCTTCAGTAGACTCTTGACCACCATTGTTAACTGGACTGCCATTGTTATTTGTAACATCCCCTGGAACAATGTTATCTTCAACATTGCCTTCACCATAATTGTCATCTTTAGCAGACGCTTGATCAACTTTCTCACTATTTTCAGAATGTTCATCAGACATTCCTTCTATCTTTGTACACTCGTCCTTCAACTGAAGACTTTCACCATCTCCTGTTAGTGAATCCATGTTCTGAGACTTGCGAGGTTTAGGGGCAACTGGTGGTGGTTCTTTCTTTCTCCGAGTGGCAGTTTCCACTTTTCCACATGCATTCCTCTCATCTCTTTCGTTATGATGTGGGTGATTGGAATCAGTATCGGAACTGTCTGAGACAGGAATGACAACAAAGCTCTCTCCAAGTGATGATGAGTGACTCAGTGAACTCAGGAGACTTGCTGATGATTCTCCAGGACTACCAACTGATGGACCTTTACCAAACAGATCAGCATCAGCAATGTCTCCATCAGTACTGCTCTCCCCAGCACACTGTCCTGCAAGAGGTAGACTGGGTCGAGGTATGTCGCTCCGAGCGGGAAGATATGGATCAGGAGAACCACCATCACTGCTTGCTGTGGTGTAATCTTCTTGTTCTTCCTTCTCATCCATTTCTAATTAATCAAGATATAAGGACCATCCACAGCAATCTGTAAGATATTTCATAATTTTATAAATGAAGCATTGGATTTCAGATGATTTTTTACAAATTTGTTGTATGATAATTTTCTGTATATTAATGAACTGACAAATGAAATATTTCAAAAGAGACTTGTTAATATACACTTTAGTGTTAAAGAAAATATAGTTATGAATATTTTGTCCATAAATCTGTTAAGTATTTATTAGTTTAATTAGTTTAGTTAGTTTTTTTTTAAATCTAATAAATTTTGAAACAAATATGGAGTGAATAAACAATAACTCAAGCTTCTATCTATTAGTTGTTTAGAAGTCATATAACATTTGAAGAGGAAACATTAATGTAACATTATTTATCATCCACAACTCTATTCCATAGGAGACTATTATTGATTGTATGAGATCCTAGCAGGTATTGTTGCAACAGTAGATGTTGTCCTGATGTCTTGAAAAAATTACTTATTTAAACTTAAGTTCAACTTTCTTACATCATCAAGTACATGACATCACAATGGTATAACATCACAAACATGATCACAGCTCAAGGTTTCAACTTACTGCAATACCAGGCATTGAAAACTAAGAAAATAATGATAATGGATGTCAAATAGAATGTCAACTGTGTGTCCTTTTATATCAAATATATCAATTCTTTATAAAAGTAAATGTATCCTTAGAAAGCCTTGTTTAAAGTTTAAATTTCATCAAAACATGTTGATATATTTTATATCAAAATATACTTGTTTGAAATTTCAAGTATTTAAAACATTTCCAAAAGATATCACTTTTACCTTTATCTGAAATTAAGTCAATAACTTTATTTACGAAAAAAACGCCAAAATGATATATTGCGAAAACGAAGAGAGCATTGGTGGTTCGACCTTGATACATAGAGCTTCCTCCAGTTAGTTTGCACTTTGAGTTATCATCAGTTATGTCCCTTTGATCGTGTAACCTCACTGTGTACAACACATAAAAGTCTTTGAATAAAACGCGAATTAATGCAAATGCAATGATCAATAAATTTGGCTCTATTTGCAGTATTTCTACAATACGAAACCAGTATGTTGTTGCCCGTGAACTCTCGTTATATCAAATACCACATCGTCAAGGTGTCACCATAAGGAATAATAAATCTTTAAAACGTTTTATTCTGTGAATAAGTAACGAGTGAAATATACAGAAGGAAAATATTTGCATATTCACTATGATAAACAAATCATATTCCATAGTTTGATATATATAATTATTTAGAAAGGTATTGTGATGACTCGCAACGCAGTAGGTGGGGCAATTCAAAAGCGAAAGTAGAAATATCCGCCATTTTGATCGTTGAATTATACCTTTGTTAAATTGATGTTTTAGCTTCGACTTAATTAAATAAAGCATCGTGCAAAACTGTAAATTATGAATGTTATTTTGTGTTTGAATCCCTTAATCCATTCTTAAACAAGATACCGTTCACAATATCAGATTAATAATAGGCCTACATTCAGGAACAACGGCAATGATAATGGTATTGGAGAGTCGTCTAAAGAGTGAAGTACCGTGGTGAATTTAACTATAAATATACGCTGTTGTAGTAATTAAACAGACAAAGGAAATACGTATAAGATTGTATGATTTCCTTGAAACATTATTGCACAACATCATCAATATTACACACAGTCAAACCATAATCCCAATGAATTTGGAATCCTTGTTATGAATCGTTTTACCTACCTTTTTAACAAAACCATCCAATAGTTGAATAATCCAGATTGGATAACACTTAAAATAGATCCCCAACCTGCTGGTGGTTACACGGGATATGAGTGTTATCACACGGGCTGTGGACAGAGAATAGACTTCAACCTCCAATGAGAACGCTTAGTATATTTAGAACGGGGAAACCCATGCCTTGTTTAAATATAGATTTCATATGCGTGTCATTGTCAATAGTTTTCAAGGAGAATATTATTATGAAATAATTTATAACAATTATGTTATAAACATGTTTAGCCAGTTATATATATTTATCACGTGAATAATGATGTGCATAGTATAAAGGCACACACATGTCACATTGACACAGTGAGCCACTCGATCGTATCTATTGAGGTGTTCCTGGAAATGAAAGCTTTTAAGAAACTATCACCATCAGTCACGATAGAGTGTCAACCACTGCATGAAAGAAAATCATTATACTATAGTTGAAACTGACTAAGGTGTATTTATAGAGCATCACACGAGAGTCTTCCAGATGCATAGCTGTTACGGCATATACTTTTTTTTTAAGAAATTGAAGTTTATGAAAATGTTTTAATCTATTGATATTAATATCTATTTTTGTATTTATGACAACTCATATAGATTGAACGGAAACATTGGTCCATATCAACACGGTAACAATGATACATATCCGTATGGTAAATATAATGCATATCCTCATGTAACATTTATATTCTGACAATAACATTGATGCATATCCTTTTGGTAACAATGATGCATACTTTTATTGTAACATGCATATCCTTATATTAACATTGTTGCATATTCTTATGCTAACATGTATATATCCTGATATAAACATGATGTATGCATATTCTTATGCTAACATATATAACTTTCTGGTAACATGCACATTCAGATATGAACATTGATGCATATACTTATGGTAACATGCGTTTTCTGATATTAACAATGATTCACGTCATTATGATATATCCTGTTAATAAACAACGATGCTCATTGATATGCATATCCTGATATTAACAATGCTTTTTATCAACACGGTAACATGCATTTTAACAGTTATAACTGTTGTGGTAGATATTATCCAATGTTATATTTGTTTAAAATGTATGATGTATGTATATGTATGGTACCTTCAACAAGAAATAAAGAGGAAAAAACATGCATTTTATTATTTACCATGATGCATATTCTAATTATCACACGAATATCCTGATATCAATATTGAAGCATATCCTTCTGGTAATAGTTATGCATTTCCTTATGGTAACAGTTGTATTTGTAACATGCATATCCTTATCTTAACAGCGATACACACCCCTGCGGTAACATTGAGGCATGTCCTACATTTAACATTGGTGTATATTCTTATATACAATATTACATATAATTATGGCAACATGCATATCCTGATATCAACATTGATCCACATTCCTCTGGAAAAAAATGATGCATATCCTTCTGTTACCAATGATGCAAATCCTTACGGTTACATAGAGGCAAATCCTGATTTTAACATTGAGACATACTCTTATATGTCACAATAATGCATATCCTTATGGTAACATACCTATCCCGATATGAACATTGAGTTATAACCTTGTGGCAACATGCATATATATCCTTGTATTAACATTGATGCATACCCTTTAATATGGTAACTTGCATAGTATTATGATACCATACATATTATGATATTAACATTGATGCATACTCTTATGGTAACATGCATATCCATGCATTAACAATGATGCATAATTATATGATATCATTGGTGCATATCCTTGTGGTAGCCTGTGTATCCTGATCCCAATAACGATGCCTATCCTGATGGTGACATGCATATTCCGATATTTATAATGATGTTCATTCTTATGGTAACAGGCATATCCTTATATTGACGTTGATGCATATCCATCTGATAAATATGATGCATAATTTTAAGGTAACAATGATGAATATTCCTATGTAACAATAATTCATATATCCTATTGAAAATTGAAGCATTCCATAGTTGCATTTATGAATATTCTTCACTGCAGCGTCGAAGTTTATCACTTTATAATCAAACTAAATAATTAAACTCTGATGTTGCTCTCTTTTAGTAATTAAACAAACATTATAGTTAATGCCTGGTCTCGTTGGTGATGAACTTGATTCTTCAACCGTACCATCGATTAATATATCCAATGATAGATAAACCTCATAGTGGTATATATGTGTAAATCTTGTTTGTGAATATTGATTGATCTTTATACTGGAATTTATGAAAGGAATGAATAAATGCTCTCATTTATTCAAACATACGTCGTTGGAGTTTATGGCGAAACTGTTCACTGTGTACTTGTAAAGAAAATTATTGTTCAAGCAGCTGTGATTGATATCGAGTAACACACAAGGAAGTTGAGAGTTTGACGTAGTTTGGCACACCCCGACCTCTAAACATTCGGAAACTTAAAGGCATATGCATTCATAACCTACTCTGATTTGGTACGATATTGTGAGAAGATCCTGGCTTGATTGTGGACTGCATTCACTATATAACCATGGTTAAATCGTCGACTTGGTTCGTTTTGATTGTCAACTTCATTCGTTATCTGGCTTCATCGACCACTACGTGATGTGTTTTTCTATTCTGGTCGTCAGTTACATTATGTATGCTTTCTAGGGGTATCATGCCAACCGTGATATATGGTGTAGGGTCAGTTATGGGTTGGGGGTCTTTCTCTTGAAGTTGAATTTGGTGCCACTACAAGGGACACTTACTGGCTATATCTAGGAGGTGCTGTATCCAATCGTATTAGTCGTCATTAGTTTTATAACCACATATTCGTCATGGGCCACTCTTCATGGATGATGCTCGACAACATCGTTACCAAGCTGAGATCCATCATCTAGAGATCCAGTGGTGTTACACAGATCCAATGGCACAGCCCGGATTTAAACCCCAGTAAGCATGTCTGGGACTAAATTTGCCGACGGATTGGTAGAAGAAACCGTTCTCTACAAAATCTGAGGATTTGGAGGCAGCGTTACACGAGGAGTGGCAGCAACCCCATGGAACTATGCAGGAGGTTTGTGAGGAGTACAGTACAGTATGGCTGCATTCATTCAGTGGCAGCACGCGTTATTGACATTTTGTTGTTCCCAAGCCACTGACTAAGTTTATTCAATATGGTTTTCTCCGATGGCACATTCCCAGAACTTGTTCCTACGCAACTTCCAAACGCAAGGCATAACTCGCCTGGATTTCTAAACACAGATTTCGTAAGGAAATACTGCAAGGCCTAAATCAGCCAGTAATGGAGACTGGCAAGAGTTATGCCTTGCATTGGGAAGTTGGTTCCTACGATACACAAATGGATATTTGATTTTTATTAAATTGCACCCATGTGTCTTGTGTCCCTGTTGTCCACGTGCTCACCTTCCTTTTATAATTTCTTCTGAAGACGTTCACTTTTAGTTCCCAGTAATGCGTCTTTGGAATCCAGTCCCATTACATTACAACAATCATGGAGTGCTCACCTTTCTCTGCAGCGTATAATTTGTTCCATCTTGTTTGACAGTGGACTTCACATGACCACTTCGTCGGCTACTATCACGTTTATTGACTTATAGATTATAAAATATGTTCCAGCTTGATCGGCAATGAGATATGTTTTGAGGTTGGTATTCTTACGTTCATACATACTGTGTGGTATTGGCTTGGTCGTCGACTACATGATGGTTATTGGCTTGATACCGTTCTTTAGGCCACGTGCTGGTTTCCAGGGTGATTGTCAACTGCATCTGCTTTTGAGTTGATTGTTGACTATACATACAGTGTGCTCATTACTTGGTCGTCGACTACATAGTGTTTTTCTGACTTACTTATTTTTTATAATGTGTTTCACCTATAAAGAAAACTTTCTATATTTCGTCGTACTACAAATATATTCTTCAAATATTCTGCTGTGACCTTGAGAATAATGTCAAGGCCACCAAAATAAGCCCTTTACTTTCCATAGGTGAAGGTATGTGTAAGATATGAAGAGAATCCAGTGAACGGTTCTTGGATAAGGGTAAAATGACAAAATCTCCTTGTGACCTTGAAATGAAGGTCAAGGTCACAAAACTCGGTAGGAACATTACTCTCTCAATGATGAACCTACATGCATAATATGAAAAGAATCCAGTGAATAGTACAGATGGACGCAGCTGAATACTATATCCCACGTATGGATGGACGCAGCTGAATACTATATCCCCCGTATGGATGGACGCAGCTGAATACTATATCCCCCGCTTCATCCTAAACGCTCGGCGGGGATAATAACGCTGTAGTATGCGTAGGTATATCAACTTCCCTACAAAAGGCAAAATGTGCAAGTCTCTATCAGTGGCTACTTTAAGACTTGCCACATTTCTTTGTCTTTCCTGTGCAAGCATATCAGTGTTCACTATGCAGTTCAGGTGCTGCTATGTTAGGACATGGAAGTATAGGAAATGCAGCAAGGTTTAAATAAGACAGTAATTGAGGCCGACGCGAGTTATACAGTAGAAAGTTGAGGTAAAATATGTGACTATGAGTCAGAGTAAAGCCAGCTTTGTTGGCACATCTTTATGATATCCAATGATTGAGGCTCATCGAGTGTCTGTGAACAGGAAGTTATCTGGATATCAGGGCTAGCTATATACACACAGTATCATTATCTATCAGGTTCGCTATTTACACATGTACAGTATTATTATCTATCAGGCTAGGAGACATGTTATGCAGTCATATCTTGTGGTTTATGTGTCAGATAAGAAGAACAAAGTCTCATGCTCTGCATATGTTTATTTTAATGTCTTTGTAATCTTCTTATGTACACGTGATATCTGTACAATATAGCTATGTACAATTGCTATGTACAACATGATACAAGTGGCACATATGTACAGTAAACATTCACTGACAAAGTTCATTGCACAAGGGGTGAGGGAGTTGCTACAATGAATGCTACTTGTTTTATGACATAAAAAAGAATCTGAGAAAGCTTTCCTTTCTTTTTCTTAACTAAGTTCCTGCATATAAACATAATACCATTTCAAAATCTTACAAACAAATTTAAAGTTCAAACTCGATACTGTGTGACAATCTGGGTAAAACTAGCTGAATTAATTACTCCAGACCATTCTGATTCACCAATTTACAGGCTTCAAAATTTCCTTAACAAAGATGAAAAAACCTTCCTGTATTAGCTACTGACTAAAGAAAAGATCTACCCAGGGTATTCCAACCTGACATTTCAGATTCCAAAACACTTAATTTGAAATAATAAATAATGAAAATATTTACATTTCACGCTCGGAAATCAAGATAAGAAACTATGAGAGTTGTTAAGTTGCAAAAGAGCGTATTACTGTAGAATCCCTCCCTACCCCTGGTATGACTATGTCAGTGCTGGAATCTCAAGAGGTAATTCCTTCATATTTACAAACATCACATTCACAGTACAAGACAACAGAGAAGTTTTGCAAAGGAGATATAGTACAAAACAATTAATATCAAGAAAAATAATTTAAATTTTTTGAGGAAACATTTTGCATTGAGTTTTGGTAGGCTTAGATGTGTTGAATATTATTTTAATATAAGTTTTCTTATCGTAATTGTGGTAGAAAACATCATATGAAAAGAAATATGAAATTATGTAATGGATTGTTACCATTATGTTTTTTCTTCTAAACGCAAAATATTAGGAGCTAATTACTTAAATGTTAAACGAGATTAACTTGAGCATGATAATCACCCATGATAATGACACATCACAAGGTTGTGAGCAAAGATGAACAAATGTCACAACTCCTGTTGCTTCAGTAGGCACGTAATATCATGTATTTGAGTTCACAAACCACTATATTCTTTATAACCAGTTACAATTTCAATAAGCATTGTGGTGATGATCAACTGAAGAATCAGTTTAACTTTCAGACCAGGACATCAACTCTCTAATCTCTCAAGCCTTGGCCCTAATATAGTCATAATACAAAAACAATGGCTTATGACTATCGTTATGATGTTAGCTCTAAGAGAGATTGAATGTCCTGGCACTCGAGCATGGATCATTTTGTATTTTGTTTTAAACCATCTGAGTATGTATGTGGCATTCCTACTGCTTATTAGTCACCTGTCGTGTTTTCTAACACGCCGCTATACATAAAGCGCTTATTATAAGGTTGCCGATACCAAACAGGTGATTTCATATAAGCTTGCATTACTCATAATTATGAACAATATGTATCCTTTATGTTCAGTTTAGAGCCATTCCTGATAAATTCAGTTGAAATCCAAGAGATCTGTATCAATGCTCCCAATAACAAAGCATTTAAAACATCTCCCTGTGCAACTGAAACCTTCTGGTTTTAAAATAATTCTGATTAATGATATGATACTGAAATGTCAAAGGAGAAAATTCATTCATAAAGCTTACAGGCTCTGTTAGGAAAGGTATTTCAAATATTTCATTTCAGAAGAAAATCATTAATTAAATAAGACATGGATACAAAATAAATTTATAAGTATACTAAAAATAGTCTGACGTCTATAAAGCAAAAATTAATCATTACGGAATGAGAATTGTGCTTGGCATAAGTGAATAAAAAATATCACAATCTTATTGCAAACTTGCGTTGCGGACAATCACAGTTTAACCGTATAACTACACAAAAATTGAACATCCATTGTTGCACATAAACATTGTCATTTTTCAGAAGAAAAATTTGTTTTATGATTAAAAAAATCTTTTAACTGAATAATTTACTATGAAATAATAATGGAAAAGTAATACTATCTTTGAATAAATTTCATTTTTTAAAAAAGGATTTAAATCAGAATTTCATCTTCATTTTTGGGTTAGAATTTTCCTCCAAAATGCATATTCAACTTATGATAATTTCTAAATTAAATAGGACAAGTATCATTTCATTTGAAATTCACAATGTAATATTACACAATACCATTCTTTCATTTGATAATTTCATTCTTTATCATTAAATTATTATATTTTACCTACAAAATATATATCATGTAATGATGACAATTATGGAAAAAATAAATTTGCAAATGACGAATCACAAATCACATCAGATATGTTTGTAATGAGAAGCACTAATTAACACGGTTCATCAACACATTTACTTCAAGAAATAGGCAGGTGTGCCTGATTATATAAAGTACATTCAACATCACATATCAACAGTATACAAAAATATATCATTTTGTTGTCCGTTGATAACAAGTGAAAACTGTTCTACATGAGATAAGAAAACAAAATATCATTGCATTTCGAAGCTTGAATTGCATTTCATACAAAAATTCTGGTAAACTCGAGCAAAACCAGTTGCCATAACATTGACACCTCATACATATGAGCAATTAAGTTGAAAAGGCTTTTCACATAGCATCCCCATACTTCGAAGAATTAATTCTTTACAAATAAAATGCATGACGATAAAGCACCTTAATTGTTAAACTTATATTCTCTTATTATAGGAATATTTTTGAAGATGTTCCACTTTATAGGGGCATTACAATATCATTTTCTACCCACCCATAAATATAATAATATTTTCATCTCTCTAATGAAGGTTTATAAGAATGTTAAATGTTTTAATCCATTATGTGTAATAATCTCAATATTGATAAATTTTAATTGTTTCTTTTTTACCAGAAACTTTAAATATCTTTGACAATGGATAAATTCTTATGGAATGTAACTCAACTAAACATTTGGAATCAAAAAGGGTCTAAATATTGGAGGAGCAAAATTAGAAATGTAATTTTTTATGGCAAAGATATGATTGAAAAAGTTTTTACAAAGATTATTCTTTAAAAAAATAAAAAGATTAAATATCAAAAGACTTCATATTGAACAAGTGTGAGCAAACAGGTATTTGGTAAAGTGTTAGAATGGAAAATCAATAATTGACAATATTACTGTCAAATCAAATATGAATTGAGGAATAGTTTTGTAAAATATACACATACAAAAAATGTTAATATTACAATATTGTATGTTTATGATTAATCCTTTGGCCTTGTGCTTATTGCAAAAGTTGCTTGTTGTTCCCTTAAGGCAAAAGACACTGGCACTACCACTGCATATGAATCACCTTCATATCGATAATAACAGGTAATCTTCAATGTATCATTTATCAAGTTTGCAAAATGTTACTGGCCAGGAGTAAATAGGGCGTTTTTTTTACCCGTCTTCAGAAATCAAAACCATTGAGGTTGAAATTCTCGTTATTTCCCTCGAAATGATTTTTTGAAAGACTGGTTGTCAATAGAAAATACAAACTGAAGAAACAGAACTAAATTAAGTGTCTTTGTTGTAAAATTTCGTGAAAATTATGGTGATTACCATTTATTTATTGAAAGTTTTTTGTTTTTGTGTTCTTAATTTTTACTGCAAAAGGATATTTTTCTAAATATATTCTGGAAATCGAGTCTCTTTCATTTTTTACCAACTTCTGCATATCAATAACATCGGTTCACTATGAAAGCAGGACAAGTATCTACGACTGCAAACTAAAAGATACTGAGTGATTGTTTTGGTTAGAATGTTGTATGAATATAAACGGACTAGAAGAACAAAGCATTTAACCAGACAGTCTGTAATCTTGATTATTTCACTTAGATAACACAATAAATATTTACTGTTTCTCATCACATTTGATTTAAATTATTGGTCATTAGCTGGACAGAACCAACTATTGGTTCCTGATGTAGTTGATAGAAGCTGGTGGCAGTGTTGATGTTCAGTCTGACTCTACCATGCCCTTCTCATAGCTTTCATTGCAGCTTATTTCATGTTCTAATGAACAAACCCTTCAATTCTGTATTATTTAAAATGAATCAAATCCACATAAATTCACTGCCAAAATATCACCTATTGATGCAATTTTCAAGTACCAAAGATGCATTTTGCTTGATAATGTTTTTGGTTAGACCTGTGATGAGAAGCAAGAAACATTTCTTATGAGTCCTTACATGCATGGTCAATATTCATAGGAATCGGAGGGATTGTGATGGACTGACAAAATCTCAAACTGACAACTCATGTCTTAAAAATGCCCTTCAAAGATTTGATGTCTTAATCATTAACAGTAATACTAATTATGTATTCCATTAATAATTTCCTGGAATAATTTCTTTAAAATTTCCACGAATTATTTCTAATATGTCTGCAAGTCTGTATCACATTTCTGACAACTGCAAAAGTCAATAATGTTGTTCTTCTCATGACTATCAGCGCCAAGTCTTATAAAAGTTCTTCCTTTGATGTTCTCACCGAACTTGAACCTCTCTTCAAAGACAGCTCATCTTCCAAACAAATCAGCCATGGCCTTTGGCGCCCTTATTTTGGAATTAAGTTTCCATTCCAATTTCAAGATAGAAACGGAAGCCAATCTTGCTTGAAGTGGCGCCAGACTGCAATCTTTCCAAGAACGATGCTTGGCGTTGATGAAAGTCTATATCACATACTAAGGACAGAGTTACAGCAAAGCTACTCTCATGATAGCCCTTCACGTGATTCTCGGTGTACTGCTAGTACTTGAGCAAATTTCTTTTTATCTGTGTTCATACGTATAGTGTCTATATTGCGGAATAAACTGTCCGCTGAAATGTTCTCGGGCAGTTTGGTGAGGAACTGAGCCAGATGGATGAAGTCCATATTGATGAGGATTCCTTCGTACAGCTTCAGTATTCCTGGAATTGAGATAATTGAGATCTTAAAATATATATGCAACAACTCTACACCAAAACTCAAAACATCATTTATCATTGAGTTTATAAATTAAATGTGTTCTGTTACACACATGAAAGAAATCAAAGAATTACAAAATTATTCATGATTGTTGATGTACTATGTACAAGACCTGGTTTAACTTAAATCCTGAACCTAACATTATTCCACCAAGTAGGTCTGAAATCAGTCAATCCGATGAAATTTCCATTTCCTGGGACCAGGGCCTCCTTTCACAAAACAACCTTTACTAAGGTTAACCTTAACTCCCATACTTAAACATTGCACTAAGGTAACCTTAGAGACTTATGATCACCTTAGTGCTTTGTGAAAGGGGGCCCAGGTCCACAAAGCAATCAACAGTTACAATCAATTGTGGCTCATTCTTTAACATAGGTTACCAATGACTATAATTCTACCATCAATTGTAAGTCTTTTGAGTAACGACACACAGGACAATATGAGAATTGAGGCTAGCGAGCTTGATACCAGACATTCTAAGAATAAGTATCAATTTGCCGCCAGAATGATCCATAGCAGTACCTAGAGCAGTTCGTAGCAGGAACTCCTCGCCGTCCCGACAGTAGACGTCCCACACACGACACGCCACATCCAGCGGTAGGGACTTGCCATATATCAGGAATATCCTGGAAATAGGAATTAATATTATGTAGACTTTGAATGTCATACTAAAACACATCACTGCATCTGCTGAAAACTTTATTTTTAGGACTCAAAGTAAACAAATTTCAAATGAACCAGAACGTTCCAGAAATGTTAGTCTTAGGAGCAAAAGAGAATTTAAAGAAGCACACAAAAGGCAGTTGTTTAGATTGGCACCTTCAAATTTATGACAAATTTAAGCGAAGATAATTGTTATTTTTGTGAGGACAGTTTAAAGAGCGAAACTTTCAGTTTGGCAAGGAGCATGTACATTCTTGACTTGAAAAAGGGAGAGAAAATGCACTTAAAGTCAAATGTTATATATTCCATGTACTTGATTTAAAACTTACAGCTAGTGCATATTTCTTAATCCTTGTCAAATCAAGGGGACAATTAAGAGTTATTGTTATTTTCATATATGCTTCTGCAGAACACTCACCAGTCAAGAAGAAACAAGTTAGGTGTTAAAGCCTGGTCAACAAAATGTTCCTGTAAATGAGGCAGATTTTCCTTGAAGAATTCGGTGAATGTGTCGTAATAGGCCATCATCTGTAACAGGACAAGGATATCAGTGCAACATGGCAATAACTATAATATAATATGAATATATTTGCGATGATACCATGAATAATATGCCATTTTCTAATACAAACACAAACATCTATACGAACATTTTCTAATGTAAACATAGAAATAGGTGCAAAAGGGACCATAACAGGCCATATTGTGGAAGTTATTTCAAAATTAAGTGTTAATAATTGTAATTATTTCAATGAGTTATCTCCCTTGTATCATAATGTTACATGACTTAAAATAAAATTATTTAACATGCTGACCATAACCAACTGATAATATTTTGTGTTATTTCTTTTTTGAACAATTAAAAATTACCATATTTACTAATAAAAAACCTAACTCAAAGATAATCTTTTAGTTAATTTTTCTACATCAAAAACATTACCCAAGTAATAGTATTATCACTGTAACTCTTTCCAAAATATTCAAGAATGGGAATGGATTATACAGAAAAATCTTAAATGTTTTTAGGACATGGAATTTTAAGATCTAGTGTGGAGGGCTTGGGGGAAAAAATCAATCTGTGATCCAATAAAAATTCCAATCCCTAATAGACTTCAATGAAAGGCAGTTGTACAGATTGTCATAGAAAATCATGCATGTTGAAACACATTGATAGTAAATCAACAGTTGACAGAATAGATATTTCACTGACCACAGCCTCGTCCATCCTGAAGAAGGTCACCTGACAGGGTCTGTTCAGGAGGTTCGCGAAGCACACAAAGGCATCCGCAACGTCCATGTTCAGGAGCAGAATGGCAGCAATGAACGACATACCTTGCACCTGTGAATGAAGGGGTAATGTAATTGTTTGTATGAATGTAGCTGGAGTATTTCAGATATACATATGATGATCATTTGAAATATCACAAGAAGGAATATATGTCTTGCGAATTGAAGTTTTGTGAATACTTTTTATTGTTTGCAATATTATTCTAATTTATATAAAAAATCTCACGATTGCACAAATATTTAAGACGGTGTTCTGATTGTAATATCAGTGTTAAACAGTGGTGCCTTTTGTTATTATGACTGATATGGTACTCAAGAATTATGATTCATTTGGAAGGAAAATGTAGTACATCATATAACGAAACACTCACGTATCCAACATCGGGCCGATAACAAGCGTATGCTCCGAGTAAACTGTGTAATAGATCATGATATGGCCCACCCTGTAAGTTAGATAAAACAATGTTATATCTGTAAAAGATAATAATGTGATATAAACCTGTAAAAGTAAATAGAGTATATAAAGGGAGAGCTCAGAAACATCTTATTGAAATTGATAAACCTTATCCCCAAAACATATGTTTAATTACTGTTCGCTTATCACTATCATTGGGTATTTGGAAGTGAAGGCATTCTGAAAATTTGGCTGAATACACTCACAGAACGTGTCATGACTTTCTAGTCATGCATTCCTTTAACTTAAAGTTGACCCAAGTTAAAACCAGACATTCAATAAAAACAATTGACTCATACGTAACCTTGACTGTTGCTTCATGCGTCAACTATATTTGAAAATTTAATATAAGTTAAACTATAACAGTTTCAGGCAAAACTTATTGATGATTGATGCTACTCTCTTGTACATTTATAACAGCATGTGTTACCTTCTGGAATATACAGAGCTGTGGGAATGTTCTCGAGACGTCTAGTTTGATGACTTGCACGCTGTCTTCTTTGTTGGACGGAATATCATTTGAGACTGAAATACACATGATAAAAAAATAAAATAAATCTTTCACTCCTAATAGTGATGAGAACAGTGATATCATACCTGATGAAACTCAGTCTTTTTGTTAAAATATAAATTGTTATGACTGAGGTATACATCTCAATTAGAATCTAAGGAGTTACCTCCCCTGGGCCACTCACCTTCGACAGCACCGTTGGACTCGCTAGCAGACTCCTGCATCAGCTTTATCCGGTCCTCAGCTCGACTCACACAGATGTCATACAGTTCTGTAAGGGACAGCAACAACCACTAAATATTCATCCTTAAACTATACTTTATACTTAAGTGTATTTCATCTTGAGACTCTTTCTACCATGGACAAACATTTTTGACTGGAATATGGATTTTAAAATTAAAATTATTTCTGATGGAGAACTGTCACTGACATTTTATTAATGTTTCCCCCCCAAAAAAATATGTGCCTTGACATAAAATAAAAGTCTGTTCTAATTAAAAGACATAATATTTTAGTTTACAGAAATTTAAATCTACTGTTCTCAATACATTCTTTGCAATTTTAAAAGAAGATAATAGTGTATATCAAGAGACAAACTATGATTACTCACCCTGAGTGATATTAAGATCGTTTCCGAGAGCCAGTTTCCACACCTTCCCTCGTACATTGGGCGGCAGACCCATCCACCATAGATCCTTAGCTCTCTTGTTGCTCTTCCTGTCAGCAAAGATACATGAGTATAAGTTGAACTATTTTGAGTGGCCGATTTACATGTTACATAGGGAATAGAAGGAGAGAATTTGCCACTGGCCAATGATGGGATATATATATATATCCGAATATTTTCAGAACTACATGTAGATGGACTGAAATTGTTTCTTCTCATTTGATTTTATTCAGTAACTGGTTATGTGAGTTTCTCTCTGATTAGTAAGAATTTACAATTCAGCAGCTATCTCAGGACTGGTGTCCTATCATTCAGTCACCTTGCCTACACCCAACACTTACAACAAATAATGCCCAGCTTTGGGGTACGGTAGAATGTAGTACAGAAGGATGCAAACTTCTTAACCAATGCCAAACACTATAGTGCAAGAAGCTCTCTAGACCATGAAGGTCGGTCTGATAGTTTTAACCCTTGTGAAATTGTCATTGCTAGCTCATCTCTTCCAGATTTCATATTATCTCAATGACAATCAATCCCCCTTAAAAAACAATGGAAGCAAGCATCTACAACTTACATAGTGTCCCAGTTAGGGAGGACCTCGTTGTTCCAGAATCGTCCCGCGGCCACTAGTTGGTCCTCCTGTCGGAGCTGCTGTTGTATCAGCTTCTTCTTCTGTCTCAACTCTCTTTGTTCTGAGGAATAGATCAATTTTGGGATTGATTATACCTCTAGGATGGAGACAGGTTTGGAATTTGGCTCCAAAACATACCAAAGTGAACATTTCATTTTGTCAATATAAATAACAAAATCATACAAACTACAACAAGTTTCCACTTTAACGGTGCTTGGCTGTCCTTATTATACACCCTGTGCACTTTGTAAACAATGTTATCATTTGTAAAAATGTGCACAATGTTGATGATAAGATACAGTGTGTGGAACAATGTTGTTATTAATGATACCTCCATGTACACTATAAATAACAATGTTGTTATAAGAGTTCTATAAATGTCAACAGTGTTACTGAATCTGCCTTCTTTTGATACAATCTTCAACTGACAAAATTAAAGTTATATTCAAATATTCCAACCTTTTTTCTTTGCTGCCTCCACCATTGCTTCATACTCCTGTCTGTGTTTCTCTGCTTCTTCAGGGTTCTTTGAGGGGAGATTCCTGCAAGATACAGCATCGTTAGTTCCTGTATGGTGTATCATGGAGTCATCGAAACTTTACTTACAGGCAAACTCAGCATAATATATAGGATATGATCAGAATTATCTTGGTGATTATTCGGCAACAAGCGAACATATGACAAATGTCATTGATATTAAATTTTGAACCTATTACATATCAGTTTAATGCATATATACTATCTTAGAACTAAGAGAAAGTAGAAACCTTGAAACTTATTCCATTTCCTTTAGATATTATCTTCATGGCAACCATTAAAACATACATCAACCTACACTGATTGGACATAATCGATTCCAGTAAAATGTCAATTAACTACCATCTAAGCAAACAAGCCAATGCCTTTAAACAAGATCACTGGACACCGTTCTTTATAAGCATTTTCCAAACAATACCAATTGTGTACCAATTCCAAAACCAAACAATGATCATTATGAAAAAGATTGATAGAGGGAAACTGCAAATCCAGGTTGCTCAACATCAAGAAAACAAACCACTGCATGTTCTGCCAAACCAGAGCCTTTGAATCAATTCCACATCCACAGATAAGCAGAATTGTTGGTGGTAATGAAGTGAGTGAGCTTGTGTTCTATCGATGAACAGGCCAAAGCTAAACCTTCTCAGTCGGACTCAAACTCAGATCCTCAAAATCATGCAAGCAAGCTAAAGTAAGATAACTCAGCTCCAAATCCATAACTATGTGGGATTGTTTTGAGGGACTGAACTCTGTGTTGTTGAAGTCATCAATCACAGATAACAACAGAAGCATGTACTGAGCATCATCAGTTGGATCTAGGACAACTCTGCTAACCATCTTATTGAGAAATTGAAGCTGAATCAAGATAACAAATGATGGAACCTGTATTCCCAAGTCAGAGCCCTTGACTCAATTCCATGTCCACAAATAAACAGAATTTTTTTGGGCACCAACGCATGTGTTTGTGTTTCTGATGAAATCATCAATCAAGGACATCGATATCGACCAAGCATCATTGTGTTTGATTGATAGATATGTCAATTTGTTGTGAGGAATCGAACAATGTATTTGTTTGTGTTTCTGATAAAGTCATCAATCACAGATATCAAGTACAAACTGAGCCACATCAGTTGCATCTAGGACAACTCAAAGACTCAAATAACCTCCGACAGATTGAAGCACAGATCTTCACCATCAAGTAACAAACTATTGGACCTGTTCTCCTAAATCCAGAGCCCTTGACTCAATTCCACCTCCACAAATAAGCAGAATTGTCCGTGGTAATGAAGCATGTGTTGGCTTGTGTTTTTGATTAAATCATCAATCACAGATATGGGTACAAGTATCATGTGAGTATCATCCAGTTGAACAGAGGCAAACTCATTCATCAAGTACAGTGGCTTCTGTCAGCATCATTACGGTCTTGATAAAAACTAGAGTCACGGAGTGATCTTAGAATCAATACACGCTTTGATAATCACGATAGCGAAGCCAGGAAATATGCCTCTTATTGAAAAAAGTTGGATGCTTTTTATCACATGGAAACTGTCAAAGAGAGTTGGTGAAATCCTGGAGTTGGTTAAGGAAAATTTGGTTTTGGGTTTAAATACAATGTTACTACATTTCAAAACATTAGAATTTTTCAAAATAATTAAATTAAATTTCACCCTTTTATCTGTGCCGTTTGTAGAGACAGCCATGATTGGATATAGACTTTTGAAGATTAAGCTGAATAAGTGGAATTTTCAAACAATTCAGGGTGATTAAAGGTCCAACCTTGCACTCAGCACCATTCAAATGGTGTGGAAACTAGCAAATCTATTGAAAATTTTTAGTCATAGACATGTAATGTTCAATGAGTTTTCTCAGTTTTGGTTTACAGAAACTGGAGGTGATTTAAATCATCACTTCTTTTACCTTATTGTAAATTGTATTTCAGGAGAACATCCCTGTATAAAATTTACATCACTGGGACATGCAACTGTAACTTAATTATTTTTTAAAACTTCTAAGCTGTCACTATGTCAAATTCTGAAATCCACATTTTACCAAGATGTGAGGTCAAATTCATGATTCTCACTACTTGTTTTGATTAACAGAATGTAGGTACGTCTGTCAAGAGAGTTCACTCCCTACTCCAGACACATCACATACACAATTTCAAAGATGTCTGTAATGAGTATGTCAAGTTCTGAAATCTACAAATTACGAGGGTTGTCGTGTTCCGCGATCTACTGTCATGAAAATTTATACAGGATCATTTGAATGATACCCCTGATTGACTCCCTTCAGTTGAGGATACAAATCTTCTAGTTTATGATTAGCTCAAAGTATCATCCTCTTGCAAATAAGCATCTTTGAACTTTTTTGAAATTCTTATTTTGCATCATAAACATTTGCCTGCTCAAAAGCCACACTACATATAATCTTGAATCATGAGTTCAATGCAAACTACCACACTACCATGCATATTCATCTGAATAAATTTCCATTGAAAGTCTTCTTGAGCAAATATTTGTATACATAGATTTGAGCTGTTATAATACAGAAATAAAACATTAAATCATCTTGAAGCTTATATATAGTACAACATCTCATCTTGCATACCAACCAGTAAATCTCTTGTCACTCTTTCAATGGTTCCATTATTAAATCTGCCCAAACCTTCAACATTCTATTCAGGATTCAACATATTTATCTAAATCTGAATATGAATATGAACAACAGCTATTCATCCTCTATCTAACATATTGTCAAATATATCATCTGCACAAGAGCAATATATGCCCGGAGACGACTATGTTCCATTAATCCAATTGGTCCCAAACTTCAAACATGGCAGTAAGAGTAATCATGATAATGGCCAGGATTATGATCAGCATATCTAGCTTATGTCCAATGTATCATCTCTGCACACTTGTCCATGAGGCTTCCATGTTCCATTATTCACACAAATTTTGACTTCAAACTTCAATTCACTCAACTTCAATCACATCCCATCAGCAATTAACGTATCATTAAAGCCTATTATCAGGACAAATTACAAACAGCATATTGCTATAAAACTCTTCTTCACAGAATCTTTTTCACAAAGAGTATGTTATTGCATTATTCATGGAAGCATACATCTTCAAACGTCGCTGCTCAGCCCTCATTGTTTCTCTGTGACTGTTTAACCAGAGAAATGTCTCCTGGACTACTTCAAAGACCACCTAATGAGGTCCAATGGAGGAAAAAAAAGAGGAATTTGGGGCGAGAATTTGCAAAGCTTTGAGTCTGGCAGTGAGGAAAGATCACAGCAGTTGCTGGTGAAGCCTGTTGATCAATATATTGCCGTACGTAATGAAGATTAGCTCACCTACACTCGGAGACACTTCACATAATGGAAGACAGAGTGAGACCCAGGTCTTCTAGTTTCCCATTTGTAAAGTATAATGTTGAACTGTGTTGTGAGAATACTGCAATTTATGCTTTTTAACCTGATTCTGCACTTTGTCAAGCTTGCTTAAGATTTGTGGAGTGTGGATTTTCTTGAAATTTAGTGCTTTGAGTTGGTTTTCTTCTTTTTAAGTATACCATTAGCTTTTTGGTGATCTGTCAAGTGGGTAAATGTGGTGTTTTTTCACCACTTGTGACTTGTTATTAACCTTTATGAGAAATTCAGCTTAAGAAAAGTTTCAGGGACACCAAATCTCAAAGATAATGTAGATATTTTCAGACATACATGTATCTCTTCTTTTCCTATTAAATGAATTGAGCTGAAGTGAGGCGAGTTGGGGTTTAACACTGCTTTCTATAGTATGTCACTTACATCACGGTTGCTGGTATTATTGCAGGGAGAAAGCCTTCAACGCCATGTGGCTAAGCATTGCTCTGAACCTGCGAGCAACGGCTGGAACTAGTAAACCATTCGTGGCACTGCACTGAAATTCAGTGAAGCATTGCACCCAAACCTTACTGCACACAGAACAGTTCTCTACAGCAGACAAAGTTGTTGAGCCCCTGGCAGGCATCAAACCCCAGACCTCTTGATCCGAAGCTAAATGCGCTAACCGCGCTATATGCCACGTAAATGAATTAAGAGAGGTGATCCACCCTATCATGAGTATCACAGAGATTAAAAGATAAACCAAAGTGTCCAACATCAACTCACCCTTATGAACAAGACCACAATCATTGCTACAACTTAACAGTCCAAATTCATGAGAAATATCTTTGATCAGGATGAACAAGAATGCTTGATGAAAAGGTGAAACCCAAAATCTGACCCTATGTTCTGGAACAGTATTGCCTATGATGCATATACAGAATGTTGAGGTCCTTGACCAGTATCAGCCACAAATGAAATTCCTGGTACAGAAGAAGACCTCTAACTAAAATACTACACCAGGAGGAAAGGGGTTAATGAACACTCACTTGGGCCGGTTCTCCAGGATGAGGGCGGTGGTGGAGAGCACCTCTGTGTCCTGTTTCTTGGATCTACCGGGAGGGAAGTGGGTGCTGGCTCGCTGTTTTGCCTGGTAGTCCGTGGAAATCTTGATCGGATCCTTCTCGCTGCCGGGTTTGGGCGGGATCCGGCCGAACAGCTTCCATCCGGGTGCACTCTCTGTTGTTGCTGCATTTTCTTTGGCTTTTCTTGAAAACAGGTTTCTGGAAGAAGAGAATCGGAACATAAGTATCTATAATCTCTGGAGAGCATTTAGAAGAATACATACATTCTGTCCTTTTGGAGAAGTAATCTGAAAAGTTGTGTTCTTTGCACAAAAAGTTGATATCCTGAAATATAGTTTTAAATGAATAGAGTTCTTAAATAGCCCCTCATACACAATTTCAAATTATTTCTGGATTGTCTGAAAAGGAAATATTTTAAATGTTTACATGCAGGAAGACCTTGAAGGGTCATTCTGAAAGAGAACCTTATCTGCATCAAATTAAACCACAAATAACAATAATATGAATAGCTTCACTCACAAAATCTTGAAAATGAGGGACATGATGATTTCAACTTCTTAATAACTGCAAGCAATGAGCATCAATAACAACAGCAACAACAACAACAGCGACAACATTATCAGAGTATCGTGACTTTAGACCTCACGCTTCTCGAGTATTATATCATTAAGTAATGATACAGTTAGTGTTATCTGTAACACAATACCCTCTGTGTCAACAACTCGTGAACTCGGGCTAGCAAGAAGACACATAAGAACATAACAATCTTAGAGTGCATGGCCATATTGTCAATGGAAACAACATTTTAACGAATCAACCACGCATTGTCTTGGTATATGAAACCATCTTCAGTTTCAATATAAAACAGTATATTACAACGATTAAACTTATATTTATTTAAAATATTGAACTTTAAAAAAATATTTGTATTTCTTGACCTCAATATTTCATTTGAAATGGTGACCTTGAGGTTCTTATTTGATACACAGTCATGGAGAAGAACAAACTGCCAATAGCCTGGTAACTCTCTGTCTTGGCTGGTAATTTAATTTTCCTTAAATTCACCATTCAAATCAACAAATATAAATTAATGACTGTTAAGAATTTTGCTTTCAGCTAATATTCAATCAGAAAAAAAATCAGATTTAAACACGATACATTGAATCAAAAGATTTCATCTCATATCATATGTAAAACAGATCACCTGAAATTGTATTTCATAGTGTGGAACTGAACGAAAACGAAAAACCAAAAAAGCGAATAATAATATATTATTGTCTATTGTCAATACTAAACTGATGTTATAAAAATATTATATTCATTTCATTGTTTTCATGATATAATGGAAAAGGTGAAACTTCAAGACAAAATAAACATAAATCATACTTTGTTTTTATTCAATTATTGTCTTATGAATAATTGACAAGATAAATTATACATAATGAAATGAAAGAGAAACGATAAACTCACAAAGTACTAGATTGTCCATGCATTAGAATCAAAAGAAAAATAAAATTCTATCAACATAACATTAGAAGAGGTGAGGTGAGGAGAGTTGGGGTTAAACGCCGCTTTCAAGAGTATTTCACTTATATTGCGGCTGCTAGTATTATGGCAGGGAGAAAGCCTGCAACACCATGTGACTATACATTGAGGTGAAACCTGCAAGCATCTGATAGAACTAGCGAAACCATGGGTGGTACTACGCTGAAATTCAGTGCAGCATTGCACCCAAACCTTACTGTGTTCTCTACTGCAGACAAAGTTGTCGTGCCCCTCGCGAGATTCGAACCCCGGAGCTCTTGATCCGAAGCCGAACGCGCTAACCACTGCGCTATCCTGACCCCAACATTAGAAGATAGACTAATCAAATCGAGTTTACTTAAATCATTTTCAAATGAGAAAGATACTATGAAAGACCTCAACTATATGCCTACAGTTATACAAGAACATTAGTGTCAGATAGGCAATAGATTAGTTATTAAGTTACATCAAGCAGGCCTTTAGTTGGTAATGTGTTCCTCGATGTTATCATGATTAATTCCTGCCCTGCTTCCTGTGTAGACAATGGTCCCATTATCCCCGATAGTTGTCTCTATTAGATAGGTTCCTTACATACAATATTATGATAGATATAAGGTCATGTCGCTCACTGAGTGTATTCTAGAGTGTATGCTCCACTGTTTCCAATATTCATTGTCTCAATCAGCAGTAGGATACTGTTACACTGCTTTGGTTACACATTGACTCATACACATAATGGCTTGGCTTGAGTAACTGGTTGTGGGATCCTGACGTCGAACCAGTACATTTCCGCAGACCAGATGGATTGTCAGTTTTTCAGGACATTTCATTTGGCTTTGATGTATGCCAATATACCATATATGCTCATTTCAATTCAAAACATCAAACTCAGCTTAATTGTGTAGTCATTCCCAAATGTCGAATAATTACAAAAATTCATGACATGATGAAGCTGAAATGATACTTCACATATTTATACATGTATAGTATTTATATGACAGACGAGGCCAATTATAATATACCTTTGGAAAGGTTAATGTATCCTACATGTGAAGGAACAAAGCCAAAAGGTTGATCAAATTTACCAAGAAATCCTTACAGAAACATCTCAAGCTAAATAAAAAAAGTTTATTGTTCATGAAAAGTCAGATTTGGATGTTGGATGCTTAGAAGTCTAAGAAGAATGGTGATTTTCAGTCAATCATTTAAACCGACCTCAGCATGACTATTGGTTTGTGAAACGACACTCGTGTACGAATGCTTGAATTACTGTTTCGGGGACAATTAAATTAAAACAACCATAATTCAACATCAAAGGAACAAAGATTGATTTTCTGCCAGTTTTTATGAATCATTTATTTTTCACATATCTGACAGAAAGAAAATTGATAGAATTTCATCTAAAAAATGTAAGCTAACAAAATGGACGGCTAATCTCTTGTAAATTATCTCTCATAAATTCCTCAGATTTTAATAATTTCCGTCCATTTCATATAGTGCTCTAGTACTTAGCGATACAACTTGAGCCTTTCTGGAGAAAATAACGACTGGAAATACAATCTGCAAATCAACTGACTCGCTCCCGAGAGGTATGTGGTTTTCTGCAAAAAGGCAATTGTTTCAATGTTAAAAATAATGGAGTTGTTTTTCCTGTAATGCTATGATGTGAAAAGTTTTCATAAAATGCTTGATAGGGATGAGAGTGTTTGTTCATAATTTGACAAATCACTTTTTGGACGACATCATTTGCATAAAACTATAAGGAAAGGCAGTTGACATGTAGTTTCCTGGCCATTTGAGTTTCAAAATAATAAACTTAGACGAGCTTGAAAACATTAACTCCTAAATAAAGGTGTGAACTTAATTTAAAATTCTACCTCATTATAGTAAATGTCACTCTGAAAAGTTTAAAATGACTTAAGCGCAGGCGTTTACCTGTTCTGTCACTGTAATAAACTAAGTGCAGGACTCGAAAATTTAACATTTTATTTGGTTTTTTTAAAACTTGTATATTTCAAACGAATAATAAAATGATCTTTTATTCATACAAGAACATGTTTTCAGGATTTTGTATACCAAGAACATTCTCTCAATCAAAGCAATAAGTCATATTGATGACAATTTTAGAATTTAATTTTCAGATGTTAACATTAGTTTTCCTAAGAATTTATATATGCGAACTAAATCATTGAAATAACAATAATAGAGTTTCTAAATTCATATATATGCAATATTCCGTTAAGGCCCAGAATAAATGACAACATTGCAAAATGGTAATTTGGCTTTATCAGTTATTTGTAATGCTAATTTCAAGTGCTGAGGAAAAATCATACCAAATATTCAAATAATTCAATAAAGGCTATTTTATCTTGCTTCATGAATAAACTGTAGCTATCTGAATTGTCCAAGCAACTAAGCAATATTCACGCTGGTAAGAAAATGGATTGTTATTACTGAAATCTCTTCTTTGTCAAAGGGGTTTTCTCTTTTAGATTTTCTGCATCTTACCCATAATGTCAACTTTAAACTTTATTGACAGTTATCTTCTTTGTCCTGGCCTGCTTATTAGAAATTTTCTGATTAATAATACATGATGGCCATGAGGTGAAATCGATTAATTCTTTTTTAGGCATTCTTCCATCAATTATTCTGTAACATATAAACATAAGGAAAAGTATTCAATCATTCTTTGTAATTTTCTGCACTTCACGAAATGATGTCAGAGGTATTTTCTTTGTTGAGAATGTTCCTCCTGATTAGAAAAACATTATGAATTCAAACTTAATTGTTAATTTAAAAGATAAATTTGATTTAATTTAAATCATTTATTATTTTAGTCCTTGCAGTGAGTGCTTTGGAAGGAGAAATACAATTTTGATCTTTATTTTGTAATTTTTGAGAAATGTTTGCAAATAGAATAATTGAAAATTGTAATTTAATTCACCAAACTGATACAAGATTAAAAATTGTTTTCACGAATTAAAAAATGTTAAAACTCATCATTTCATCAATTTGACAGCTCAAATGATTGTAAATTCTATAAAAATTTGGAATGCAAAACTAATTTTGCTGTAAAGTGTCACTTCATCAAAGCGGTTGTATAATGCTAAAACAAATTGTTTAGAATGATCTCACAGCATAATCAATTTTTAATTTCAATGATTTTCTAAGGACAGAAAGGACAATAACTACAGCACAACAAAATTGATTTCACATAACTGTGGAACAAAATAATCTCTCATCTGGAAGTACTGATGAGTATAAACACGAAAACTGATTTAAATGATTCTATCTATTTACATGAGTGATGAATCAAGTCAACTAGTATTGCAGAATAGATTTGCCAGCATGATTGTTGCTTGCCACTGAACCGCAACCTGCTAAATCATTGATTTACTGTTTTTACAGCACAAACAAATTAAGCATTACCAGTAAGTACCAAGTAGTTTGATACGCAGAGCTTCGCAGCATCTAATCCATTGGAAATTGTGATATAACTATAACAAAACTTTTTATTAAACTGTTAAAATAAAATTTTTACTCAAGATAGTTTTTATTGTGATTTGTATTTCACTGGCAACATATGTCATAAATGAAGAGATACACCCTAATATTGCTATTTATTACTCACCCGTGTAATATTTATACAGCAATATTGAACTATCCCAAATATAACCTTGTAATACTAGTGTAATACTAACGTGAAGTTATGACGTCACAATGGTCGTAGCGTCATCACATTGGTACATGAGAGGATATCTATATTGTTTTAGCACATTGTCGACAATTTTGTTGGATTAATTTAGGCAAGTAATAAACAGAATACTAAACTCCTTTCCATAAAACACAATTTTTGCTCATACTGCGAAAACCATGTTTAATTTTCATGAGACTTTGAGGGAGCAAAAGTAGAACCAAGATTACCCTTCAATAAGTGTGATATTAATAATTCAGGTACGCAGAAACAAGCCTGTAGCACTTAGGAGACATCAAAGCACTCCTAACGTTATAATAGAAGCTTACAACACCTTCACATTCTCTTATTGGGTATGCGCTGCAGATGGTGCTGAAAAACAGATCAATTTCTCACAAGTCAATGACGAACGACGATTGTCTTACAGATATACTTATGTACGTAAGAACAGATTCTGATGAGTTGGCACTTTAGCTGTGGTCTTGGGAAAGATGTAAAACTTGAAGATGTAATATAGGCCAATCTTAATATCACATTGCATTTTACAATACAAGGAATTGTTTACTGTCTGGAGTCTAACCTTACCATGTTACCAATGTCTGGAAGAGAAGGCTTTCAGAGAAGGTTATCATTTTAACAACATTCTTAGAAATCTTGTTTCAACACTGATAAAGGTCAGGAGAAATAGCAAGGGCTATTTGATGCTCAACAGTTGGCTTCCACTGCAGCATGTTAAGGGGATCATATTGCTGTGAAAATACCAGGTTTTGGCAACTGTTGAACTTTGTCCCTATTATTCACAGAAAAGATCATACAGATCCTCTGAGACCACGTAATTCATGAATTCATATCATGGAATTTGAATACCGGGAATGCATTATGTCATCACTTTCCATTATCAACATTTTAATTAATAAACAAGGTAATTACGGCTTTTATCTCCCTCTAGTTAACCATTTCAGTCAACCTAATTACTGCACCTGTTCAGTTATCAGATTGGTCATCAGATATTCCAAGAATATTCCAGAAATAATGGTACCTATATAGATATCTATGGCAAACAAAATTTACAGTTTTGTTTTTGATGAAAAAATCAACAACACCAAGATACACAGACTTCAAGAAGAAAACAGTGTGTGGCAGTCAGCCAGGTCATCTGAATAACCATCAAAGTGTCATTTATAGAATTTAGGAGACATTGACCACCAAAACCAGGTTAATACATATGTTGTAATGGTCCAAGCACCTGCTATTTACAGCCTAATCCTCTTCCCATGTACAGTAAGCAGGGTTCAAAATAGCCTTTGGTCAAAGTTCGCTAGTCTTTAGCTAGTAAGATGCTAGACCAAATATCGACTTCAGTTAAACAAACATTATGATCATGTTGATATAAGGCTAGTTGAAATATTGAAGTTCAGAAATGCACTAGACCAAATGACTAGTGCTGTAACCTAGTAATGATGACCCCTGGGAAGGTAGTGTGTTATCTGTACTTCTACCTGGGATACAAACACATAAACACCTGGGGATGTGATTAACCTACTGGCAGTTACGTCTCTGTGTATAGTCTCATCTCCAAGACAACTGTGAGTTTAATGTACCAGGGCATTCCTACCTGCGAAGTTTTCATAAAAGAATGGTACTTTTTGGTTATTTTACCCTTGGAATCTTTCAATGTATTTACCAGAAGTTTCTCTGAGCAGTCACTGACTCTTATAAAGCAAAGTTCCCATCGAAAATGACTTTCAATGTTTTGAGGAAACTATAATTCTTATGGATATAAATGAGAAAAAAATCTGAATATAAGTTTTCAAAATAAGACATATAACATTATTTATAAAAGAAAGAAATTTGAAAAATTTGAAAATTAAGAAATACAAATACATGTTCCAAATAAGACACACTGTTATTGATGTTAGAGAATTGTTTGAGATCATTGCTCAAAAAGACCCAAAACTGTAGAGTTTTCATCCTCACGCCAAAATGATACTCTCCTACGTACTATGATGAACTTACTTGACATCATCAATAAGTGAGATGTAAATGGGTGAATTAAGTTGACCTGCACCAATAGATTTATCTAAACATCAGTGGGAGAGACTGTTAGTTAAGAAAATGTATGGGAGAGAGACTATTAGTAGAGACTGTGTGGGATTAGTCAGTGTACGTGGTAGATCATGGTAGAGTAGAGGGTGAGAGTAGGGCTATAGGGATTATCATCATTGGAGAAATATGCAAGATGCATAGATTGTAAGTATAATTAAGATCAAATACATCTGGCAGCTTGTAATTTATCATAGGATCATGGAGTGAAAGAATATTAAGAACAGGGGCAGAGATAGAGTTGGGTGGGATTGACCATGAGCTGATTGACTTGACGATCTGTTATGTGAGAAGCATAAAATGTAAATATTATTGACATAATCTGTATTGTCAAGTTACTATAACTCAAAAGTAAGGCTTGAGGAGTTTATGTCAATTGACTATGTCTATCCACCAAATGATACTGGGCAGTGTGCTTATGACAAAACATTAGTAATTTCAGAGTGGGAGGGGGGTATTCCAGCAAAACACAGAGAGGAAGAACATCTTCAAGGTCAAGTCAAGTCAGAAAGAGCGAAAAGTTTCAGGTGGATGGATGGACGCCGGACGCAATAGGCCCATCGGGCCTTTCAGGAAAAACTGAGAAAGAACATCTTCAAGGTCAAGTCACAATGGCGAGTCAGAATGTAGTAGATGCATGACTGAAGTTACAAGCCTCTTGAGAGTTACATGAGATGGTTGACAAGTAACTTGATGAAAAGGGCAGAATTGAGACAACCAGTTTGAGGGGGGAGGATAACGATGGTGTTAAGAGCTGTAGAGTTACATGACCTGCATCTAGTAGTGAGTCAGTTGGTGCAAAAGGTCAGATGAATAAGATGGGATGAGAAATACTCAAGATTTACGAGTTTCAACTGTGGTTCATGTGTGGGAGATAGACAAACAATCTCTGGGATCAGACTTGGATTGAGGGAGCGAGGCAGTGAGTGGGGGTTTTGGGGATCGGCCCTTCTGACGTTACCTGCTCACTCAGGTGAGTCCAGTGTTACCTGATAACGAGGTTGTCTACTGGGCCTGATTCTCAGGTGTATCAGCTTTCAGATAAACACATCTTTCTTGTGTAATTTTGCATTATTCCCATGGAATGTAAAATACATAGTCATTTACCTTTCACATGTTTGTGGTTGGAGGTTTTGAATAATCTCAGAACATTTGTTAGAATCTTGGCATTTACTGTAATAAGTTCTAATAATCTCTTGATAAAATGGGTCCAGCAGTTAAATACTATTTTCATATGTGATCTTTGTCATGAACATCATACATAATTTATCCAAAATACATATATAAGTCAAATCATTTACATAACACTGGAAATCCTAAGGCTCTCCATTTTCTCACATAAAATACATTAATCATGACTAAGACACAACACTAGCATTTAACTGTAAGGTATATATACACATAAGTGGGACATATAACAATCATTATTTAGCACATTTGACCTAAAGCACTTTCTCATGAAACTGATATCATTATCTTGGAGACCCTTTTCCTCCATACAGGTTTTGTCAATCAGATTTCATGCGCAAATGAAATCTAAAAACAACGCTATCAATTCCCTGTAGCTGCAGTTGAGTAATGTTACAGAAAAATATTGTTTTTATCAAATCAATTTTAAAGAACATTTGCTTATTGTCTACAATTATGACCTGCAAAAAAAATAGTCTATGAGATATATTCCAAGGCTGGTTCTCTACCGTGAAATGTATCTATCAGAAAACCAAAAGATATCATTTCAAAGGTCAAAACAACAAAAGTACATGATCATAAATTTCTCAGACAAAGGCTTTGACCCTTTCTTCACATCCACATATGGAAACTGCCACTGTTCAAGACATACCTTTTAATCAAACTAAAGATCAAAGATCAAGATGAATATCAACTGCTCGTCTTTTCATTTTGGCATCTGAGATGAATTTAATATTTTTTGCATTTATTTACTGCGAACAAAGGTAAAATATTGAAGACAGAGTTCATTGTAAAGCCCTTTTCCATCTATATTATACATACATACACAAAAAGAGACCCTTATGATGTAGTACCTTGGGACACAGTACCGGTCACTGAACAATAAAGACACTGAAATACCTTTTACAATTGTTTTCATAATCAATAAGGACAGCTGAAAACCTATCTCTTCAGAACTGTTTTTACTGTCTAGTCTATTCTCTCTATTCTTGTGCGCTTAGAGCATGTACTGTGCATGGATTCAGCGCGTTATAAGTGGACTATTATTATTATTATTATATCGCTTCTACAAAATCAAACCCAATACAAAGGATCAATTAGAATGTACTAATGCTGCACACTAAACTTGGATGTCACCAAACATCTACAAGAACATTACTGACAGCTTTATCATTCAAAGAAAGATATAACAAACCAACATAACAAAGAAATATCAAATCATGTAAGACTACAAAAGAAAATTAGAGTTAAAAGGTTAAGGAACAAAAGCTCATTCACTGATGTCTACATCATTTGATCTAATTAATGCTACACACCAAATTTAGAATGATGCCCACTGCCAATATATCAACAAAGGTCAAAGGTCAATGAGGACACCATGAGGATATTACTGGTGTCTTCATTATTCAAAGAGATTAAAGGCCTTGAGATAAAGGTTGGAGGTCAAGAAGGTCATTCCACCTGTGAGGTAAAGATAGCACCTGTGACTACCTGTATCAAGTAAAGGTCAGGCATTGACCAGAGAAGGTAAACAGTAGGTTCCTCTCTTTACCGTCACCTTTGTACAACATACCTGAACTTTTTCTTATGACAAATTGATTACCACGGTATCTATGTGACATTAGAGTCCAAGAGGCAACATCAATGATTACTGACACAGATCAACTTGGCTTCTACTCTTTTCTATCACCTTTGCACTACATTTCTGAAGATTTCTGATTGATCTTTCCACTGATGTCTTGGGAAGGACCATGCTTGTGGCATAAGTGTTCTTTCTGAAGGCTATTTTTGATGTTTCTACTCTTTGAAATCCTCTTTATGTACATGTGCAGCCACTTATGATTGTTGCCAATTAAGCAAATTAACATACACCAAGTAGCTTTTCTATATTTTTTCAATGCCAAAGATAGTTTATTGTAGTGTCTGTTAATTATCATAATCATAACTAAAGCAAAACATTTTATTTCATCTTGAATTTGGCACCAGTTCTTTTTAATTCAGAGATGTTTAAGCAACTGAATGTCCACCTGAGAAGGAAGAAAATCTGTTTGCCACTATGAACGTTAGACATGCATTCTCCAGTTATCTTTGATCTACATGGAGAAATAAATGAGCACCAGAGTTTGACAGATTGTTATTTCATTTCCTTATTAGAGGCACACATTCACCTCAGCCCTTCCTTTACAATTCCTTTGAAGTAAACACCTTGTGATTCTGATTATGTTGAAGATATACACAAGTAATAATGGTTCAAACATGCTACGGTTTCAATACTTAATGATAGGCCGTTAATTCTGCAAATAAGCTAAGAAGTCTACCTCCAAGAAAAATTATTTAAGTTACAAATACATGGCATTCTGAAAATGTGTAATAATCAATGAATGTGACCTAGTGATTCAGGCACGTACTACAAGGCCATGTTGTTCCCACACAGGTATTTCCATCCCCCCAGGGTATCAGGGGAATGTCCATGGATGCTTTGTGTTAATCAAGGTCTACCCTAGGTGATAATCAGTTCAACAGGTAAAATCCTCCTCCAGATATCAATCCCCCTTCAGCTGAGTGATTGTTTACCTGTCTACCTGCCAACGAGGAAGCAGTTTCACCTGGTCAAGGTGAGGAGAAAATGACAAGTTGATTAAATTTACTTTGAGGAAGTGAAATTGTTTATCTGAAGTAGATATTTGTTCTTGTACGATGACGATCTAGATCTTTATCAAAATTGGTATAAGGACATATTATTTTTGTAAAATAACCATGTTCTTGTGTAATAAAAAAAAAAATAAGATAAATAACTTAATAAAATTTTACCTAGAGGATATAATTACATATAAAAGACTTAAGGTAAGTGGTTAATTAGAACTGTTTACCTCTGATATAATTTCATCAATTGATTCAATAAAACAAGTCAACTATAGAAAAATGTTTCACACCAAACTCGTTTAATCTTATGTTTATATATAATATTTTTGAAAAAGCAGTCTACTATGCATTGAATAATATAATTAATGTATTCTTTAATTTTTACACACCATGCCAGGAACAATAAGTACCATTTTGGAATCGTGAAAGCTCAATTTCAAATCTCTGCTACATATTAACAATAACTGATCCCTTGCACAAAATAAATTTCCATAAGAGTCAAAATTGAAATCCCTGAAATAACTACAATGTAACAGCTAACATAGTACAATGATGTAGATAAGCAAGTCATTACCTACAGGAGACAACAGGATAGACAAACCGACAGTATTTCCCCGATAAGGATGTGAATGTAAAGGTCATTACAATAGTAAACAGGAAGCTGACTGCATCCTGGGATATTACGCTGTAATAGTCTTGTCATTATAGACGACTGCTCTGATAGAGTGAAATTATATCGTAATTGGGTGAGGAAAATGACCAAATTGGCTGGTTTTCAGGCCAAAGGGCGCCAGAAGAGGTGTGAAATTACAGAGTCATCAATTTCCACTCTTCAGCAGGATCTGCACGAAAATAAATTGTTAACCTCACTCAACGAAATTAAAATTAAACTTGCAAAATCCTAATAATTTTGGTAGTATTCTGGAAAAGAACAATATCTCTCATGAAACTTTTTCAGTCAAATGTGTGAAGCAATTTCATGTTGTTGTTGTTCATAATGCCCGTCAATCAATAAATAGTGAGAAACCAATGGCAAAAAGTTTATCAATTGAAGAAAATTGTAAGAAATTTCGATTGTCACTGTCTGGAGGCTATTTCTTTATCATTGACATTCATGACATTTTTAATGGCTTATGCGTCTTGGTGTAAGTCATATCTTAAATATCTGAAAAGTATGCTTGGAGATAGAGCATAGTTATTATCTAATGTATATAATTATACATTTAAGTGATCAACAAACAAATTATCTCCTGAGACACATTTGTTGTGAATAAAATAGAATTTAATTATTGATGAGTTTCATGGTATGTGAATTGACATAATGAAACGATGGCAAAACATCTCACATGTCATCCTCTGGAGAATATCAACACACATTCATCAGACAATTAAATTTAACTATATACCATAACAACAGCAGCCAATGTTGATGTGACAGAAATATAACAACAAAACCTCAAGCCTACTGTCCTCAATATCACTATCACTATTACAGTCACATCAAAATAATTTTCATCAAGCAGTTATCAATTGCCGCAATCTACTGTCAAAATTTTGTTGTTGAAATATCAACAACTAAACCATTTCACACATACTTCTACTATAAATGTAAAAACTACAAAGAAGACTTTTCATCACAACAAACAGTATGACATGTACTGTTCACGATATTATCCCAAAATTGAGAGAGAAAAAACACAAATATTTCTTATATGAAACCAGCAATTTCGCAGTGAGTCATCAATCAATTTCACACTCACAGTGTCGTAGTTTCCTTATCCACGATACATAAGCAGATAAGAAACCAGATAACCAGGCTTCAAGACTCTGTAATGAGCCTCCTTGATTACCGACCATTAATTACTGAGAAATATGTCTAGCAGGTCCAGAGGAGGCATAACATTAACACAACGACTCACTTGTGAAGTCTCACAGGTAATATCTTCACTTGGTGTATCAGCAGATCCGTCTCCGAACTCTCCATAAGTCCATTGGTCATCATGGAGTGACCATGGTAGTAATCCATGACCCTCCCACAGTGGGCGAAAGTTTGACCAGGGGCTAGAACATGTCCCTGAGCCCAAACCATGCCCAGACTGCTTGCTGTGAGTTGTCGCCAATCTGTATCTGCCCCCGTCTCGGTCTCGGGGAAGGAAGTATTGTCAGCGTACAGTCATCGTGGACGGGAGATGGTGGCGACAGCTTGAGCAGAAGGAGAGTTGTTCACCCTCTATAAGGGCTCGAGTGAAAACTGGTCAATATGTAATCCACAAATAATCGCTTGCTTTCGTCACTGCTCTCATTCTTGATGTGCATTCATGCATGGATGAACTGCCTACTGTGAGTGCTGATTTGTGTCAACTCGGTCACATTTGGCGTGACTGAGAAAGGAAAACATTTGTGTCAATTTGTTCCCGACATTATTAATTAGCTTCAGTCCCGAAACCCTCTGATCCAAAACAAAGCGGTAGTCAACTGCTCCGACATCGTGACGAAAAGAAGAGCGTTATTTATTGATGACTTGACTGAAAACAGATCTAACAAGTCTAGCTGTTCCGATGAGTAGATAAAACATGAAATACAATCACACAAAAGAAACGTGAAATTTGAGTAACTGTTCTAATGCAAGAACAAATCCTGATGACACATCAGTGCATGGCTATAGTCTCCATTGTTATGCTAATTACAGGTGAATGTTCCATGGTCAAGGTACGCCAGGTGAACTATTGTGCCTCACCTGGTCTCGACGACAGACAGGTAAAATCATAATTTTCTACCTGGCTTTGTCAAGTACCTATAAATAGAGGTGAAAGAGAGGAAATTCCCCGTCTGATTATAGTCATGCAGCCTTTGTTACCATAAAGATATTTCACAAACAAAGAAAATCAATCTATAGTATCAGATGACATTTTCTCTATGCACACAAAACAGCCACTCTTCAATTTTTTTTTTTATAATAAAGCATCAAATGCAACAATTTTAGATGTTTAGATATCACATCATTCACAATATTTATTGATGTTGTGCTTAAAAGAACTTACTACTTTATCAATTTAAATTTTAACTGTAGAATAAATCTCCTGTTGAAACATTTTGCTGGTTGTCATTTTGTCAAGCTACTGTACTTATTCCCAAAGAGAACATCAAACACAATAAAGATAACAGAAACACATTAGAACAATCATTTCTAAAGGTTACCTTTGGCAGAATATTTATGCCATATTTGGCTTCAAGCTAAGTCTAATTAATTAACTTCCCATAGGAGCAGTATGCTTTTGTTCACTAGTTGGTCAGGCAGACAGGTAAAATATCAATATAGCAAGGACATTAAGTCAACTACTCATCAATAATCAATAACTCATCAATAATCAATAACCAATACAGAAAAATGTTTTCATAATGTGCAAGGGTACCTCACACCATATCATGTAAAATTTGTACAAGAATACAAAAATATGGATTCAAGTTAAGTAATTTAGAAAATGGTGCCAACAACAAATTGGGTAAAAAGGCTTTATATGACTAAAATCTACTGAAGAAATACAAGGCACTTAGATAGAGAATAGAAACAGACATTTTCATATTTGGGATAGCTAATATTTCTACTCAGTATCGAAACATATAATCATAAGGATGAAGATACAATAATTTAAAATATTCCATAGACTAAATTTAAGTCTAGGCTGAATCCGGAATTTGATTTGGAGGAGTGCATCCCTGCAAGCTCCCGGGATCTGCCACTGACAGTTGCACATGGGCCAAACCATTATGTGAAGCCAATTTACAGGAAGGATGAATCAACAACAAGGGGAGTAATAAAGGATTGACCATTGACCATTAACAGGGTATAAACAGTATAATCTGAACCGACTGGTAAAGGGTTAATATTTAGACATTATTACCCATATGGTTGAAAATAACCGAGTTAATATTTTTGATATAAGCACATGTGCACATATCACATTTGCCTAGCAACGATTGTTTCACCGCGGCTTCCCGTATTACGTCGCCTGTGACGTCATAAAATGATTGTTCGTGACATCACTATAGCTTGCCGTCGCAAGGGAAGTGGGCCGTTTCCTGATTATTTTAACGCGAATCAAATGGAATAAAATGGGTAATAAAGACATTATTACACTCGAAACTGTGCCATATGACTTTTACGAAACTCGTGCAAATTTATGTATAATCCTCGCTCTCTCACGGGCAATACAAAAATTCACACTCGTTTCGTAAAAGTCATATGACACACTTCCCGGGTAATAATCTCTATTTATGATATACGACTTCTTCAAACAACTAAAAACAATTTATCATGAACTGTCAAAGTTTCTTTCCTCACTTTTAGCTCTCAACGATCATTGGGGCAGTAAATCATGGCTTCATACTATAAAAGTCATGAAATATTATACCACAATCACGTTGCAGACTAAAGGTGATGCATGATAGTGTGAAACAATGCACAGGTTATACACACAAATATCTCTACTCATATAAGTGATACAATGTATTGTTATCTGCTGCCCACCCACGCAATAACAACTGTATCTATACAACAAAACTTCAACAGCTTTCATATGAGGTACTGTAAATCATAATACCTGCACAAACATTCATAAAGGACAGAATACACTGCACGTTGTAAAAGCCTAACATTAATACTGGCTGACTGAATATATAGCTGTGTAGGTGCATGCTGGAGATTGGATTAGAGCACTGGAGAGAACTATTTTACAGCAAATTGAGGATCGAGACCTACTTACTTAACATCTTTACTCGAAAGTTAATGTCTACTTTGAAACATAATTGTTTTTAATATGGCTTAACATTTTGTATGTATACATCACTCTGAAAGATAGTAGTATGTTTATTTCGAAGGTGTACAACTGCATTTCTTAAAACTTGAAGTTCTAAACAAGTAAACCAGAAAGGATGTTAATCGTATGCCCTGAGATAATCTCTGTAGTAAATTGAACTGTGTTTTAAGATAATAAGACTGAAAATACATTTGCATGAAAATGTAAACTTCAGGCAGAGTTTAAGTAACAAAAAAGAATAACTACTTACTCTGCAATAGTGATGATTTTTTCTCCAGTGCAAAGCACAGTATTTCCAATTTCACGAGGCATTTTAGCTGACATTGAACACTCCAGTGTAGAGTAGATAAGTAGAGTAAAGGAGTGAAATCACTGCATATAGATCCAGTCCAGCAGGTTACCACTGGCCTATAGGAGGGGGCACATTACAGTGGGTGAAGGATGTTGTGTGTCAAGAGACTGCAGTGACACAGCAGATAGATCACATGGACTGTAGGCAAGGAGCTTCACCCATTGCTCAGGGAACATTCACTAGAAGTGCACAGATGAGTGAAATTTAGGAGTCACAATAGCCCTGGTACTGACAATGAGGTACAAAAGTCACTGCACGTTTGTGAGTGGGCGATGAATGACAGACCAAGTTAGGTTTGTTGGTGGACGATGACAAGTTGTGCCTTAAACCTAGTCAAGAGTAGGTCTCACTGGCAGTTGATACAAACACACACATGCATGTATGACAAGTTAGGTTTGCTGGTGGACAAGTTGTACCTTAGGCCTGGTCCAGAGTAAGTCTCACTGGCAGCTCACACGTACATATACATGAATCTGGTGTGAAAATATTCTATATCCAAGGCATCCACACTTCTATCTGTACTGGTCAAGTTAGGAGTCATGTGATGATAAATTGGTACAATGGATGCTCCAAATTTGTGGGTGGGTAATGACAAATTGTATTTGGATGAGGTCAAAAGTTGTTACCGATGACAGCTTGATTCATAGACTGTAATTGATAATCCCTGTATCCAGATTGACAAGGAGAGGTTGCAGGTTTGTGGGTGGAGACAAATGAGTGATGATTAACTTAAGACTCACAATGTTCAGTAGATCAAGACAAATGGATGTTAAGTCTCTTATAGGGTTGTGGGAGGGTAAGACAAATTGAATCTGTGACCCGGTCAGGAGTTGTTGAGGACCACTTGTTTTGTATAGTTATGCAACTGACACAATCCTTCCTGACATACAGACAAATGGGTACAGAGTCCTGAAGGTGGAGACGAGTGATGACAATGTTTGAAAACAAAATTCAAAGTGGATAAGTAGACTTATACCAATGATGTCGCAATCACAACGATCCTGGAACAACCGCAAGGTGTCTTGTCAGTTAGAGAAGGGTAGAAGTAGATGTTGACACACACAGGATCTGTCTTGTAAATCAGTCAGCTTGACAATGATACTACACACATTAAAATAATGAAAAACTTCAGATCCAGCAAAGTCATACATAGATACATCTATAAACCCTTTTCCAAAATCCAAAGGTGGGTAAATCCATTGATGTCAATACAACATCTATAAGCGAAGATGTTGATGTTGGATCATAAAATATTACAAGTCAGCTCATAACAAAGACACAGCTCAATCAATACACAACAGTTGTGACGCTGACAATACTGTCCTCTTCCCAAGACTACAGGTAAAACCCCTTCCCGAGACTACAGGTAAAACCGATCCAGCAAAGGCTTGTGATGTTTGCGTGTACAGCAGGCAGGGGAGTCACGAGTGACTGGGACGTCTCTCACAAGCAGGCTGACCTCTCGCACTTCCCTCTAGATTGCTTCCTCATTGTACAGGTGACCCGCCGACACAACGCCACAACAATACCACGATGCTCTGTCAACTCAGGCGGAATGTAGGTAAACTCTTCACTCACTGTTGTAAGTGAGCCCTAAATCATATCAGGTGTAACGGCAGACGAAACTCCATACGCTGTTCCACAGGTTTAACGGCAGAGGAAACTCCCAACACTGTTCAACAATCCTGAGTCTTATGCAATCATACACTGCTCCAATGTTGACAACTATCAGCTCCCCGCAGGCCTGTGTACATGTGAGTCCTATCAGTTACCTCACAGGTGATCACGGGTAGGCGATCAAACTCCACACAGTGCAGTCAAACCAGTTCAATACAGTAGCCTATCTAACACCCTGATAAACAGGCTGAACTTATACAATCGATTCACTGGTCAATCAACTGGCCCTGTTGTTAGGGATTATCTATTTCTGCAGGTCACATGACTCCCGTTGAACTATTCGGGGTCAGTCATGCATAGAATAAATGCCCCAGTGGTTCAGAAATGCATCCATGCGGTAAGCACGTGTTGATAATGAGCAATAGCCTGAAGATATTATATAGCAGCTGCATAATCATCACACATCACTACCGTCAGACTGAATATATACACATGTCTATTAGTCTATCATCTAACTCATTAGAGCTGCTAATTAGGGAAGATTGCATGTTGATTACCACTAATTGATGTGAAATTGGGTTTATTCATTTGGGTATATAGATTTCTACATTTTTATCTCATTGTAAACATGTTAATTGTTACTCTCTGTAAGTTATCTTACACTTACTGCATCAAATTTAAAGGTAGGAATATATTTTTAAAATTTTGTTTTTTAGTCATTACAACTCAAATCAATATATATGCAAATATCACAATATACCATTCAATATCTAAATAATCAACATAATAACTTCATAAATATCAACATTGTGTTAAATCAACGAACAGTGGAAATCAAATTTTTTAAAATATGAAAGTGGAATTAGCCATCACAAAAATATAATCAAGTCAAAATTCAGATCAACCAAATAGCTGAGACTGCAATTTTTTTCAAAGTGCGTAATATTGCAGCACACACTTTCATTGAGCGATGTCTCCTCTTAATCCCACGCAGTACCAAGAAAAGGAGAAGAGAGGGGAGGTCGGGAGAATGTGTCCATTTGTCTTCTAACTCTGCTCTTAGACGTGAAATATGAACAATAGGACGTAAAGAATCCCAGGAATGAAGCGACAAGAGGAAAGTGAAAATCGATGGCATTTACTTGAGGGGACATCGCCTAGGAATAGCTGAGCGGTGCGGTTTCTGTTGTGTCACCATTAGTCAAGGAGTGTGTCTTTGTGAGAGTCCATCATTTGTGCAAACAGCTAAGAGAGGTATTGAGTCGAAAGTAACTGTGGTAATAGATGGTGTGAAATGTTGCACATGTTTCTTTTCTCTGCATACCAGTCTGGACTTCACAGGTTTTGTTCAGATTTTTCTGATTTAAAAAATATGTAGAATATTTTGAAAACTTTGCATATTTACCAGCTCACCAAAACAAGGTAAAGAAGACCAACTTGTCCTTTGAAATTTGTTTTATTTCAACTCTCTTCCTTATTAAACTGGATGCTGTTTACGTTCAGTGAGATGATATGAGGTTTTAAGTTGTTTTCATGAATATTTCAAGGCAGCTAATATAACAGCTGGGAGAAAGCCTGAAATAACACAGAGTATAAATTGTGATAGAACCTGTGCTAACTGGTATTAATTTTAGTGAAAACATTACATCCAAACTTTACTCCATGTAATGCAGTTTTCTTGTCTTCCAAGACATTTTAATTCAAAGCTATCATCGCAACTACAAATATTCAGTAAAGTAGAAAACTGATGCATTTTTCTTGTATGTCAATATCAGAAAATCACAAAACAAAATATATCTACAAATTCTCAAAATACAGGCACCTTACACAGCATGCTAAATGTCTATCGATCAATCTCTCCGATGAACAATTGGTCCAATCAATGACCCGCTGGTCATTTATCTGGGAGCCCTGTCTGGCCTAAAGGTAACTAAGTGACCAGTGATTGATCTGTTTGTCAAGTCTTGGACTGTGTGTATAGCAGAGTGTCAGCTACCAGGAAGCAGTGTCTACACACCGGACAGCTTTACCGTATAGCATAGTGCCAATATATTCTACACAGAGGTTCAAAGGTATGAAATACATCAAATTCTTATCTATACACAAGCATAAAGCCATGTCGACATAGCAGACCGGATAAATATATAGTGCAACTTTTCCGCAAGGCAAACTCATGCCAGTCTCTATCACTGGCTAATTAAAGCCTTGCTGCATTTCATCAGCTTTTGTGTGCCAGTATAGCAGCACTCTGCACTGACTTCATGATAGTATGATCAGAAATCTTTGTCACAGAGAAGGCAACGAAATGCTTCAAGGCTTAAATTAGCCAGTGATTGAGACTGGCACTGGTAATGCCTTGCGGGGAAAGTTTTGAAGAGCACTGTGCCACACAAAGGTACAGCATACTTCAAGTTCCAGAGTTATCTACATGCAAACATAAAGCCAAGTTTCTACAGTAGGCAGGTTTAGTGCATTGTGTGTTGTACGTGAAGGTTCAAACCCATGAAACTAATCTGGTGTAAGGTTATCTACATGTAAACTGATTGGTAGTTCATACACTCGACAAGAATGTTCAAAGGAAGGCGTTAACAAAATCTGAAAGTCTGAGATCATTCACTGTATTTCAACCTGTCACTACCTGTGAACTGTGAACTTTATGACGTGAACACCATCCCATTTCAATATTTAAGTACATAAATCTACAGCCCACAATTAACCCTTTGATAATACTTCTATCGTAAGTTATTGTTGGTAAAAGGTGTCCATTCACAAATCAGTAAGGTGACAGTAAGTTCAAAGGTAAGCAAAGTTCAATGACTGAGTGGGACATAGCAACACAATAGTGTAAACCAATGACATACAGGCTAACATTCCACTAACCAATCTTAGCCCTAAGGTCAACCTTAGCCAATGGAGAAAAAAAAAGGATTGATGAATGGTCTTAGGGCCAAGATCGGTTAGTGGAACAGCTCCCTGGTCTTTGACTATCTGACCATTGAATAAACCTATGGTATTTCAATTTTCATTTCGGAAACAACTTATGCATTTCCTAGAATAAAGCCTGTGCCTCGAATATATTAACTGTGGGTAAAGAGGTTGTTAACATAACCACAACCTGAAGCTGATTCATAGAGAACATGACTGTCAAAAATAACTTGAGGGTTGGGGTGCAGAAGGCAACATAACATCAGGGTTGTATTCCTAGTATGTTAAAGGCTCTGTAGTTTTTTGCATATTATGTTTTCTCAAATTTGCCATCTTTTATTAAAGTTTATACAATATATTGGTACGTTAATGGGTGAAACATCTCATTACTTGACCCGATAAACCGTATCCATCAAAAACAGTAATCAGTATTCAAAGAAAGTGGTGTGACGTATAAAGAGACAGTTGAGTGGAACTCTTCTGTGTGAGAGGTAGACTTGTAGGTCTCATGAGAATTTGAGAGTTATATTTTAGTGAGAGGATTTACTTCAGTAAGAAAAACGTGCCTTTAAGGTAGATTTGTGATGGAGATGCCAAGCTAAAGAGAATTTTTTTTTATCACTTTAAACTTTTAGAAATGTTTAAGTATGCGAAAGAAAATTAGAATGCACAAAGATTTAATTTTATTGTTGATAATGGCCAGATAATTATCAGCATGAGAAACAGATAATGTGGATCCGTGATGTCCATGTCTTCTCAGAAACATAAAAACAAAATGTGACAGTCAATGTAATATTTCATGTCAACCAATCTGCTACACAGCGTGTGACATTAACAGTCATCTGAATTGGAATGAGTCCAAGAGATAATGGTCATCAACTCGATTAATAGATATTCCCACCATTATCATTTATTTACCTTGACAATAATGTATTTGCCTCGCATTCATCAATATATAACAGACAGACAGAGCCATTAACAACAAGTCATTCAGAGTGCAAAATAACATAATGTATGTAGTTACGGACAAATTATGAAAACACAATGTGATACCACAAGAATTGCCAGAAATAAAATTGTCAGTATCTCTCAAATAATGTATTTTAATGTTTTTGGGACCTAATAATCGTTATTAGGAATTTCTGGTAAATATCACATCAATCACTTTCAGGAAGAGTAAAAGTGAGCTGATTTTAGGTTTTATAAAACTTCCCTGCTTCTTACTATAGTGAGTATGATTGCAGGGAGAAAGCCTGCAATATCATTGTGAAAAGCATTGCTGTGGAACCTGAGAATTTAGTTGGAACTCTTTCTGTCAGATTTCGACTTTTTTAATTTTGTTTTAATAAGTTGCTGTTTGACATTTGTCACCAAAACTTTTAGAAGTTGATTATTTTGAATCTGATGATCTAAAACATCTGAAAGATGCTTCTTACGGATTTGGATTAAAGCCATCTCTCTTTACATTTTATTAAGAACACTTCAACCGTTTTAAATTTCAATGTGTCATTGAAGGACAAAACCATCTGATTCCACTTTGATAAGTTTATCTAGTTAAACATGCTAACTCAAAGCAAACAAGCAATGGACCCAATACTACTAGATAATGGAAGAGCACAACTCATTATAAGGAGATCGGCATTGATTTCCACACAACTGATTCAATAAGCCAGGTGATAGAGAGCACTCTGTTGACTGTGTGCCAAGTATATTATGTGCTAACACTATCAGCGCTAATCAGCTGATAGCTTCGACCTGATGACCATGTGCACACCACAAGTCCTGATCAGTATCATGCCTACATTGTTTATATAAAACCTGGTCATCTTTAACCATTTGCCTCATATTGTGCTTGGTCATTCTTAACACTTTCCCGACCAGTGTTGTTCCTAGAGGGGGTCCTGGGGACATTTGCCCACCTTTTAGGCTAAATTAAAATTTGGAGAAGTAGGATACTTTTACCATTGCAAAGGGTCCCACTTATTCAGAAATGGCCAAATGGCTTGGTCATCCTTAACACTTTCCCTTCCGATAACAGGCTGATGGAACAGCATATAGAGAATATATCACAGAAGAGAGAAGATGATGACTTAGGTTTGAGTTCTGTAGCATGGCCATGATACACCTAGTTACAGGTGAGTTGTGGTGAGTTGTGGTGAGTTGTGGTGAGTTGTGGTGAGATGTGGTGAGTTGTGGTGAGTTGTGGTGAGTTGTGGTGAGATGTGGTGAGTTGTGGCTGAATTTCTTAGACAGTGAAACTGGTACCGTCTTGCTAACCAGGAGGCACTGGCTAGTATCTCAACGCTAATGATTGGCTGTGGAAAAAACTAAGTTTTAATTACGAGGCTTGCCTATTCGGACAAATGAGTTCACTATTTCCTTCCTGGACGAATTTGGGCCTCGCAAGTTGAGGGTTAAGTAATGTGATTAGCTAAGATATTTTCAAGTTGTTTTCTTTCATTCTGTGAAAAAATTAGAGGAAAACAAATTCACAACCGAGGAAAACTTGAAATTGTAATAAGTATGATAAGCAGAGTAAATATTTCCCTGAACAGTGATTAACATCATCAGACAAAACAAGGGGATACATAACAGGGCATAATGTCACTTAACGCCAGGCAACAGTATACAGGAAAAATTGCAGCCGTATGATAAGTCACGATAAATTAGATTTAATTTCTACAGAACTCCTTCCAGGGAAAAGATAATGCAAGACTAACGTGTATCGTGTTTCAGAACATTCTAATTTATCATCAAGCTAACACAATCTCCAGACAGCATGTGACATTCAATGATAGGACATTTCAACTCTGGCATTTAAATTTTTTATTTTAAACAATTGTAATTAACCTAATAAAATTAAAACCAAATTTAAATCCATAATCATGTTACGAATGCTGTTATTATCCTATGCAAACATTTAAATTCCACACCAGGCTTCTGGATCATGAAGGATGAAGACAAATCATCATAAATATTGCTTAGCCTATACAATTTCTGGTAGACAATAGAAACAATGATTCTGATAGATACATAAAAAGAATACACCTAATATTTTCACATTCACAATTAGCCAGATGCGGACAAAAAAATATTGGTTTAGCTAAAATAGTTTCATAACAGCGGGGCCTGATTTCAACATCATGTGCAAAGAGCCAGGCTCTAATGCTAAGAAATTTGAGAGTTCTAACCTAGAACTTTAAAAGACTCATCATTTGGCAAGTAAATATTGAAAACATTTTTTTCGTTAAACAACTCAACGTCAATGAAAACTTTGTTTTTGTTGGTAAGTTTTTAATTTTAATTATCTATAGCTAAGTCTGTTAACTTTAACTTAATGTTTTTAAGCCCTGAAGAAAACAAGGAAGTTTATATTTATTGCCTTGACTTGCTTTGAGATGGTCCCTCGTGACACAAGGAAGCATATTTATTTGTTCTCATGACATGTCTTATGTCTGTTTATCTTACAGAGTGAATGTTCTGATGTCAGCTCTTTTTTCTACTGCAATCTGATGCCTTATCTAATTGTTTTTATCTCAACTAAACCTGTTTGACAACTGCGACCAAGTATTAAAATATACATTATGTAAATCTTATGTTTGCAGGTGTTGGCTAACAAAATTCAGCTGCTTAAAACCATGTCATTGCATGATGAGACATTAGACATTTATCTTTTTTTACTCGAGAGTGATAACAAAGAATCTTAAAAGCATGAAAGTACTTATACAAAAACAAGTATATAATTGGCTTACTATGTCAACAGGTACTAAACATGGACCTGATGTAATATGATGATTATTTTCTTCAAATGTATATAGTTTAAAAAATCAAGGACAATATACATGAGGAAGCAGTGTTCATTGCTGTTCATTTATTTCGTCCAATCTCATTTAAATCAGATCAAAGAAACATTTGTACATCGATGTTTCTAATCTGAGTACTGCACCAAAGAGGTCATGTTTGATGACCTTTTATTCCAGCCAATCAATGACCAGGCTAGAAATCTATCAGACCGACTTGAGTTGACAACATTCATTGCCATATCTATTAAAGGTTAGATGAAATGACATATGGTCACTTTCGGATTCGTTGAAAAGGGGTTTCAATTTGACAATTGCTAGATTTTAAATTTTTGAAATCGACCCATAAATAACTTATATACGGCTTTTTTTTAAAAGTGCCCAATTAAGCCCCGGCGACCAGAATGAAAATGGGCGGGGGTGGTCACTGAAGCGTATCGGGCTGTGACGTACGTGAAGGAGCCTCTACATGGCCGCTAATCATAATTTAACGCGTTTTCCCCACTTTTAAACTGCTCATATAAGACAGAAAACTTCATCAAAACAACCCAAATTTTCGATAAACGGATTACTAAACTATTCAACTAGCGATTTTATATGGTTACAACAATCGGGGCGTGCTTTATTAGAGTGCATTCTGCGCTTTTGTATAGTATGTTTGTACCAATTAATCGCGGAACTAGAAGGGAAGGTATGACAGTTCAAGTGACACTGAAACAAGGGAAGAAGATTATCGCGGGAATCGGGTGAACAGAGATTAAGTAGCATCAATTGATCAAAGTATGTTGAATAATCGGCATGTTAATTTTGTTTTGTATGTATTAATAAATAAATATATATGGTAGGTATAACTTCATATACACTGAACGATTGACTGTTCAAACAAGCGAGACAACGTTGCAGATTTATAAATAACATTTTGTATTTAATATAAAAGATTACTGTATTTTAAGTTTGTCAATTAAAATATTCTATATATGATGTAACGGAATGCAAACCATTTTCACTTCACTTTCATGAATAAATAAATGAACTGTTTTGGTCAACAAGCTCAATGAAATTTACATGAAGATTGCTCTATTGTGCACGCTAAACATATACACAGATTGATATAGACAACGAACATTATCGAATAAAAGAATTATGTTACCAGAAGCATTTTAATGAACATATCGTTAATTAAAACGAAATGGTTTAATTAATAGTCTGATAGCTTTTATGTGTCACTTCTGCACATCAACACACAATTCTCAGTTTAGCGGACCATATAGATGTTTCTTCCAGATCAAAGGGGAGAAGTGTTGTTACAGCACATTAGTTTACGCAATTAAGAAGCTGAGTATGTGAGAAGGAAGGAGTGTAATTATGTTTGTACAGATAACAAGTTTACTGGACCGACTTAATTATATAACACAAGTCGGTGACCAGCATGTCATGTTTATTGCCAACGTCCTGTCTTGGTGACACACAATACACTTAACGCGACATTCAGTCTAGAAATTTCAGCCAATGAACATATCTCTGTCAAGTTATCCAATAAAAACTCTTGTTTAAATCTAATGTACCAATGAAATTATTTTTAGTGTAAAATCATCATAACTATTTGGTTTTCTATCTTGCCATTTGCGAAAAGACTTTTGCTGAAAGAGGGTTATTATTTGACCATCTTCTGTTTCCAAGTACTGTCATTGATGGAACTATAGGTTAACATTTTGTGTCTAATGTGCATTTGGATATTCATATTGTCCTTTTGGATACGGTTATAAGGTAAGTTTCTTACATTAATTGACACTCTTGATGAATTGTCAATTTAATACGATGTTTATTTGATTATATTTGATTAACCACACATTTTATTGAAACCATTATCTTATAAACTATGAAATTCTGAATGTTTTAATGTGTAATAAGTGATAACTAAATCGTAAAAGGTAACATTGGGATGCGATGTTTTCGTAGGTGGATTCGTAGACGTATTATTCTTTTGATGTTTTAAAATATGTGGTGAGTTATTTTGATTTTTGTAATGTACAGTTAGTAAATTAGGTTGTCGGTTGATTAACGATGTTTAAAAACAGGATGTTGTGAAGTGCTTTTATTGTCGATGGCTCACAATAGGGTCTACTTCGCCGGCGTGCTTATCTCACGTTTGTTTTTTTATTTTAAACACAAACAATCTCTAACAAAAAATAACAACAACACCGACTATCTGATTTCGTTGTCTAAACTGTACTTCGTTCATATTATCATATCTTGGTTTCATTTTGTCATCTTATATATCATTAGCATTGATTTATCCTATGTCTACGAACGTCTATGAATCCACCGTCTCTCACTAGTTATACCAATTATATTTGATTTGATATATATAACGATATTTTGGTGCATTTGTAAAGTGAAACTTGATAACTAACATTACTCGAACAGATTACACAGCAGAACAGCGATGTGGCATCATTGCAAAGCGTAGATATAACAGATTAACTGACCGATTCCCCAGTGTTTGCCATTGTAAATAGTAAGCGAATGTTTACACCCCGTCCCTTCACGTACGTCACTTCCGGTATCTTCCAACTCTCTAAGCCCCGCCCCATTTTTGGTTTGTTGGTCACGGGTGAAAAGCAGACGATGTTTTTGGGTGTTTTTAAGCCGCTCTAGTTTAATATAGGAACAACATATGGATTTATTTTTGGTTTCTTTTTGCACAAAATAGTCTGATGAACCAATTGCAGTTAAGAATTCAAAAGAAAATAATTCATTTCAGCCTTCCTTTAAAGAAGTCCTCTGATTGGCTATTTTTTTTAAAGTGAAAGATCGAAGTGAAGGTCACCTGATATGACCTCTACAGGGTAAAGTACTCAGATCGATGACCGATGTTATGTTCAATTTGATTTAAATGAGATTGCATTTTGTTTGGCCTAGGCTTAAAAAGTTTCCATCTCCAAATTACAATGGAGTCAAAATATGGACAAAAACAACATCCTTGAAATTAGAAAAACTTTGATAAACATTGTTAACAGTAATCCAGGAGATCGACAGCATGAGGTATTACTTCAACCTTTGGAAAATTTCCTTTCAGCGTCTTCTAACAAGGACATTCAAATTGCATCTAAGCCCTCAATCAAATTGAAGTCCATGCTTTTTTCAGGACTTGTATTATACTGTGCTACATTACTCTACATAACTTGCAGCTATTCTATGGTTGTCTAAGCTTTTGCTGCATGGATTGATGTCTCCATTCCATTGGGATGACATCAAAGACTGATGATAAAACTTATAATTAGAATAAACTCAGGATCATGAAGAATCTTTTTATCAACTAATAACTGGAATTTTAAATATCATAACCGTAATGAAAGGCTTGGATCAATATGTGCCATAAAGCATATACAAAGCAAAATATGCTGATCAATATATCGGCTCTGGCAACAGAGTTTCTTATCGTGTGATTGTCAAAAGATAAAAAGTCTATTCTTTCCACGAGATGGAAATCAATTCTGTTAGAAGCTGCTGTGGATAACTATTAGGTTCAACTCTGTGGATCAGGCGGGACGTCATGCAACCACTGCATTAACATGGGTCTTCACATTCAGGCTTGACAGGCCAGACAAGGGGATAAGGGACAAATCTATTTAGAGTTACCTCCCTTACTTAGACTTCCTGATATGCCCTACTGTCAGTGGATCAGAGATGAAATTGACTGAGTCTCTGACAGCTGAACAAGCTGTGTGATAAGAGATCAATCTATTTAGAGTTACCTCCCTTACCTGGACGTCACCAGGATCATCATCCTCATTGTCCACTGCTGAGAAAGTCAGTTTCTGACACTGAACAAGCAGTATGAAGCAGTATAGTTGGACACAAATTGGAAAATATTCTACTCTCATTTTCTTTCACAAAGATAGAACGATCCAATTACAGCACTTGATAACATCATTATTGATAATTAGCAGAGACTGTACAAGTCATGTGCTGAAAATTGATTTTTTAGTTCTATAATTACTGGATTTAGACTGAATCTGCAGAAAACTTTAATTCTATGGATCCATCTGCTATGTCTATGCTTCTTTTCTTACAGCAGTAGTACATCAAGAACAATGTGTTCATAGAAGAATCTTACTCTGAAGCAAATTAATGTACAACTGATATGGTTAATTTCTATGGGAATTCAATAACCTTGCCCATACACTAATATGGATAAAGTTCAATATTATATCACACCAGAAGAAATTGACAAAATGACATAAAACTTCTTAAAGAATCTAAAATATTTGCATCCTTGATCTCAGTAGAAAATGAAAGCAGACCTTCTATCATTCATCGCTGTTGGAATCTAATAACCTCATCCACACTTTCTGCTAACATCCTTGTTGATAATATTTTGAGAGCAGCTCGTGCGACAGAGCTGCTTAAAATTCTTGTGTAATTGCAGCTTGTCGACTCGGAGACGTAGATGACATAAAACACATTGCACAATCTGCAAATTCTGCACACAGCAGAGAGAAAATCAATACAAGGGGGTCCTCAATCCATACAATGTAATTTAGCCAAAAACATAATTAAATTAATTCCTCATAATTCTATTCTAAACAAAAAGCATGTATCCAACCCTTGCTTAGATCTCAAACAATTATCATGAATGGAGACCTGATTAAATGCTCTTTTAAGTGCTGGGTAGAACATCTTAACTCAATTTCAACAACTTCCGAGATTTTCTTTTTTCTGAAGAGAGCTGAAAAGTAATCTACTTGATTTTCTTTAAACATTGTAAATTAATGAATTGCAGCAGTTACCATATTCAAAATGTAATATTATCTTCGTTATCTGATGATTTTTCTCCCATACTTTCATTGACAAAACTGAAAAGTATTATGTAAGTATACCTTATCTATTTTTTAGGAGACAACACCGTGTCTAATTTTTACATCAAGAACATAATTATCCACTAAAGAAATTCACGATATTGAGTTGATATGAAAACTCAGAATAAGTTAATTAAGCCTCATCCCATCAATATGTAAAAGAGTAATTTCTCCAACATTCAGTGTAAATAGTGCACCAATTGTTCTGTTCGTAACACACATATTTTCCAGGGTGAATGAGTAAGAGGCACAATAAACAATGGTGCAAGATAAACCAAGTACAGTTTCTGAACCATGCAGCAGTCCACAAGCAATGCACTGGACCGGCCCATCTAGCCTCTCTGTACTATCTACATCTCTCACCTACCTGATTCATTACTTTCCTTTTATTTCACCCATGGCCAAATACAATAATTCAAAGGAAGATTTCCATCCTAATATCCATAAAATAATTTTATGAAATTTCATAAATTGGCAGTTTAAATGAAATTAAAAGAAAATATAAAAAAGGCTCTCTGCGGAAGAAAATTATTATTGGAGAAACAAATTTATTTTCAAACGAGTGAGGTTAAATTAGTACAATCCTATAAGGTTTTACATTAAATTGAGCTGTTTAATTAACATCATGGCAGAGAGTATCTTTGCTGGAAGAAAGGCAGCAACAACATTGTGGCTGGATTAATAACTTTCTCCAAAACCATTTCAACTGAAGTCAATAGGAGGTGATACAGACATACCCGTTTATCCACACAATTTGGTTGCAGTTGAAAATCATCCAGATAGCTAGTCGTGTGGTTATCTTAATCAGACATGTATCTCACCAAAAGACAATAAAATAATAAAGTATTGATTGACAATTTAATACATATATTCAAATATATTCATACACATGTTAATGTATTTGAAAATCGTGCAGATGGCTGGATTTCCTGATAAACAGGATCAGGATCAAACCCAAAATTATCATTATTTCACTTACATTGTGATGGTCAGAGAAAATGAACCATCTATTTAACCCTTTACATATTTGCAATTATTTCTACACCAGGATTTTTTTTTTATGCCTTCCTTTGTATACCAGGGGCATTTTGAAAATTGCCAAATTTAGTACTTTTCATAAAATGTTAATTAATGTGTTTTGTTTGAAAAATAACATATTGTGTTGATAATAAACAATGAATCAGGTAAGTAATTACATATTTCTATCATTTTGTGTTCATCTATCTAAACAAGAACTAAACACCAACAAGATTATAGAAACTGGGAGCAGGTCTAGAGCCATCTATCTAAACAAGAGCTAAACATCAGTAAGATTATAGACAGTAAGATGTACACCAGCAACGCCCAGTGAGCATTTGAGTGAGTGTATATCGCATACAGGAGAACAGATCAATCTGGCTCAGCAGTGATAGTCTGGGGTCACCAGTACAAAGCTAGAAAACTTGTTTATATATGTTACTGACACTCTGACATGTTTCTTTAAAGGTAAAAATAATCTTACATCTCTGCTGAAAGAGCAGATCATTCAAAGCATTGATTTTGAAAACATCATTTGATATTACAAAGAAGCTGAAAAAGCTGTTCATCTATTTTATAATCTCTCAGGTATGTTAGTTTTGAAATCTTATCCATTGAAAGTACAGATAATTCCCACAAAGCTTCAAAGTACAATGAATGATGGGGAAAAATGTCAAAGTGAAATGTTAGTTCGGAAATCTAAAATCTTCATTGAAAGAAAAGATCTTTCGAAAAGCTATTAATAATAAAGTTCACGAGTACTAGAAAAACACTAAGAACTTCGATGTATCTATGAAACTCTGATATATTGCTTTCAAGACAAAACTTCTGCGTCATTGAAGGAAAGTAGTAAATTTTCCTTAAAGTCTTCATTGAATTGATGATCAAAGAAAAGGTAACAACGAACAAAATTTATTTGCGACAGAATCTTTGACTCTGCAGTAAATTGAAAAACCTTTAGATTCTTAAAATAATTGTGTAATCTTTAGATTTTTTTTTTATAATTTCAATATGTGCACTAGTGTACAGATCACCTCATGTAAGTATTTGTCACTGATTGGTCATTGCTGGTCAACCCTCAGACTGCATGATCCGTATGTGCAATTTTTCCTTGAACATTTCAGAAGCTTTGAACCCACACAGAATGCACATGTGATTGAGTGGTTTACATTCCCACCCTATTGATTGCATGATCTGCATATAACGATTCAGCCTGTGTCTTAAATCTTTAGGATATGGCTATTTGACCCTCGACAGGGTTGCCATTTTACAGGGTGTTTGTTTCTATACAAATCAAATGATTGAAATGAATAATAAAGAAATATATCACAGTTAAATTAGTGGAAATATATTTATACCCTGACCAAAAAGAAGTTACCCTCGTTTGGCTAAAGTTGTTGCAAAAGTTGAATGACATGCTTGGTCCTTTGATAATTACTACTCTTTGTTAACTTTGATAAATATCAACAAATATATAAAATTCTATACCTTATGATTTTAACATAACATGTTTCTTTATAATATAAATGTATTAAAGTTAAAAGAATAAACATTATACATAATATATTTTCTGTTATTAAAGGAATGTAAAAGATGTAATAATTGAATCAATATGATTTATCTAAACAGTTTCAATAATTTTCCAGTTAAGAAAGACATATTCATTTTCACATTCACATTTGAGAGCTTATCGGTCGTTCCATGCTGTCAGAATACTCAATAAGGATGAAATGGTTCCCCATCATGTAGATGTTTTATGGACCCTAGGATCAGAGAAGTCAATTGCACTACTGAGCGGCATGCATAGGAGTTCATGGACCTTATTGATTCTGTGTTCCATGAAGTATGTTTCTCTTCTAGAGCTACCCAAAATGGAACTTTCATTTTGCTAGAAAATTTAATTATTGATTTGTCATTCACTATACGCCATGACAATTTTCTTAACTGTTTTTTATACATCCTAGTGGAGAGAATACTTGGCATCTAAAAAGATCTAGTAGAGTGCGGGGAGTACATTCCTAGCAAGAAACATTATCAATTTCATTATGCTTTTTATATACAAAAATGTTCATTAATTTGGGATCCTGTATACAACACTACAATTCAGATCAACTAAAGGAACGTTATGAATCAAAGTGTTTTGAGGTTTAACGTTTAATCGCCTTCAAAACTATTTCACTTATCACATATCATGGCTACTAGTGTTATTGCATGGAGTTAGCCAGAAACACAATTGTGGCTATGCATTGTGGTGAAACCTGTGAGCATGGGCTGGAACTAAGGAACCATGGGTGGTACTACGCTGAAATTCAGTGTAGCATTGCACTCAAACCTTACTGCGTGTAGAACAGTTCTCTACTGCAGACAAAGCTGTCAAGCGATTGTCTGGATTCAAAACATGAAGCCGAATGTGCTTTTCGCCCAAATATAATTACATAAAGGGAGTCTTGAGTTTATGGCATGAGGAAAATAGAAAATGTATATCAGTAATTTGGACAGAATGAACAAATCTAGTGAGCATGTCGCAAGTATCAGGGAAGCAAATCAATATAAACAAACTTTTGGGTTTAAAAACTAGTTAAATATCATAGATAGGAAAAGTTTAGCAATTTGACATAAACCTTTTGATTTATTTAAAACAGATTCACTAACATGCACTAGAAAGTCATAATGGCTGTTATGATGGTGTCAGTTAGGAGTGATTTATTGCGCGGCTCACATTTAATCCAAAATTGTTTGCTTTTCAGTGTAGATAAATTCTATTCGAGTGTTTGATCAATATATGCATTGTTAATGTACAATTAGACCTGCTACTACAGTGATGATAAACTGAATGGTTGAAATGTTGAAAATTGCTGTGGTGTCAAAATAGAAGTTTTATGATGAACTTGTGAGATGATGTAAATTTCAATGATAAAATTTCATCAACTTTCTCTATTTATTTTGGTTAAAAAACAAGAAGTTTACAGATTTATCAACTGTTTTTATTTTCATAAAAGAAACATTGGGGAATAAATTCTCAAAACCATTTCAAGCCATCAAGATTGTGAACCTAAAGAGGACTATCCTCCATGATATTCTAAGTATACCAACTACTAAATTGTCACTGTTATGTTGTTTAAACAGAGGCAAGTGAACACATCATGATTTCTATTTAGTTCGTATGAATGCATTATCATCTCTAACACATCAAAATCAAGTCCAAAATAACCTGACAAAGTCAATAATCACATCTTGATAAAGGAAACATTTGTCAACATTAGATGTTTAACCAATAGTTAGCTTAAAATGAGATAATCATGGCCGAAAATAAATAAATTGATGCCCAGAGCGTTACAACCGGGCATTTATTCTGACAATAGCTGATCACGGAGATCAACAATAAGACGGGACATCATTAGAGCATGGATTAAGGTTTCATAGAGCAATCAGAGGTTGTCCTGTTTGTTACTGCAAGTCCTTGATCTTGGTAGCTTTCCGGACACTGGAAATTGTTGATTCATCATTAAACAGCATGAAAGACAGTAACTTGTGTGTCGTAAATAACGTGTCCTGGACAATGAGAATGCACAAGTGCATGGATGAGGCGCTATAGAAATAGCCATTATTATTATTGTTGTCAAAAGGATGATGGCAAAAATAAGCGTTTGTATTGTAACATAAATATAGACAGAATATCAAATAAGAGCTTATAAATGAAATTTCTTGGCAATGAGTTCATTCAAAATAACTATATTTCAAGATATTAATCAACTAAACATTATATTCCCATGTACCAATATATGTATATATGTGTATAATATAGACAAAGCACAACATTCCAAAAACATTTTGGTTGTAGACCCTAAAGGCCAATAACTTAGGAAAGGTTTTGCACTAACGAAGGTTTAATGGCCTACCCGGTAAATTTTCATTATAAATGAGTTTATTTCAAGTCAAACCTCCCTTGCTATTATCGTTTCAGGACAACAAACCAATAAAATTCCACTCCTGACAATAACTACAGAATATGCAGCCATTAACCCCTTTTAAGCCCTGTAATGAAAACATAAAAGCGTTCCTCCAAATAAAACTACACTTAAATCTATATAAACTTACTTACTTAGCGGCTCTGTCACATAGAAGGGTCAGGGGACTTTATAAAGAGCAAACTAAATTGGCTAAGTACACAAGGCCCGAGGTTACAATATATTGCTTACTTTACTTTGAAATGGGACAAGTCACTGTCAATTTAGTTCCGACGTATTTGACAAAACATTTCCACAATAACACGCATTAAAGGGGCAGTAGCACGTTTTTTCACTCAAAAAAGTTGATGAAATGTATTTGAAAAATAATTTCACCCATAGTAAAACATCATTCTCTCTTCGGAAAATAAAGTTTAAAATTAGTGTACATGTTTCGGTAAAGCCATGGGAATCGTTTTTGTAATACAAAATAATAAATTGTGTTCACAATAAAATGGCGGCCATGCAATTTTTGTTTTATACGCAACATAGTTATTACCACTACAGATAATTGGTTTGTGTAATAAGATGTTTTAGTCTCTAAAGTTAATTTAAATGACATAAACTATCATTATAAATGGGAAATTTGAAAAAATAAATTTTGCAAAAAACGTGCTACAGCGCCTTTAAGGAGTAGGCGTGTCACTCCATTATTGAGTTTGTCATTTTGTGTTGTATTCAAATCGTCAGTTGTACTCATCTAGAACATCCTACTCTGTAAGGGTACTTGTATCTGAGACAACTCCAACAATATCCTGTTTGTCCTTGTAGCTTTTGCCTCATAACCATCAAGGCTGGTTATTCTTAGCTATATAGCATGTGGTCTTTGACATCACATCACATTCCACCTGATGAAGGAGTGAGTATGTACTCCGAAACGTCATGTATTTTCACATTAAACAAGTTGTTATCCAGAAAATCTTCCTGTTCTTATATATAGCATGTATTTTGTCAGCCAATGAAATGTCAGGATTTGAAATTTGGCTATTGCTCATTGGTCTTCTCATCCTGGCACTGCAAATATTGCTAGATTGAAAGTAATAATATTGGCTGATTCTTTATAGTGATACGAGGTGAATGTTGCTTAGAGAATCAGAAGATAGAAGGAACTTTGTGGATACAAATACCCTAATGATGTAGGAGGCATCTAGAGAAGAAAACAGTGTTTCCACACAAGTTAAACCAATCATGAATTTGAATTTAATTGAATCACTTATTAACAGAGGAATAACCTAGTATTTTATTACATTGACAGATAAAGGGTCAACAAATGTTAGTCATTCAATTTTCATTGTGGTTTATATTAATTATTCCACATAATACAAGGAAAACAAATTTAAAATATTGATCAAAAGGATTAAATTAAATTTGTATTTTCTACGATTGATATATCTGTGATAATTTAGTCAACATTTCTAAACACATTTTGTATTTTCACATTAAAGAAGTTGTTATCCAGAAAATCTTCCTGTTCTGATGTATACTACTTCTCTAATGCCCTTCAAAGACCCAAAATTTCTAAAGTTTAGGATACTAATCCAGGAGACAAATAAATGTGATTAGATATTGTAGAAAGATTGTAAGAAACCCTTTGAAATGGCTGATACATTAAGCTAAACAATGAAGTAAATCATAATGGTACTGAATGATCAGAGGACATCAAACAAATTGCCATCAGGAACTCAAAGGGAAGATGTCATTGTACAGGCCTAGCAGAAGAAAAAACAAACTTAACACAACAATAAAACTGAATTTTCCTAATGTTGACACAAGCTATTTTGAAGATGTCACATTCATCACTTTCATCTTCCATACCATTGTTTGAAAATTATAATCTACTCCGACATTGTTTACTTAAAGTTATTTTTAAGAGATAATGTCTTATGGACTTGGAAACTGATAATTGTCATTCTACTCCTTTACAAACTGGAATAATTATCTAAGTCTATCTTAGGCATTCTTGCATTGGCACAAAAGTAATGTTAGTTTAATGCTTTGTCGGGGAATACTTGTAACAAACTGGAAATACTGACCAGTTCACCAATGGATGATGTTTCTTTATACTCATAATGAAATAATGAAATAGTTTATTCAGAATAAAGGCCATTGGCCCATGTACAATATACAAAATTCATTTTGTTGAAATAAACAGATTATTAAACAGGATATATGAGTCAAAACTACCTACATGGTAAGTGAGTCTACATGTAAGTCTATACCATCCACATGCTCTGAATGTAAGTCTTACACTTACACAAAAGAACCCGCTCTTGTGACATATAACATTACAACACTTTCCTGGTTACAAACTTTGTGAAATATTAGACACAATCAACACCCATACCATTGAAATATAAGTCTTTCATGTATATCTACTGACACTGGATCTGTATTGTGTTTCACGACAGATATACACTATACAGTACTGACAACAATCTCACAGATGAGTAATGTACTTACATTGTTAGTCTTTTAGTCTTTCAGTCTTATTTATGACACCCGGTCTAGATAATCGCACTGACTTTTCTTCTAGATTCAATTTATGAAAATCACAAGCCCCAAAATGCCAATGTTAATAGTATTTATTCGCTTAGATCATAACTTAACCGTCTGAAAAGGTTTCCGGAGGGCATGTAAAAGGTCTAATGTTATATACTCTTATAAACTCAGTAAATTTATTTAATAACAAAGATTCCCTGAATTAAAAACTCCCTGATAATTCTGCCCCTAGGACTACTGTTGAGGAATGTACACAATTGTTACAGTAGGGGTGACTATTGACCCACAAGCGACTAAATATTGCAATAGCAATAGTCTATTTTTTACCTACTGTTGTGATAAATATTGCAACAGTTTATCAATAAACAAAATGAAATAAATTCCAGAATAAACAGTGTTCTATTGTTTTTATTTGGAAATGACTTCAACCAAAGTGACAGAACTACTTAGTTTTCAAGCTCTCCGTGATCTGTTGAATGTTACAGTATTTTTCAAATCTAAAAGCTGGATTTGTGTGCGAATTTTACTTTTAATTTCAAGTGAACAACTGAATTGGCTAAACTATTGACACTATCAATAGTTAGTCATGCTATCAATACTATGGATTGTTTTTTAAAATTACTATCGATAAAGCACTATTGACAAAGCAACTATGGCACTAAGTGGATAGCTGGATATATCGTTACATCTCTATGCCACATAGTCTTTGTACAGCTTCCTGTTGCCCAACATACTCTGGTATTTCACCTGTGTTGACCAACATAGGCTGAGCTTGTGTAGAATGTGACAGAGGACCGTGTTGTGTTGGAGACGGTTGGAACACGTCCATGTTTACACAGCTACTGACACTCACACAGATACGACACACTGTGTGGAGAGCAGAGCGGTGTAGGAAACATGCTTGAAACATGACAGTGGAAATACTTGTCAAGTTTGTCCTGATTAAGTTGTCTGTATATGAAGATGACAGGCAGAAATGGACATTTCCATAGACAAAGATGCCATATTATAGCTGTCTAGAGCGAGGGAATCTTTATTCTTCAAGGTAGACAGTCACCTATGCACCTATGCAGACCTAGTAATTCCAGTCCACGACAGATACTGTTTAATTAAGTGAAAAAGGTCATCCTCTGCAAATCTACCCCTATACTGGAAACATGACAGAAAATCCTGACAATTTAACAGTTTGGATTATTGACAAGTTGTCGAAATCAGTAGCGATACAAGCTACCTCCAGTTATTCAAACAAATAACAAGGAAGATATGGCAAGAAGAGCTAGAAACAGAAGTGAAATCCTAGCAAATCGGAAATGTCAGTAATTAGTTTTAAAGTGATGACTACGAAGGTGGGGTTGGGTGGGGTGGAGTGGGGTTTGAGGTGAGGTGAGGTGATTTGGGGTTTAACACTGCTTTCAAGAGTATATCACGGCTACAGTGAGAAAGCCCACAACACCATGTGGCTATGCGTTGCGGTGAAACCTGTGAGCAGCGACTGGAACTAGCGAACAATGAGTGGTACTGCACTGAAATTCAGTGTAGCATTGCACCTAAACCTTACTGCGTGTAGAACAGATCAGATGAAGTCGAACGCGCTAAACCTCCCCCCCCCCCCCACACACACATTGATACAGGGGTGACACTGCAATAACTGAAGTCTCAAATACTGCATAAGTTGGAAATTAGAATCGTGTATCAGTGTTTGATATAGTTGGTGGAATACAGATGGGCTAATGGTGAAAATAACCAGCAAACCAGTCTGATGTTTAAGATTTTTAAGGAACAAATGACTACATATTGGAGGTATTGGACTGGTTGCATTTTAATCCATCCAGCCCTACCATCTTGTCACATTTTGAGAAGTTCTGGATACACTCAGTTTAACAACTCCTACTGCCCAAAATGATTCAGTTATTTTGTACACTGATGTCTATCTGCATGAAACTTGACAGTAAGAATACATGCAGATGTTAGGAGTGATACAATATGGCAGAAACTCAACTTGAGACGGGCTGGATGTATTTTATGTCAACCAGTCCAACTGTCTTGTCACATTCTGAGGAGGACTGGATACATTCAGGTTAACAGCCCTACTGCCAACAAGGGCTCTGTAATTTTGTACATTAATGTCTATCTGCATGAAACTTGACAGTAATACATGCAGATGCAAGAGCGACACAACATGGCAGAAACTCAAGGTGTCCACAGCATGTCTGTATGTAAGAAGTGCAACAGGAAGAGCAGCTAATTACTATAAACTGAGGAATGACAGACACACATCAGGAGAACATCCTCTCTACAGGACATGGTGTGAAGCTACTTCAGTGTGTCAAACACATTCGACAATGAAAACCAAAAAGAAGCGTAATTCCTAGCGGCGACAGCTCCAGCTTTGCTTGAAGCCACATGGTATGTCAGGTATCCTTGCAAGTTGTCGGAGCTATCCCAGAAATGATGGAAACTTTAGTAATATGTTATGATATATACTGCTTTTAGTAGTTTATGATGTTAGATGGATATATAGAGAATCTCACGCAAGTGTCTTCTGATATCAAATATATCAACACGAGTTGATAAAAGTTACAAATTGCCGAAGATATTTTTACTTTTATTAACGAGTGTTGATATATTTGATATCAGAAGACACGAGGGTGAGATTCTATTTATCATCCAAAATCATTCTTATTATGTTTAAGTGAAAATAGTGTACATCTCTGAACACATCTCTGCCATTTTACTTCCAGTGCGGTGAGGTCATAGCATTGTGACATCATTACTCCATGATGTAAAAGCATTGTGATGTCATGTAGCTGACAGCGACAGGGCATTGTGCAAAATCTACTGCCAAAAAGATATCTCCTAGGAGATATCACTTGATCTCACACAAGCGATATCTCCTGTGGAACACAGTTTTGGATGATATAGTGAGTAACATACATCCTTTATATACAGACATAAAACTGTGATGTGGTTAGTAGCATCATTATACTGTGATGATAATGTATAGTAATGGAAGATTATTGAATAAAGAGTTGAACATCCATAAAATATCCTTGATTTTCTATATTGATGAAATAAGAACAAGACCACAAAAACAAACTAACCTAAACTCTCCAACACTGTGTGAGGTCATCAGATTTAATAACAATTCAAATATGGAAATAAATGAAACTAGATTGGTAGGCATTCACAGAATCTATTCAAATTATTTGCTCCTGGGTTTGTAGTCAGTCAGAAGTATGTTTTAATTATTTTGGCCATGGGTCTGGAGGCAGAGACAGGAGTTTTTCAATTATTTTCCTTCTGGTTTTGTAATTACTCATGATTATTTTATAATTATTTGCTCCAGGGTTTATAGTCAGTCAGAAATATTTTATAAATATATCGTTCTTGAGTCTGTAGACATTGTCAGAGTAAGAACCATATGGTTAATATCTGATCTCTTTATCAGTTTATACAGAGGACAACCTTAGTAAAGTGAATGTCCAAAACCCATAATGCAAATTGCCAGTGGCAGCTTATGCATCAAGATAAGCCTCAACTGTCCGAGGAAATTATGGTCAATCGTCTAGAGGCACATGGTCCGTGTATATTAGAGGATAGAATCATGACATTCCTGTGAGATTTGTAGTTTGTAAACATGATAAAACCAGAAATAATATTGGTTGTGACATACATATTTTTCAGAAAGGGAAAGTTGTAAGTGTAAAGCAGATGGTTGGCGCAACTACTAAATGCTTTTATTATCTGGACAGACAAAGGATTAACGCTGCCAGGGAATTCTTAAAAGTTGTTTTAGTAATATGCATACAAAGTGATTCACAGGTTCTTAATTGTTACAATATAACTCCTGAAAACAGTTGGCAGATTAATTTATACACATGGTAATACAAAGGAACTGTCTAGGCAAGTGCTATATCACAAGTTATACATGTATATACCTCTGTGAACATGACTCACAATCGTGACTGCAAAAATCCTGAAAACATGTGACAGAAAAATACAAAAGGTGAAACAAAACCATCTTTTCTGCAACTGCTATATGTCTATGTAGATGGGTCACAATCGTGAGAGACTATTAGAAGGAGGAGGAAGGTATTGTGTGTGACATGTTTCTTGTTCTGCACGGTACATCAGCTCGTCAGACATCTCAGTGTTGTGGTAACTATGCCATGATGTTTGCCCTACATATCTCTGTGCAGATGAAAGACTCTAGATCAGGGAGGTCTGAAAGACTATATGTGTGAACAACTTTTCAGTTTCTTCAATTCACAAATTAAAGTCAAGTGAAAAACAGCCATTTAAAGTCAGTACATGATACACACATCTTCTCAATTAGCACATTTCATAAACTTTGAAATTTTATGTATATTATTGAGTATGGGCAGAACAATCATGTTCATGAAATGCAATTTAAGCTGCCAGAAACCTTTCAGTTTCGTTCATTCATTAATTTTTGTTAAACATCTTCATGAAGTTATTTCATGATGCATATATCTTCTCAATTAGCACAATAGATGTGATATATGTATATATGATATATCTAAATTTATGGACTGCAGAAGGAAGACTCTCTGAAAGTTTTACAAGTAGTAAAAAACATATCAGTCACTTTTGATATTTTATTTGTTGTTTTTTTTTAACATGACCATGAAGAAGAAAGAATGCCTTTCAAAGATGTCATAACCATGAGGTCAGTTATCCAGGAACATAAAGGTATTCCTACAATCCTACAATCAGTGTTGCAGACAGGATAAGCATCTTCAGAATGGTGTCACAGCACATTATTTGTGTATCCTAAGACAAATTCTGAATCCTGTGATGTATATTCAAACAATCTGAATGAAATGCCATGGCAAAAAATCTTGGTATTTCTATGTTTGGAACAAAAAAATATAGTTAGAATAACAGATGGTTGTAATTAGGTGTTTTCAGTTTCCATATTACATAAACAAAATATCAAAATACATAATTGTACTCTTTGATCTTTGACAGATGTTATCAACTTTCAGAAAGTTAGAATTTAACATTAAATTATAATTTAAAATTGCAACCAGACATTAACCCTCTAGCTGCTAGATGAATTAAAACCAAAGTTGGGCTGCTGAATTCTTGGAAAATAAACAAAGGGGACTATCGATACATATTTCTGAATTTTAATGTAAAGATAAGAAGAAGAGACAATACTGTCAAGACAGTGGACACAAGACAGAGTGGAGTGAGGATATATCTGTGAGCTCTAGTCTCAATACCCATCAATCACTGTAGCACACCAGTCCACATGGTAATCTATCTGTCTGGGGGCGGCCATATTTGTGGTCAACATTGGTCATGACTAACAGTCACCGGAATCATTATCTCCTATCCACTTTTCAAAATAAGCCAGTTTATCTTCACATAGTTACTGCTCAATGGGGCTCTATTTCTCTACCTGTCCAATTACCTGACTAAAGTTTCTGAATCAGATCTTCATTTCACAGACAATTATGTACGTCTATACCATATACACTTGACTTCTTACACTAATTATTGTTGGGTTTTAAATCATGTCTATAACATTGTGTCAAGTCTGAATTTATTTAATCCTGAAAATAGGAATTTTCTTAATAGAAAATAGGGATCTTTTGTATTCTCTGAAAATTGGGATTATCTTAACCCTTAACTTGCGGGTCCCGTAATTATCCGGGAGGCTCATAGAGAAAAATGTTAGACCCCTTGGCGAGATGCTTACGTTGGACTTAGTGCATTTTCCGGGTCAGTAATAATTATATTTGCCCCCCAGGCGAAATGCGAGACGAAGTGTGTCCGTATATCGCCACATGAAAACTTGTTTACATACATCTCGCAGTTAGCCACGATAACGAGTCTTTGTGAATGTCCGGTCGAAATATCAAGTAAAATTCACACCAAATTGCGTGTGCATTGTTGACCCGTAACGCATCGATAATTAGCTTTACAAAAGGCCAATTTTGTCGTACTCCGCTCCGAACCCTTATTTTGCTTGGGGCTATTTTCACCCACGTGTTTGCATTGCCTCGGGTTTGTCTGGCCCGTACCTGCTATCTGCCTCGCATCTAGCAAGACGGGGGGAAAATCGGCAAATCGCCTTACTCCCGCACTTCATATCATGTGAGCGAATTGTTTGTTTTCAAAAAACAATACGGCAAAATAAAGGGGAAACAATGGACTACATTCCCATATAAAATTAGAAAATCTCAAAAAAATAATAAAGACACAGCAAGCGCCGTGAAAAAGGTCATGTTTACACTTCATAAATTTTGAAACAATCGGCGATTTTCACAACTTCTTACACATTTATCACGGCTAAAATACTGAATGCATTTTCATAATTTTTATATCACAATAAACCGAAAAGAATAATCTTTTATTCTATATAAAATGCGCAGATTTATTCACAGAAATAAAGATACAATTTTACCTTTCTGAGAGGCATGTGAAACCAAACGGCACACAAACTAATCAACATATTTTCATCAGTTATGGTTCGAGGTTAGCGTTTATTTGAAAAGTCAAACAACATAACCATATTTGGGTTGACATGTGCTTATTTGTCATCTGGTTCGAGATTATGATTTCTTGGAAAAGTGCGATGAACGACCGTTTGCAATGCCGCATACATGTTGTAAGTATTGACGATTTTATAGGTGGAAATAAAGACAAACTTTACATAGCTATAGAATTATAACCAAAGGTCGCATTCTAATAATTTTTATATCATTGTGAAGCTAGACATCTTGTCTTCAATTCCGTATATAAATGGATTTTTTTTCATTTGGTATTTATGATGTTACGAGGCCCGAATTAAAGACAATCTTTCGAAAGTAATAGAATAAAAACGAAAAATCATAGAAAATTCATTCAAAGTTTCGGGTGTGAATTAGCCATTTGTGTACGGGTGTCGCTACTTGAATTTGTATTGAACGCCCGTATATATTCCTTATTCGCCATGTAGATGCGGTATATTTCGTAAAAACGGTACCGGAATCGCCGCCTGGAAATTCCGCCAGCAGAGCTCGTTAGTGCCTAAGCCCAAACTACTGCTGCGAGCTGCGAGCCTGTAAATTCCGCCACAGGGGCTAAAAATGGTAAAATATATATACGCAACGTAAGGGTTAATAGAAAATAGGGATCTTTTGTATTCTCTGAAAATTGGGATCTATTGTATTCTCTTAAATTAGGATTTTCTTAACAGAAAATAGAGATCTTTTGTATTCTCTGAAAATAGGGATTTTTGTATTCTCTGAAAATTAGGATTTTCTTAATTAGAAAATAGAGATCTTTTGTATTCTCTGAAAATAGGATTTTCTTAATAGAAAATAGGGATCTTTTGTATTCTTTCTTTACATCAGACATCAAAATTTAAATGTCAGTACACCAATTCTACTTCTGGATTGTAGTCAGTCTAATGTCCACACTATAAATCACCCGGTGCCAAGATTCCTTAACACCCTCGTGCTGTAGATCAACTCTTGCTTCCTCACAGACTTTGAGGAATTACCATGCTGCCGCCAACACCATGACTTAAATACCTTGGGAAGCCAACTGTTTGGACAAGATGGCAGGTGTAAATCTCTCCTCGGTTTTACTTCAATGGTAGTGTAAAGTATCGAGGGATATTGATGTTTTTAAGAAGGATGATTTACATCAAGAAAAAAGAAGCTGAATGCAGCAAGGACCACAATATGCATATTTCTTACAATGGATTCCTCCTTATCGTTGTATTTACCATTGATGTTGGGATTATTATTCACTAAATGGATATAGATCTCTATTTTTTACCTTTCACATTTCACAGTTTTTGAGAGAATATATTTTTTTCACACTTGACATTTAGATACAATTATTGTTATCATTAAATGTATCTAGTGTTTTTTTACTGTGTAGATAATAAATTGCCATTGATTTCAACAATGTTCTACTTAATACCTTATCAGATGACATTTAACTGCAATCATCGTACTATATAATGAGTAAGCTGATGCTTATGTATCTCTTGAGATGCTGGTAGGAACAGTTTCTACTAATGTCATTGATCATTATTCAGCAATGAATTTGACAGAAAAACACAAGTGAGCATTTCGGGGGCTGCATGAACAAATCAATACACCTATCTGCTCATTTGCTGTGCACCTTTCCATGTGCTACTACATATTCATATTAAATAATAGTAAATATAAAACATGAATTTGAAATTAAAGCTCAACTATAAATTTACCCAAAAACAGCTCAAGACAACAAGAAAAGTTATCATCCATGCTATCTTGCAAGAGCTATGATAAAAAATAAAGGTGACACAATGTTAACATAAATCAAATATATAAACAGAAATAGCACATATCTCCATAAATTTAAACTTTCAATCAAACACTTGAATGTATGAAAGGTAAACATGCAGCTGTTACTAACCTGTTTAAATCCAGGTTCTTCCCCATCCTAACAATATTTATGTTCGATATAAAGTACACAATATATCAAACACGATGAAATGTCCGAGTTCTGTATACAATCTCTTCTTCAAAACAAATCAGTCCTGATTCTTAATCCTTTCAGAGGAAACCAAGTTTGTTTACAACTTAATTATATACCTCAAACACTGGATAGATCAAGCACAAATCTTTGATACACTGCTCCAACTGTAAGTGTCTATATAGCTCAGGTCTATGATCCCACCTCAGAAGAATCCATATATTCCATAGAACATCATGAATACTTTTCGAATACAGGGACCAGATATAACTCTGTACAGAATATTCTTGATTTAATGTATTGACTAATCCATCAAAGAGATGTGCAACAGTATTCACAGGGGAACTTTGTTGCTGTCTTCTTACAGAATGTTCTTGACTTAGGGTATTGACTTATCCAACAAAAATATGTGCAACAGTATTCACTTAGAAGTTTGTTGTTGTCCTCCTACAGAATGTTCTTGATACCGAGTTTTCACTAATCAATCCAACCGATGTGTAACAGTTTTTACAGGGGAAATCTCTTCTTGTTCTCTGTTCCGAATGTTCCTGATCAAGTGTATTGACTAATCCATCCAATGGGTGTGTCCACCAGTCTAGTCTACAGGATCAGACTGGGCTGCATCTGTAGAAATCCAATAGCATGTCTTCCATAAAATACTTGATGTCTTGAGGGTACTTTCACAAGATATCTGATATGATCTTCATTCAATTATGAATATCTGTTCTGGTCTTGCAAGTTAAGCAAGCCCTACTTATTATTGTGTATAAAAATCTTGTTTTGAGTACAAGATCCCTGATGAAAATTATCTCCAATCTTGTATAGACACTGTGAGAGAGAACTGTTCTCGCTAAAACTAGTTGAGCACTCTACATGTTATTGTTATTAATGGTGTGCAAAACATAGGTGTGGTTGATGGAAAATCAGACACACAATCGGGTCAGGCACACATGGGTTGCTATCAAGTCAATATTAATCAGGCTCTATTGAAAGCAGGTAGATGTCTTATGATAACATCCTGGTCAATATCATTACGTATAAACCTCCAGAAGATCACTAGAAACCAGGTAGGTGTGTGTTACAGTAACTATCTGGTCAATATTAACAGGCTCTGAGTGCAGATATCTTGTCCAGAGCTACACTGATTATCTTCCAGGCAGTTGATGTGACAGGAAACAGAAATTGCAGATAATATCAGTTACATTTACTTGTCTTACTTTCCTGGTTTCTTCTCTGCTTTCAGAAGTTGTCAATACATTGCCTTTAACAAATTTTCATTTTCCTGTGAAGTTTCCAGAACAAATTTAGAGACATGATCAAAAGTGTAATATGCTCTTGTAAAAGTTTCTCAACTCAACAATCGTGTTTGCGACAAAGCAATCACTAAACTCACAAATGAAGAAACGAAATTCCTTGAAAAAAATTGGGACATAAAGGACTTATTTTCATCAGGGATATATGAAAGTGTTCTAGAACAACATTGTAAAGACAGAGATTATTTAATTTACTCAGTAGTTTGTCTTTCTGAATTAACAAGAGTGACAGTGAACGATCTCCATGAAGAGTCCTAAAGAGAAAGATCTACATCTGACACAATCTCCAGTCTCCATGAACTAACAAGAGTTTCTTCAAGAACAAACACCTGAACATCCAGTGACTTGCTTTCGCTCTGTGTTTACTGAAAGTTCACCTCAAGAACTACATGAATTTTGCAGATTTTCTGTGTATTTTTCCTTGGACCTTAAATCAATCTTAATGAATATAAACAATTTGAAAAGAAAAAGACCTTAAATTTCACATCCAGAGTTGCTCTCTATGTTGACTAAAGGTGTAACTCAATTCTGTCACATCAAGGACCCTTTCAGAATAACCAGTTTTCCACTGATTTTTCTATTGAGTATCATCAGCCTGAACGAAATACCTAAAGTTAAGAGACCTCTGACTTCACATTCAGTACTTCTTCTCTGTCTGATGACTGAAGGTTCAACTCAACCATGTCATCTCCCAGATGCCTTTGTTTCAGAAAGTCCACATTTTCACTGATTTCTCATTTGAGTTTAATTCAGTTTCCATGAACTAATAAGAGTTGTCTGAAGATCAGGGATCTCTTACTTTACAGGATAACTCTCTTTGTTGACTGAAGATGAAACTCAACTCTCCTGGAACCACTGTTTCAGAATAACCAGAGTTTCACTAATTTCTTCTTCAACTATAACTCCATGAGCTAACAGAGTTTTTCCCGAAAAGCCTCTTGCTCTACATCCAGTGTGTTGACTGAAGGTACAACTCAATTCTGTCATCTCCCGACTCTTGTTTAATCATCATCCCCGGACTGATAGCACGCAGGTTTACCATGACCGGGCATGACACGGCCATACAGATCGCTGCAAGCTTAAAACATCAAGCATTAATAAAATCCATGTGGCCTTTCATTTATCAGCCCTGACGAATGATAGCAGGTTATTAACTGAGTAATATCCCCGTGGACTAACACAACAGCCTTGAAGAATGATAGCAAGTTATTAACTGAATAATATTTCTCCTCTTCTACAGCGTTGATGCCATAATAGCAACATTTGATTAACTTTTTTTGGGCAGATCATAGGATGAGGTTTCTCCATGGTGTAATAATCTCCAGTTTATTAAACAGTGTCTGCTCTTGGTGGGCACTCTTGACCGATAAAGATGCTTTGATGTCATGGAATGATGCTGGTGTCACATTCATTTGACCTTCCTCACGACATAACTGTCACAAAAAAATTACACCTATAATGAAGTAAATAACATCAGATCTTTCAAGGGCATTAGAAGTGGAATGTATTATAAAATGAAGATTTGGTGATCGAATTTATATTGTAACTTGACTTGATGTATTCTGGATTAGGTTGGGAAGATTAGAAAAATTTCATTGAAAATGAAATCTCAGGTTCAAAATGAAATAATATCTTGTTCATTAAAATTTTACCCGACTGTGGATTTGATTTCCAAACTTAATTTGTTTTTGTTTTTAATAACTATGAAATTGAATGTTCAACTATTTATCTGAAAATATTCCAAAATGTTTCTCTTTTCAATAAATAAGTTGACATACAAACATCTTGTTGTTTTAAACACTGGATGTTAACTTTTTCTTGACATTGTGAAAAATATAGCAAAAATATTCTTTACCAGTTGTAGAATTAATTTCATGAAGGCATAATATACAATAAACTTCAATTGTTTGTATATTCAATGACATCTCCGACACTTGTCTCTACATCAGTATCCGGAAGATAACATATAACAGGATGTCTTAGCAATGTTTGTCATGTGACATGTTTCAGAAGGAAAGTAAACAAGAGTGTCTAAACAAAGCAGAGATGTGTAAACATACAGGCAGCTATGCACTCTATTCATTACGTTGAATGATCTTCATGATGTTACATATCATACCAAGTTCAACTGTACTGAATTGCATAATCTTGAAAAGATGATGAAAATTATATGATAAATATAAAATAATTGCCAAGCCTCTGAACACATATCAAACTTTGATTAGAAGAGCAAATTAATTTCTAATCTACTAGATATACAAAATATTTTAGAAACATAAATAAGATGAAGGATGGTAAGTATCCATGAGTTACCGCAAACCTCGGAATCTTGGTGGGTCAGAATGACGCGAATGCAATAACATGACCGCAGTTCACTCAAAATAAGAAGCAAGAAGCAAGATGTTTATAAAGTGAAGAAACCTTAATAATTAATTTGTGGTTAAATATACGATGAAGAACAAAGAAATGATGCTATAATGGAATAATGGAGTGCTTCAAAAATATAAATAATTTGTAAAGAATCCAGTAAAACTGATGACAGGGAATTTTTGTAATAATGAAGTACCTGGGACTGATGAAATACATGTTTTTCACCTTTCAAACTCCTTTAAATTTATCAAATTCAGGAGAACATTTTCGACAGTCAATGTGATAACAGAAGACTGTTTCGGTGTAGTTTATAGAAGCTAGTTAACAAGCCCTGACTATGCCGGACTGATGAGCATGTGATGAGATACATGGCAGCAATGGGCGCTCATGGTGAAGGTATTTCCGTACAATTACCAACGATGAGGAGCAGGAGATGAGTGTTGCTACTGCTTCTTTATGAGCAGGGTAATTGACTCAAGTTGGCACACAATGAACTCGTCTAGTCTCCTGTCTTAGTATACGTGATGCACTCATCAGACATTTCTTAAATGTTTCAAATATATTACTGACATATCGTAGATTTCAGAGTTGATGGACACTGATCTCATTTTTCGAAACATATTCAAGCCGCTTGAAGGATTAGTGTCAGGCCATTCTAAGAGACCAATTCACAGGAATCAAAATCAGTTAACAGCATCAGCTAACAGTATAGGTATCTCAAATTATGTGAAAGATGCCTTGATTGTACGAAATTATTTTGTTTGACCACAAGCAACTCTGTCATTTATATATTTCATTTGTTGATCTTGTAAGTGGGCCGTAGGCCTTTCTACTGAAATAAAAGAATGATTGATTGAACAGTATCATAGCACGGCATGAGTATACGAGCATATGAACCTGTCAACTTTTACTATCCTATTATATCATTAGTTAATAATACAGGACTAGCGCTGGAGTACCATTAGGTTACATAACTCGGCATCATGATCCTCGAAAGATTCCAAGTTTACATGACTAGATAAGATTCAGTAGTCACTCAAATCTACATTACAAATGAATGGTGATCCACTACCTTAAACACAGTACACAACAACGTCTAGCATTCAAAATCTTGTGCAAAATTTAAACAAGGAATTGATATAATTACATTTACATTTAAATATAAAATCAATGACCATCCAAACATCCTGAAAACTTTGAAAATATTTCTGCATTGAATTTCTAAAACCGAAAGTACAACGGAAGATTGCATCGACGATCGTAAACAATTATAACATATTCTAAGATGCCTAGCGGCTAGAACAATCGAAATAAAAGTACATTATCAGACGATAAAGGTATAGTTTTTGTGATGACGTAACAATTGAATGACGTTTCCGCTCCCCCTCGTAGTCACGTGTGCCCATGGTAACCCAACGAAAGAGGGCAGTTGAAAAGACCGTGTTTTTCTGCAAATGATAATGTCCTAAAACAATAACAATTATTGAAGGAATGTGTTCTTTTGTATCCGAATTAGTCTTAAATTTTAAGCTACATTTGTACTTGAACCAAAACGACGAAATCCGCATTAGGCAACCGCATGAACCACTATGACGTCACAACAGAACAATGACGTCATAGTCGCTGTTGTCGCACGGCTCGTCAGTTGGCCCTGATCATGGATTATTAATATTAAGGAAGAAAACTCTATTTTTCTTGCAAAATTACTCAAAGCAGAATGTTGTGTTATGGGTTATCTTAGAAAAGTCCTCGTACTTTAACTATAATAGTTCAGGGCAAAACTATACTTTATTACAAAACACATTGGGGTACAGCGAACTTTATTTCTTAAGTAAAACAACACAAATGTGAGGATAAGATTGTTATTAAAATTGACATTATATGCAGGTGTAGTAAGGACTACCTTATTATCTGAATCTGAGTCATACCTATATAACAGCTGATCAAATCTTTGTTTAATACTTTAACGCCAACATAAATATTTATAGCCAGGTGTAAGAAAGTATGTTTTGGAAATATGTTTGAAATGTTTATGAAATTTGGCATCTTCAATTTACACCATTGATGTGAATCCATTTGATTCAAATAAGCCTAATTAAATTTTATTTTCAACTTCATTCCTGTCCACAATCTAAAAGTCTTATGTTTGAAATTGGAAAGAGAAAAGATTGAAAGCCAAATACACACATATTAGGAATCAGAATCACCATACTTTATCATGATTAAAGGTATTATGAGATGAGGAAGGGTGTGGTCCCTACATAGGTAAGTAAGTATAGGCTATAGATCAAGAGTCTCTCTCCAACTGAAGCTGTAAGATGGATGAGACTAAGCCTGAAATGTATTGATGAGCGCCTCCGCCCAATCATCTAAGTAGCTCTTAATTTCATGATCTTTAAAAGGAGGTTTCTATCGGGGTATTTTTTGTGGAAACGAAATTCAAGAGGATATCCCCGTTTACACAAATATGCTATAAATAAATGATTAAAACACGTTCAAGTTAAAATATATTAATAAAGGTAATATTTTGATGAATTTATATTTCACAACTTAATAAAGACAAGCGTACATTTGTTGAAAAATAAAAACAATGAGAACTGAAGCCATTCATTGGTGCTGCGAGTGGGAAAAAGTTTTCTACGGCATAACAGCAAATTGTTTATTAGTTTTATGACACACTATGTGTTACTATGTGAACTTTCTATCAGTGTTTATCTTTTATCATTAAAATGTTTTAAAATTAGGTAAAATATAGCATGTTTTCATTTCATGTAATGCAAAAAATCCAATATGGCTGATTTTGCCGACAGAACGGCCCCTTTAAAGTGACAGCTGAATGCCTGTTTATCTCACCTCATCAGATAAAGACTTATTTTACTATGAATTGATTAAATGAAATTTAAAATAATTTCTTTTTATGTGTAGGGCAGACATGTGAACACAAAACAACTATCCCTGCTAATGGGAAGTGAAGTGAATTGATCCACCTGGAAATTTCATGATATAAACTGACGGGCAAAAGAAAGTATAACACTCACTTATTTTCGATTAATTCAATAGTTTAAAGAAATGAGATGCATTTGATTATGGCACGATACAATAACACCTTTCGGCAGTAGTTTGAATGACTTAATTGGTGACTGTTTTATTTTTTTAAACTAAAATATCATTATTTAAGTACACAGGGGTAAGAAATGAAATTTACACCAACTTGACCCCTACCATGTTCAAAATGTAAATGTGTGCAGGACGAAGCAAATTTATTGATTTTCACACAGAGTATGTGTTATATATGTCGATGAACAGTTGTGTTTTATCAAAATTAATTTGAGGGAATTTTGAAAATTGTACATATGATAAATACAACTGCGCGATATAGTTTCTTTTGCCCGTCAGTGTAGATAAACCTGTAAAGGGAGGAGTTTATGCTTTCATCACATATTTACTCATAAATACATCAATTTTACATTTATGATGAACCCTCCATCCATTTATCCTGTATCAGCCCTTGGAGCAGATAACCTACTAAATCAACTCTAACTGTTATTGAGGTCTAGGGTAAAATTTTATATGAAAACACTCCTACAATAATGATGTAATGATATTAAGGTTTCCATGGTTATGTATTGCTGATTAAATTTTAACGGCAACAGATGAATGTTTCTGTATGATATTTATTCATCTTTCAAACTTTAATCTGCTTACACACATATTGAAATGAGGCAATAACAGTGATGTTTGCACAGTCACTTAATGCTGATTTCAATTTGACAGGTGAATATTTCTACCTGTAAATGATATTGATTTACCTTTCAAGCTTGTAAATGTATATGCTAACTCTTAATAATAAGGTAATGAAATGATATTTGCAGTCACTTAATGCTGATTTGAAGCTTACAGAGGAATGATTCAACCTGTAATTTATATTCATATACCTTTCAAGGATAGAAAACTAAAACGTATATTTATGCATAAACTTTGGTGTAATAAGATACATTGTATGGGAAACATCATCATATTGCGCAATCTGAGGGAGGATCAGAATTATGTAGTTTTTGGATATAGATATTGATTTTTCATTTGCAGAAAATTGCAGGTGAAAATATACATGTTCTTATTGATTCCTAAGTTAATGAGATAAATCCATACATTTGAAGGTAATACACACTTTCAGTTGACGCTAATGAGTAGACAGTCAGGCAAGTATATGTGTCTACCTGTACAAGATATTGATTTACCTTATAGATAGAAATATAAGCTTGCACTTTCGAATTTTGCAATCACATTGATTTTTCATTTGCAGGCGAAAATATACCTTGGAATGATGTAATGCATTGATTTTCCTTTTCAGGGGAAATGAAGCATATTCATTACTATGACAACAGATCAAAGGCTGATAGGTGAATGTGGTAAATGTGGTGAATAGGTAAACTTGCAAATGAAATTGATTTGAATTTCATGGGTAGAAAATAATGTTATCATTCAGAATGATGTAATATTGAGTTTTCATTTTTTTTATGAAAAATACTCTTTCACATAAAAATGATCATTGACTCTCAACAAAGTCAATAATTTTAAAACATTACTGTTATAAGAAGAATATGAATCATTTTGTAACCGATCAGATATCTATCACATTGACAGTCCAACTGACAATTCCATCTTGCAGGTAGAAACTTAACATAAATTACAAGGGACATTAATTTTATTGTCAGAACATTTACTTTTATTTTCAACTAGACTGATTTTTAAAACAAAAGTCCTACCAGGTACGCACACAATCACTTTTTAATCTGCTGTTGGGTCTCCTGCTGTATTGCCACACTGACATTTATCTAACATTCAGGTGACATTTATTTGGCATGTGAGATGATGTAACTACAGTGGAACATCCACTCATATCGGTCTGTTCTGATTCTGTAAAATGTCCTCTTTTGAAATTTCTATATCACTGATGTGAATGATATCGAGAAATTTAGATCAGGAACTGTGGTAGGAGTGTATAGAAAACAGGTACCATTTTTGGGACATACGGATATATCCCTTCTGATTCTCCATTGAGGTTATATACTGAAGACAGGACAAATTAATACACAGTTTACTAGATTTCAAAAGAAAAACTTTATTTTACCCAAATAAAAACTAGAGAATAAGGAACAAACATTCAGAATATTTTATAATTTCGGTAATCGAGTCCTGAATTCAAATGCTCATGAGATAGTTGCTGATAAGGCTGCATTTACAGAATACTACCTGACAATTGGTTTGCCAAACAATTGGTTGCCATGCAGTGTCCATTATCATTCAACACTCTATAAGGATCACGCTTAACACAATTACTCATCCAAATCAATATTATGTCAACGATGACAATAGAATTTCATCCTCGTCTTGTAGGATATATATGACACGACGAATGTTAATCTGAAGATCTGAAGGTTTCAAATGTCACAATGAACATGGATAATATGTTAAACCTACAGACCTCTCCATAATAATATGTAACCATCATGAACATACAACGTCAACATTTCCAGTGAGACTAGATCGTGACAAAAAACAACTGCCTACATATACATCAATAAAGCCTTGACAACATTACAACAATCATGTTATTGGTCAACCAAGGCTTGAAAATAAATAAGCAATTCTGGAGATCATGAGACCAATACATAGACCACAAGAGCATTCACTATGTGCTTTGTCAGCGACATATTCTCTAAAAGACACTATGACATTGGTCTTGGTCTAAAAGGTCAACATTGGTAACATCACATGGACAACCTTGTAAAACTATAAAGTTGATATTGGCAATATATTCTCTACGACACTGTGACAGCTAAAAACTAAAAGGGCAATGCAACATTGGCAATTTCACATGGGCAAGATTTGAAACTATGCAAGTGATATTTGCAATATATTCTGTAAGGGACACATAAATACTTATATCAAACCATCACCTGTGGAGACATAAGAATGATGTTTGCAGTAAATTCTTTGGAATCATGTTTCCCTCTGGAGACACGAAACTCTTAAACGAGTAAATGGTCCACGAAGATAATCAATGTCTCCAGCTTGTTTAAACATCACCATCAATATCTTCCTGATCATGGGGAGCATTCCTATATAGAGAGCGGCATGCGTTTCATGCAAGAAGAAATATTTGAACATGTTTCTGCAGGCTTGTTCCATACTCAGAGACGCATAGCACGGGATGAAGCACATGAAAAACTTCCTTAAAACAATATTTTATTATTGATGAGAGCAAACTTCGGAGTTTGGTGAAAGTTGAAATTACACAACAAATTTGACAATGTGAAAAATGTGATTAAATTGAGAAATAATGGATGTTTTTAGAAGCTGAAAATATGAGTGAGCACTGGTAATCCAAAATTTGATTTTTTCATATAACAAAAAAACTTGGTTAACATATAATTCACACTAATTAACGTATTTTACTACAAAATTTAATAACAAAGTTTCATTATCAAATTAAAGTGTTAATGAAAGAACTAGCTGCTTTTTCCAAGTTATTGAACATATACTGAACCTACAACGCTCTTATTGTATAAAACACACATTACAACTGTTTTGTACACATTTAGCATAAAAAAGGATCAGAATGAACTTTTAAATTAAAGCACCTAAATGTTACTAATGAGGTTTGAAACTCAAAGGTTGGACCTATGGAAGAGTGAGTGAGTGAGTTATTGGTTAATGCCGCTTCGGCAGTATTGCAGCCATTAGCGGCACCTATGGAAGAAGAGTCCAAAAAATGAAATGATGAAATAAGTCATCGACAGAAACATTTAAACTCCACATCAACTAAAAAAATTAATACCGTATTTCCTCTAATGAGCGCCCGGGCGCTTATTTTTTCAGCACCCCTTAACCCCCCGGCGCTTATAAGAGGCCCAGCGCTTATTAGAGACCCGGCGCTTATATCTTTAATAGAATATTGAAGTTTACTAAGGAAGCATTAATCTAATGGTTTGGACCCGGCGCTGATTAGAGACCCGGCGCTCATTGGAGACCCGGCGCTTATTTTATCAACTACCCATGACCCCCCGGCGCTTATTAGAGGCCCGGCGCTTATTTGAGACCCGGCGCTTATTAGAGGAAATACGGTATTTTAAAATCTTTAAAAGATTAGTTGTAACAAAACAGCCCAGGTGGTCTTCAAAATCTTCATCGGAGTGAAAATACAAAATGTGTACTCTACAACTTTATAGAAAGTACAACCGAAGCATAGCCGGAGACACCAACCCCCAACCACCTCTGGATGACGAAGTCGCTGGAGAACACTCAAGTAAAGATATATTTATTTTCTGATGCATACTAGTCACCCAGACCTCCAAGTGAGACTAGTTATTGTATGCACAGCAGTTACTTACTATACGAGAACCTCTCATTACTCTCACTGATGGGACATTGCTCTACCAACGGTACCGTCTAGCATACCGGTAATAGTGCCACCACGACTGCTAAAATGGAAATGGACGGCATAATAGTCTTGAATAGTAACATCTCGTCTCTGGAGAGAACACATCAGTTGTGATATATTTCAGAATGAGGTACTTCAATATTCTGACCCCTTTATATACGAGAAGTTGAAATGGTAGAAGTAGGAAGCAAATGTGGAATGGAAGCAAATTAACGTCCAGAGTGTTAACTCTCTTTATACTGAGATGAATATTCAATGTTTGAATTTGAAATGGTAGAAATGAAGATTGCAGTTTTATCATATTTTTCCTTCCAAAAGCAATCCAAGTTTCTAGCAAAGATTACCAGATATGAAGTGGATGGTTTTGAATTATCTTCCATTAAAAGTCATAACCTTTCAAGAAACAGAAATCTTAAGCACCTTGATAAGGTTAAGTCATCAGATTATATAGATAAATGAAATGATATCTAGGAGAGTTTATGTCTATCTCTTCAAGTATTTATGACCCAATAAGTGCTGAATCACACTTGATTTGATAATAATCATAAAACCATCACTTTAATTGTCATAATATAAGACCCATGCTGGTGGAATGATATTAATGTGGCACGAAAGAATATTAAACTTGGATCAAAATTGCTTTAAAAGAAGATCCTTCCGTAGTTTAGAAATCTTTTTCTCAAAATGAGATCAGTATCTAAATACTGATTCACCTGGCTGCCAGGCAATGTTTTCAGACAAATGAAATTCAGGACAAATCTTATATTCTGATATTAAAGATTTTCATTTTCATTTCAGAATTAAAAAAGTGGTTGTCACTAAGGTGACATGATCCCCGCCGCAAATTAATACTTCAAAATTTAAAAATATTGTCAAGAATCGACTGGGCCCAGAATTTTCCCTAAAAGAACCACTGGTGCGGTGTTGTTCCTAGAGGGACATTTGCCCACTTTTTTGGCTTGATGTCCCTTAAAATTTGGAGAAGTAGGATACTTTTACCATTGCAAAGGATCCCACTAGGGTCACCTAGGAACAACACTGCTGGTGTAAGATAATGATGAGAATCCAATAAACAGTGCTAGTTAGTTAGGAAGTGCTTTGTGTAAGATATGATGAAATTCCAGTGAATGATTCTTGAGATATCCCGCTGACAAGGGTAAAATGACAAGTCTCGTTGTTACCTTGAAATGAAGGTAAAGGTCACAACACTCTGTAGGATCATTACTCTTCCCATGATGCCATGATGATATGAAAAGAATCCAGTGAATAGTATTTGAGTTTTTCCATTTTGTACGGACGTAAGGATGTATGTACGGACGCAGCCGAATACTGTATCCCCCGTTTCGCGCTAAACACGCGGTGGGGAATAACCATAAGGTCCTTTGCATTGATTTGACTAATAATTGTAAAGTAAAATCATTTTCTTAAAGATAATGACCTGAAGTAACATAATATGACATCATAACAATCAATAAAGCCAAATCACCGGGACCAATTGTAGACCTCCCATCCATTTTAGTCGGTAATGGAGAACATGGTCGCAAATAGTTAATGTCATAACTGATTTGCCCAACTCTCATGAATAATAATAAAGAAACAATTTAATGGAACAGGAAGCAAGCCAATAACAGTCCTCTACATATCACTGATTAGATTCATTTGTGGGTCTCCAATCAATTAATAAATACGTCTCGGACCATAACAAAGCTACTACATCCAATTTACCAGTCGGTCAAACAGCTGACAATCATGCATGTCTGTCGTCAACATGTTTATCGAGAGGAGTGGACTGGGTCCTGTCTACAACAACCTTCCCTCAAACCCACATCAACACGCTCCTCACATAAATGTAATAAATGTAATAGGTTGTACCACACAGAGAACATGTCTATTCAATCTGGCTCATACCTTTTAGAGAGTCTATAGAGACCATCTTGAAAATGAGAATCTACAAAGGAAAAACTTACTGTTTTGTTCTCTGCATTACATGTGCTTAATTATTTTTTCCCTTTGGTGACCGATGGTATACAAATGTATCTTGTAGAGGTGTGACGATACAGAAATTTTGCGATACGATACGTATCACGATACTGCAGTACGATACGATACGATACGATACGATACGTATCACGATACATGTCTATGTAGATGACTAGATGTTGAATGATTATCTATATGTTGGTGGTGTTACCTTTGTAATTGAATATCTGGTCACACAACTTACATTTTACACTTGTTTTGTCCTTTGACAATAAAAAATGACCCCAAACACCACTCTTAAAAGACGAGGGCGCCTTAATAAATTCGCTATTCTCAACGACCGCATGACTCTGGTCGGCCATCTTGTCGATCTCGTTTGCTGCGAGACTTCGACGTTGCATAGCAACAATAAACATGGCGGCGCCCAGGCTTATTTTTACTTGCCGTTTCGCGTTTGTTGTCGTAAATCGTCATAGTTTAAGTTAGTTTATCTTCATTTTTTAATGAAAAAAAACCATATTACGTATCGTACTTGTATTGCTTTTCAATAAAACGTATCGATTTATTTATCGTCATGGTTTGTATCACGATCATGTCAGTATCGATGTATCGTCACACCTCTAGTATCTTGTATGTTTCATAAAAAAAACAAAAATTCTTGAGTATTTGTCTTTCCCAGGTCACAGAAACATACCATGCTACATCATACAGACAGAAACCATCCGAATTGGTTATCCTTCAATGACCTATCTTCAAAATTATGCTCTTTAACAAATGAAAATGCAACCATCTTCTTGAGATCAAATCATTCCTGAAATCAAAAGAGGAATGACCTGAATATAGGTTTGGTTCCAACACTGAATTTGAATTCTACAAGCAGAGTTTGTATCAGACCTGAGTATGATTATTGTCCCCATTCAGCCAGGAAATTGATTGAATTGTGGCTTGTAGCGACGTATATTCCCCACCGGGCTATGAAATGTGAGTTAATGTGATGGAATGAGTAAGAGACTGTCTGGGAGGCGAGTGTCCATACAATGGTCGGCTCTGATATCTGCTCTCTCACATCTACACGCATTATACACATGCATTATTGAACAATATCACACCGCGCTCAGTATGTATGTGTGTGCTGGGTGATAACAGGGCTTTACACCAGGTTAATCATGACATCCAGGGAAAAAAGTTAACCTATTCCAACCAGGAGCCAACTGGGCCCCTAATTTTTTTTTTTCAGGAGCCCAGAATACAATCCAGGAGCCCAACAAATTGTCAGTTTCAACGAAATAAAAACACAAAAGCAAACAGTATTCAATTTATTTAAAACAGTAACAATAACAATATATATATGGCTTGAAATTCTATGCATTGTTCTTAAAAAACATATGGAATGACGATCAGAAGGCATAATTGCAGTTTGAAAAAGCAATCATTTTGGTTAAAGGATAATATATACAAATTATATGCAGTAATGGCTTAATAATAGTTTCATTTTTTTTATTATTCCATCTATGAAGCACTGATTTGTAATTGATCAAAGATTGTTCTTAAATCTAAATAGTATATTCTCTTTATTGAAACCAATGTTTGCTTCTGTGTAGTTTGCAAGCCATTCTGATAGTTGTCTCCATATGGTTCTGCATAGTGACAAGAATATACTCTTGAACTTTAACCTCTGAGTAGTGATATTATTAGTCACTGCTCACAGTGAAACTATCAGATAGTGTCAATGCAGATAGATAACCAGTTTTCTTCACTAATCAATCCCAACATGTCATCATTTAACTGTCAACTTGAACATATCACCTAATTAAGCATTAATTTAGGAGCTTTTGAAACACAGAGTCCTCCTCAAAGTCTGAGTCTGAGAAGTAATCTTCATCTGTCAGTGTGTCATCACCAACATCAAGCATGTTTTCAACAGCATGAACATCTGGAACATGAACATCTGGAACATCTGCAGCATGAACATCTGGAACATCAGGTGCAGCATGAACATCTGGAACATCTGGATCAGCGACATCACTGTCAACATCTTCCTTCTCAAGATCAACAACGTCAAGACTCAGGTGGAATGGCTTCCCTGTTGTCTGGTCCTTCAAGGTTGGTCGCCTGGGACGCACTGCAGAGCAGTTCCAGTGCCTGACTGCATCGCAGGGATCAAAGTCCTTGATAGATGGAGACAGAAACTTGATGCCTAGACACGCATTGAGCGCACTTTGAGAGAGTTTATTCCTCAGTGTTGTTTTGATCAGCTTCATTTGAGAAAAACCCCGCTCAGCTTCCGAGCTAGAGGGTGACATGGCAAGCACCAGGTTTATCACCTTGAAGATGTTGTTGTAGCTGCTACCACTTCTCTGAATAATGTTGGTCCACTCCAGACGTTTACTTTGAGGCATGTGGCTGAATTGTAAAAATGAAAAAATATTTATAAACACTTTTTTTTATTTGGGTCATTGAAATTAAACCTTATGTGACAAACAGAGCAATGTTCTTTATTTTTGTCTCTTAAAGTATTGTTTTTATTAATCAGCTTCATAAAGTACTGTAGTAAAAGATAAATTTAAATAATAGAATGCTGCAGAATACCCACACATCATGTATTTCTTTTTTGAGCAACATCCACTCAACCTCTGCTTCAGCTGGATTGAATCCCAAAGAACTTGAAGCCAGAACTGTCTGAAAGTGCATCAACAGGACTTCAAGTTCCTTGTCACCATAATCTGAAAAATTGTCATATTATATACAATAAGTGAATTTCATTTCTAAATCTATCAGAAATAGTTCTACTATACTTAAAATTATCATATCATCATGACATGCCAGACAAAAGTATTAAAACATGTGATTAGTTGTGTCTGTATATTTTAAAATATTTAAATAAAACTTAATTACCAATTGTCCGGAGCAAAGTAACAAAAGGAACCAAGGAAAAACAAAGTCTGCAAATGAAGAAAAAAGAAATGAATATGGTTGTGGTAATATATAAAATGAATACATATCAAATAAAAAGATAGTTTTAAAATAAAAAATATACTGGACAAAAATAGATAGGTTCATATGCAAATACTGAAATTATACATAATGATTTAAGAATGGATTAAATTTGATTGATAATATAACTTTATTTTTGGAAGCAACGTTTCAACTTAGTTTCAAAATAAATTCTAATGTCTTCAAGCAAATGATGTCCAACATTGTTACCAAAGAATAAAGAAGTTTTATTATCCATTAAATGTTATTACCTACACCTCTAAAATAACAATAAAAGAAATGGTCTCTATAATTATTAATTGACAAAATGATGACATATCAATCATAAACATTGATATCCCTATAAATAAATTAAAAAATATTACCTCTTAGTAACTCCCAGTCTTGAGGCATTGCCATCAGGTCAGCAATCCTTGTTGCTTGGACAACATTTGGAACTGACAAGTCGGAAAATCGCCGCTCAAGTGCCTCCAGGATGTTTGCAGTGATTTTCTTCTGTGCTGATTTGAACTCAATGGCTGCGGGGCGAGTGAGTTCAATGCTTTTAAATGAGCTCTTGTCCGCCATGACTCTCAAATTGGGTCCATCACTGGAAAATATTCAAATTACAATATACCTTTTGAAACGCAAAGATTACTACTTTTAATTAATAAAACCATAGATTGATTGATGTCCATAAAACTAATGATATTATCTTTATCTAATTTATTTCTATTTGATTTTATGTATTCTAAGCATACCTCGCAGCCTTATCAATTAATGAAATATTGAATAATATGAAAAGAATGACAAAGTCCATGGCCTAAAACAAACCTTTCTTCATATTTCTTGATGATCTCAAGTGTTGACGTGAGTGCCGAATGCTGTTTTGCCAAGACACAAGCCCTTTCTTGGAAAGTCATGGATAAGCGGCGAAGCGGAGAAAACACGTCTTGGAGGAACAGCATAAAGCATATAATATCTTTAGACTTCAAAAGTCGCAGAAATGCAACAGCTTTTGCCTTGGAGTCACTAGACACTCTCTCTGAGGTTTCTGTAAGCTAAAGATAATGTAATATGTTTTTAAAGATATCGGAAATTGTTTTAGAAAACACAGAAGTCACTTTTATGTTTTTATTATATCTTTAATATTAACTTAATGTCTCCAAATTGTTCATGGTTATACATGTTTCCTTAATATTCAGGATATTTTCAATAACAATTCTTTAATATAGTATGGCTATGCTCATAATGTTAAACTTACCGGGTATATAATTTCATTTAATTTTCACTATTTTGCTTTGTTTTTAGCTTTCATGCCAAATTATATGTTTAGTGAACGTGTATATTTAATTTTAATTCCTTACCTGCTCGAGATGTGCCACAATAAACCGGTATGATGTCGTCAGTGCCGTCAGTGCTCTCAACTGATGTCCAATCCATCTTGTCCCCCCAACCCTGGTAGGAACGTGGAGCTGCCTATCCTCTGCATTCTTCAAAGCATCAAAGCACCGGCTTAACATTGAGCGATTCAGTGCACTATTGTGATAGAAATAATACAGCCCCATGAGTAAGGTACAACATTTGTCGTAGAGTTTTACTTGTTTGGCTGCATCCTTGAGGGCCAGTTCCAGGCGATGAGCCATGCAATGGAGTGTGAGCATGCAAGGTTGATCCTCACGCATCAGTGTCGCTACACCAGACTTGCATCCAGTCATAACACTGGCACCATCACATGACAGGGCAACTAGTTTCTCACTGACAGCAGACCATGGTAAATTGAGGTTTTCATCAATTATTTGCTTTACACCATCAACAATGTTAATTGAGGTAGCTCTCTCTGGTGAATGAATCCCGATAAAATGAACCTGGATGTTTCCATTTATACAGGTGCGAACAAACCACAGTTCTTGTTCCTTGATTGCTGCATCTGTACTGCCATCTCCAATCAAACATACAAAATCTGATTCTTTGATTGTTGCTGCCACTTTCTGAAATTCTACATCTGAAATGCACTTGATGAAACCTTTTGCTGAAATTGCATTCCTGTATGTATTTCCTATCTGGACATCTAGTACATCTAGGAGGTCACACATCCAACTGAAATCTGATATTGGCCTGTTGTGTACTACCATAGCATGACAGGTTCTGAATAACTTGGACAGTTTGTCAAAAATGTCAGAGTTCAAAGTTTCTATGATCTTGGCAGCTTTTGATTTTTCACGAGGATTTTCCCTAGCATTGTGCAACAAAACACATTTCTCATGAACTTTAGACTTTTCATGCTTCAAGATGCTGTCTAATTTGTAGCTCTTACAGCCGGTAACAAAAATACTGTTTCTGTCACCCGCGAAATCTAGACAGTAGGAACATTTCATACCACAAGCATCGTCAACCAACCAAGGGCGATTAGTTTGCCATGTAGAGGCAAAATGTCGAGCTCGCTTCGTTTTTTCATAGTCCTGTTGATATTGTCTTTTCTCACCTTTTGATTGCGTATTTGTTTTTTCCGGTTCGGAAACCCCGGAAAGAAATTTCCACATGACGAAGTCCTGTCAAAATTATTTCACTTCCGCATACGTCATGGTAAACAAGTAATTCGAAAAACACCGTCGATTATTCTGATCTTGAAACAGTCTTACTTGAATGTGACACGTAAATTACCGATCTTTTTCCGAATGAAAACCTCAACTAACCGGTTTAGTCAAATGTTAAATCGAGTCGGTTATTCGGAAATCTTTGTTGATTAATAAATCTCGAAATAATGTTGGTTCAATGTGACACGAAACAAAGCGATCTTTTTCCGAATGAGAACCTAAACGAACCGGTTTGTTAAACCAAGTAGGTTGAATGTTTTTAAAATGGCGGCGATCGTTTCGCTTGAAATATTTTATTTCAGATTTATCATTAAATAATCAGGTTTGAAATCAATTTTATATGGCATTCGCCACCTGGGCGATTGGAGTTTTGATATTAGGCGCCCGATTGTATTGTTAGTCGCCACGGGCGACTGGGCGAGTGTTAACTTTTTTCCCTGACATCACTGTGTAACAAGGTGCTACATGTATCTATTTTATTAATATAACAACACTGAAGACTGGGCATTATTATTGAATAACAATGTGTGACTTATGTCGCAATGTATCACTTTTACTTGAAATCAGTATTTGAAATATGCTTGAAAAGTTTCCAGCCCAAAAGCTAAAATCTTTTCGTCAAAATGAAACAAAAAGTTCCCAGGTTCGGACAGACCTTATTCCACTGATGAAACATATGAATCATGCAGGGAGAAAACCTGGATCATCATTGGAACCTGTAACCATCTACTGAAACCAACAATTCACAGACATTAATGCTCTGAATTATCACAATGACAACAATTTTCTATCAAAGATAAGGTTTCCGTCAAAGATAGGGTTTGTTAACTGCTGATAATATTCAAATTGATATAAAGCCAAACACTGCAAGTCTCCATGATACATTTACAGAAAATACATTTAAACAAGGTACTCCTTCAGGAACCACCATCAGTCTTGAACCAGTGATTCAATGATATAAAACACAAGCACAGATTCCTTTACAATAGAAATTAAGTGTCTGGTCTTTTTCACTAGAATCTCATATCTGATCTTTTTGGTGTTATCAGAGCAAAGTGCCGAAACTAACAAACATACCAATTCAGGAACTAGTGTTTCAAAGATAAACAGCCCCACACAATGTACCCAGTAACAGACATGACAGTTAGTCTGGAACCATTGAGCCACTGAGAGTGAAAACAGATTCCCAAACAATGATAATTTAGGGCCTGGTTCAGGTGCCATTACAAGAAGCAAAGAGAGTTCGATATCCCTGCACTTGGCTATTGAGGGTAGTCGGGACTCAGGGCAAAAGGGCAGCAACTTATGTTCCTAATCCATTTATCTGGGGATGGGAAATTGGACTCGGCTTTTATAAATACATGTATGTGGTTCCAGCTTTTCCTTGATGGAGCTTCCATGTTTCTTTAATGCATTAGGACCGTGCATCTATTTTCCTAGGAAATGTCTGATTAAACTTATTAGTGACAATCTTTCACTTTAAATACTTAATTAATACGTTGCCATTTTACAGAAAACAACTCTGACTTAGAAAATAATCTTAAATTTGCCATGGTTAAGGATCAGCTATTCTAGAACATACCTGAAGCCAAAAGTCGATGGATCAAGTCGTTGGATTTGAGAAGATATTGTAGATGAGGTTTTCTTTTTCAGTTTAAGCCAATAACCACATGACATAAAGTCTCAACATTCACAAATTGGTCTGAGATATTTTGCTTTGAGAAATAGGTCCTAAGAGAATCAAATGATGGCATGATTGCAAATATATTCACTTTCACTCCCAACAAAGCATCTAATTCTCTTTCAATATCATGTTTTCAGGTTTAACCTTAATCTACCCAAACCCAGTGATACCAAAATAAGTTGATCTTTTATTCATTCCAGCCTATTTTGAAGTCATCTGCAGACTTCCACCTACAGACCTTTGAATAAATGTATGCCATCTCACATCCAATCACTCAAGCCGCAAACCCTTGGGCTTATTTTCTTGTAGCCTAACAATGTTGTCCAATCTCTTTATGTAGAAGCCACAACACGGAGGTGACCAGGCTTAACACATATCCAGAAATTGGGTAAGGAGAATAGGTACCATTAGAATTCCACTACCAGCTACTTCGGTGACATCTTCCCGTTTTTCTTACTGAAAGGTCGTAGAACCAGCTATTTTTCAGTCATTTTACACAAGACCAAATGCATAAAAGCAGACAAACATAGTTCCTAAGACTTTTTACTGAAATGGGATTAGAATAAAATAAAATATAAAGGCAGTTTGAATCTTCAGTATCAGAGCTTAGGGATATGGGGCTCCTGTTACGAAGTACTAAGGTGATTGTAAATTACTAAGGTTACCTTAGTGTGAAGTTAATGAATCAGAGTTTTAACCTTAGTAAATGTTGTTTTGTGAAAGAAGTCCCTGGACTTAATTCTGCTATTATTTTTTTTTATTTGAGATAAAAGATGTATTTTATCCAAAAAATTTGGAAAATCAAGATATTTCTCTCAATTTTACTCTTCTTTACAGAGCAGAATACATTATATGCACCACAACATAAACTGAATATAACTAATGCCCACGCAGTTAGAATGTACAACAATATTGCATTTATTATTTTTAATGTACGTCATTTACACGAAAGTATTGGTATCAAATGCTAATGAACGTAGCATCTGTTCTGAAATATTGGAAGCCTAAAATAGATTTTAATTGAATCAATGATATGACACCTTATTAGATGCATAGAACAGAGAACATAAATCGCCAATTTCCTGTGATCAGATATTGGAAATGATTTAATTCTCTCTCTGTGCTTTTGAAGTTCTTAAGTTTCTTTGCTCAGATCGGCAGTAAGAAGACAATAACAATTCTTATGGATAAAATAAATTGATAATATAAATATCTTTTTTTGGCAATTGGGAATTCACATATCAAATTTTAAAATGTAGTCTTACAGTCACATCTAAAATTAGTTTCTTGTTTAAATTTATCTTTTTATGAAAATCCATGATAAAATATCCACTGAAACAAATAAATATGTACCAGGCAGATATACATCATCCTAATATTACTGAATCGTCATATATATGATAATGTCCTAAATTCATGATTATATAATGGACTTTGGTCCTTCTAGCCTTGGGTAGAAAGTTTTTAAGGGATCATGGAGAGATACAAACTGTATCCTCTGAATCAGTGAATATGTACCTTTGGAATAAGCATCACAATTATCAATACTACAATATATATATAATCACAACTCTACATCCTCAAGTGTATATTTTGCATAGATTGTGTTTGATTCATGTACAGCATAAACCGCCATAAAGTAACAATTGAGAATATCTGGAACTTTGATAGACTAGTCAAACTGTCCCTTTAGGAAATGGAAATACTTCACTGAACTTCATTTCTTCTACCCATATTAAAATACATTCAACAAGCAAGATGTTAAACAAGTCACTCAATGACACATGACAACTCAGTTTGCTAATCAGAGAGATAATTAGTTTTCGTGTTAATGTGAAGCGATTACAGGGTCAAAGGTTGGTCCAGTCCCACTGGGAGCCTCCTGCCACATGATACCTGATAGGTAGTGTATACTAGTAGATCTATTACAGTTACTTGCATACAAATAGTATACTCTTGTGTATCCATTTGGGATTTGATGTATTGCCAAAGAGAGATGCTATCAATATGGGCATTTCTTCTCAATGTGAAAACATGACATGGCAGAAATGAATCAGAGCAATAATCATACATTTTATTTGAAGTTCCATCAAAAGTGCTTTGTGTGACATGATAAAAATATCACAAACTTTATGATAACGTACAGATACTGAAGAGAATTATGACCTAATTTGGACTAAAATTGATAGATGAAAGTTACACATCAAGTGACAATGTCCAAATGACAAAAGTTGATATTTTAAAGTTTGAAATCAAAGTATTATTAACTATTAATGATATGAGAAAAGTCAAACAAGATTCAAACATCATTTCAATTTCTTTGAGATTCTCAACTATCTTTCAAAAAGAAATATATTCAGTCTCTAATGTGCCACCATTAATTGCAGAACATTTAATAAAATGATTCTTCATCACATTATTTGAAAGACCTGATTAGATTTTCTTCTTTTTCTCCTAAATAGCAAAAGGACTGTTTCCTGATCTGATGTGGACAACAGTCACTAGCGTGTGTAATGGAATTCTTCTGATGTGAAAACAAACAATTCTGATAATTCAGGATTAAAGGTAATCAATGACCTCGAAGATAATCAAAATATTGCCACGTTGGAGAAATGTCTTGTTAGCATGACCTGAATTAACAAAGCCCAGAATCAGTTAGTGCTGCTTGACTGATTACAGGGTAATCAATAAAAGCAAGGAACGATGTAACGCTTCACCGCTTTCTAAGCTAGTAGATCACTATAGATGTTTAGATAACTAATTCTGTCCGGTTGTTTTAGTTGATTACAGTTAATACAAATTTCATAATGATAAAAATGATTTTCATTCAGTGGAATTAAAAGTCATTTCAATTATTTCCTACACTTAGAATTTCTCAGTTTATGTCACAACAGTTGATTGCACAAAGAGATTTGAAGATCTATCAATATTTTGATATCAAAGGAAAATGTTTGATTTGCTCTCTTATAAATTTTAAACATAATCTCTGTACATGAGTGTAAATTAGCTTGAAAATTACCAACCCTAAAATGTTATTTTGTCAAATTTAATGGCAAAATAAGACAAATGTCAAAAAGATGACTCGAAAGAGAAAGAAACTCAAACTAACAGTTACCATGTTACGAGCTGTCAGACGAAACTTATTTTATACAATGTTATATATAACCAAATCTTAACTGATAAAATATTTAATTTCTTCTTAACAACTTACAAGCAACATTTTGACCATCTTCGTGAAAGATATTTGAAATGAATACATGAACTCATATGTGCATGCAAATGATCAAATATGAATAACCTCTCAAGAGGTTCATTCTACTTGTTTTCAGTAGATTTTTGTAGGAAAATAACAACATGGGAACAGGACACAAAAGATAGCCAACATATCAATCAGGTAGCTTCCTATCGAAATATCCTGAAAAAAAATAATATATCACAATAGATACACAATGAATCAAATTCAGAATGTCTGTCCATGGAACAGCAAACTTGCTTCAATTCAAAAACGAACATGAAAAAGAACACAAATTGGACATATTCATATAAAATAATAACATAACTACAAAAGGTGTAGCTGTCTATCATGCCTCATGTCACATTAAAAATTTTTGACAATTACTTACCTTGTGAGAAATCCAGAAAATGATTTATGTTTGGACTTGGCGGCTTTGTCTTCTATACCACTGTCTTGTGACACATTGCGATTGCGCTCATAAGAGTTTCTTGAATGTAAATTAACGTCCATAAAACCCCCATCCTCCATGTCAAGCGAGATACTTTGAGTTTCCCCATAATCCTCTCCTAAAGAGGCAGCTGATATAGAAAAATCGGTACCAGTGCTAATGCTTGACAAACTTGACACGTCAGTGTATCCTCGCATCATTGAATCTCCACTATGTACATGAGGTATAAGACAATCAACGCTGTGAAGTGTTAGTTGATCTGGTTCACGAAGTGACACAGTGTCCATGCCATTGTTGGCACTGCCTTCACTTCCGTCAGGGGTGCTAACGTCTCTGGAGTTAATTGTCCCATTGATGACACTTTGCTCAGAGTCTATGCATACAGCATTGCCGTTCTGAGACGTCAATGAAATTTTGTCAAGACTTATTCCACAGTCAGAATTATAATTTGGTGAACCATTAGAATTTTGTTCTGTGACAAGCTGTTTCGTATTGGGGAGATAGAGCAATGGTAATGGCATATTTTCTAACACACGAGATAGTCTATTGGTATTGCCTGTCATACCAACTGTTACAGGCATATCTTGTGTCAAAGAGATTGGCGACATTAAAAGGCCTGCTTTTATGCTTTTAGAACCAGCTTTAGAATCTTTTGATTGACTAATACCATTTTGATCTCGGACTGACTTATATTCATCTTCTTTCGAATCATCAGTAATTTCTCCGTTAGCTGCGTGATCACGAACAGTACCATTAACCATGGTATCACAACTATCCTGACTGCAATTTGTGCCATCCACACTTTCATTGCAAAGGATTGTATCTGAGCTTGATATTGAATGGCTTGCATCACTCTCTTTATCATAACTATTTTGAACAATGTCAATGCCTCCATTTTCTTTGATATCAGTATCTGCATCATGTTCACCACTCGAGTCCAAATTACTGTTTGATCTTTCTGCAGTTGTCATTTCCTGCTCATTCTGAACTCTGGTTTTCAGGGCATCAACATCTTCATAATTATCAATTAACTTTATGGTAGTAACATCTCCTTCATTCTCGTCTGTTGTCTTACGCATTGCCACTAGCGCCTGGTCTTCATTCTCTTCACACATGCCTTTTAATTTCATTCTTCCTGGCAGTAAGTCTTCAGATTTACCCATTGTTGACATTCTTGACGACTTCTACAAATCGTAGTCCAAATCAACTGACAGGTTTTCGTTGCTCTACCGGCCATTCTGCATTACTGATGATAATCATATAAACACACGTGTGTGTTTATAGTTTGAGCAAGTCATCAACAACTTTTGATTATCATCTCTATTGCATAATAGACTGTGGTCAAGTTATATTGATACACATAACTACGTTTCTCCATTGGTGGCAGCCATTACGACAAATGCTAATTAGGGGGTGTAGTTTAGCCTCGAACCAACTTGTTTCTTGCAATATCCAAAGCTTGAATTCAGAATAATATGTGAACATAGCAAACAAATGTTTATTTATGAACAATATACTATTCGGCTTTCAAATGATATTGATTGAGGTCGTTTTCAAATAATAACATTACATTTTTGTTCACCCACAATGCAATGCTAAACGCGCCATATTGGAAAATGGAAGGCGGAGGATTTCTACTGACTAACTCGAGGGATTTCAAGCAAAATAATTAAAAGTTAACGTCCATAATTCGGTATTGGAATGGTTCTTTTGTCTTTCCTAAATGTCTGCTTTAGCTTGAAATATTTGATGTCAACTGACATGTCAATTAACAAGTAAATAAATAGTATGCCGTTGTTCCCACGCATCCGTTGGGGTGTTTTGAATAACATATTTCAGTCATTAGCTACAATAATTAGGCCTAGAAATCACTGTGTCCTGTTGTTGATGATGACACTTACAATTGTGCCATTTTAAATATTGCAAAAGTCTTCTTATGTGTTACTGAAGTGGTATAATGATAAGGTAGCAAAAAGAATTGTTAAAATTATTGGGACAAGTTTTACAACATTAATGAATATTATCAAAAGAGGTTGACAGTCTGCTACCAAAAGAACAGTGAATTATTTTCGAATTTCAAGAGAAAGATATTGAAAATCTAGAGAAGACTTGGCATTGACACACATATCGTCTACAGCCTTATTATCCACTTTCTCTTTATGTTTTCATTTCAAATTACCTGCAGGAGTTAATGTGCTTTTCCTCACGACTTTGCCCCTCATACTTTAATGTGTGCCTTAGCAACATGACCATCACTATAAACTTAGATTTATGTGCTATAACTGAGCACACTTCAAGATGTGGCCTGTTATCTGCATTCGTTTGCGGAAGTTCTTTCCAGCGTGTTTCTCTTCACGTTTCTTTTGCAGTACTATTCTTGGTTAGTTAGTCCCAGCAGATGTGCTCAAGTTTTTCCAGCAATCTATAGGCTCAATGGTGGTGCATACTTTCTCCCATCAATAATACATCCTCGGTGATAAAATTGAAATACTCTTCAAAGCATTGTTAAAGCGACACTGTGCCGAGGAGAAAAATCAGATTATGTGTATCTACCTATGCTAATTAACAGACACCCACTTTTAGACAATTGACGTAATTGGTAATAAAAACTTCTGCATGTAGACAGTGAAGCGAAGCGTAACTCATTAGCATACACTTTAATCAGCGTAGTTACAAAAAGATTACTCATTTTTATCATCGACGCAGTATCCCTTTAAGAAACCAAAGATCATCTTGCTATACTTCACTTCTCTGTCCGTTAACTTGTTAAGCTGCTGTCCTGTCCACAATGAAATGTTGATCATGTCATGCCCATAACGTCAAAAGATTACAATGTTTTCTACAACGCTATTGAAATAGTTTTAGTGAAAAATGGGAGATATGCATTCTCTTCCATAAACATGCCGATACAGTGCATGGCCCTAATATAGTACGCAAAAATCGGAACATACTGGTGATTGCGTAAAACTAACAACTCTTTTCATCTCGCGTTTAAGTTCGCATCAGAAAGAGATGAAATTTAGAACATAAATTAATCATCGACTTGTCTTGCCAGTAGTTTTTTGGGTATCCCTTTGTCTATTTTTAGCCCAACATCATTCGTCATTCGAGATGACCACGACATTTCATGATCAGTAATACTAGCTAAATAGTAGACGGTAGCTGTAATTAAGAAGGGGTTTATAATACTAGAAAGGCTATCAGAGATGATGGAATATATGCCCAATACCATAAATAATTTTGTCAAAGTTGTTTATTTCGTGGTTCGGTCGAAAATAAGGAAAGTTCGGTAAGGATGAAAATGACGGGCGGGTGGGAGTACGGTTTTTAGAACGATCCATCTTGATGAACAAATGGTAATCTTTGAATGATTTCAGTAATGATTTCAATATTTCTTTATTCTCCATCTCCATCTTAATAGATTTAAGCACTTTTGGATTAAAATTGTATTTTACTGTAGTTCAGAATGTTTGTTGCAAAACCTATACAAAGTTTTCTAACAATTTATAAGATAAACAGAAAATGTGTCAGAAATATCGTGCAAAGAAAGAAATAGTTTTATAAATATCAAAATTAGTCAATAAATAATTGTATCTATCAAATGAAATGTGTTTTAGGTCGTGAACAATTATTTTGCAATGCTACTGACCAACGAGAGATTCCGACTCAAGTGACCGGTAATGTTTACTTACAAGACTCCCGCATAGCGCGGTATAACGGGGGTGTTCACGGGTCGCATTCTTCGCAATGATGTTGATACCAAAACAACAGTTGTCAGAATTGTGAAGTCTGAGACATGTGTTTTCATCCTGGGTGAATAGTTATGGAATATTGCAACGATTTAAAAAAAAAACAATAACTTTATTTTCCCGGAAATACAATACTTCTTCGGTAGCTTCGTAGCATGAATAAAATTTTGTTTAAAAAGCATTTACATTTCATAGTTCATCCTCACATACCATTAAAGTTGAAAGAAATTTAGAAGACAATAAAAGTGATGTTGATTTCATATGTGTTGTCAAGGAGATACGGTACACAATCAGACACAAAGTTGTCAGGTCGCTGAGTAATAAACCCCTCTAAGGCTACGATAAATGATCAAAGTCCAAGATTGTGTAACAAAAGAATAACAAAATACCAAAATTTCTAGTCTTTACGGTAATTATTTATTAAGCTATCGCTGTATAACAGGGGAAGTGATCCTTTGGCCAACGACAATTCATGACGCGCTTTGAGTACTATATTATGGCTACACACTGTATATTAAAAATACACCAAATCAGAGACATAAACTGAAAATAGATTATTTGTAGTATATATATCAGATATATTCAAAGGACATATGCCAATTAAAGAGACCCAAAGGCTTAGATCTTTGAAGTATCTCGATTAATGTAGTGGATATAAGATGAGATTTCATTGGATAAATGGTACCCTTTTTAGCCACTGGGGCATTTTGTTAGAAACGAGAAATATGGCCCATTTAGAACAGATGTTATGATAGAAAATCTAAAGGGAGTTATATCTGTGGGAAGAGAATGGAATACAATACAATACCTTAGGAATAAGAGTAGTTTCAAACATCATGTGTTTAAGAATTAGAAGACGTATTGGCATGCTTTATCGTTGAATAAAACATCCCATCCCAATCGACAGTGTATCTGCCTAAATACACAAGTAAATCTGTTAATGATACAGTGAAATAAATTTTTAACATTCCCAATGTAAAAGGCCATTACAAAAGCACTTTAAATACTATGTCCTCTGAATGTGTTGCTATGCTTGCCTTGTTCTATGACATCTTTTAAACTGAAAGAGATTTTTGGTATCGAACTTGATATGTAAAGGGCAATTTTATCATTTCAGATATCAAAAATGAGTGCATGTTTCCAAAAACAGGTTGGGAAAAGGAAGAAAACAGAAGATGAAAATGATTTGGATTTAAACGCTGCAAGTAGCAAAGCTGATGAGGTTAGTCCTATGTTACTTTACAAAATGTTTTTAACATTTTTGAAGTGCAGCTGTTATTAAATTATTTCAAAGTGACTATAAATCTATCTCTAACAGTGCTTTAACTGTTTTTATTATCCCACCGGTATTTAATACTGTGGGATATAGTCGTTGCCCTGTCCGTCCGTCTGTCCATCCATCCGTCCGCCCGTAATCAGTTCGTTTCCGGAGCAGAACTCCAAAACCCTTCATCATAACTGAAACTAAGCATGTGTATTACCCATTAACTGGGCTGCTTTTAATCACTTGAGATTTCTAAAAATTGTTACCCAGCGAGTCGTTAAAACGCTACATAGTCGTACGATGTTTGACTATAGTCCAACTAGCTGTGAAAACATGGTCTGACTACTGAGCTGTAGTTAGGTTGTGCTTCAACATTTGTAGGAGGTTGGATAGCGCTGTGGTTACCGTGTTCAGCTTGAATCAAGAGGTCCTGGTTTCTATTCCCACCAGGGGCACGGCAACTTTGTCTGCAGTAGAGAACTGTTCTACACGCAGTAGGTTTGGGTGTAATGCTACACTGAATTTCAGAGTAGTACCACACATGGTTCACTAGTTCCAGCCGATGCTTGCAGGTTTCACCGCAGTGCACAACCACATGGCATAGCAGGCTTTCTTCCTGCCATAATACTAGCAGCCGCGATATAAGTGAAATACTCTTGAAAGCGGCGTTAAACCTCACCTCACCTTGTCTCAACATTTGAGATCAGGCTGTGCAACACTTATAGTTCAAGCATGGCTTTGCAGGTGGCTATTGTCTACACATGTACAATGATTTCTTGATTATTATTCATTGTATGACGTTTATAGGTCAGGTGACATAGGGACTAAATTTACTCTAATGCTGCTCTGCACTTTATATATATCCTTTGGATCATTTGTAAGCTAATTTACAAACTCGAATCAACTGCCCTTTATAGTTTTCTAGAAAATACCCAATGAAAAAGATTGATAAGAGGGGATTGAAGAATATAGTTTAGAGTACTTGTTACCTATGCTATGAAATGTATTTGTATAAATGCAAACTAGCCAACATAAATACTGCTAGGTATCTGCTAAAAATTATGAACCTCAAATATACATCCACTCTAGTGCAACTATCCGCAGAGACACTGACAATGGTTCCCTCATTAGGGTGCTCTCAACTATATTTGTAGATTAGGCTGAACAACGGCTATATTGTCACTGTCAAGTATTGAAGGAAGTAAACTTGGCTCTGCTTGTTAGTTGTCTTTTCAATTGCAACAGCAACCGATGGAGCAGTGGGATTGGCTTGCATAAATCTTAAGGCGAAAAAGTTCCAAAAAAATATATTTCTAATCTAAGGGTGATATACCGGTAGGGTTGAGTATTGTCACATTTCCCTTGTTTAGTCGTGGATACTCAAGACATTGTTTGACTTGATGCTGATCATTGTTAACTTCAGACTGTGGTCAGCGATGACTCCAATGGGTCAGGTCGGAGTGACCGACTTACCAAGAGACGGAAACGTGAAGAGAAGATCGATGACAAATTTGAATATGCAAAGGATTACTTACAAAAAGGTAACAAATCAAATCCGTGAATGTATTTCTGATCAGTTTGAAAGATGAAATTAATAGCAATCATTGCCAAACACTAAAGATATCTGTAAATGCAGGAAATTAACATGAATTAACGTCTATTGCCCTGCAAAATAAAAAATAAACCATTCCAAGTTGGTTCCTTTAGGAACCAATCATCAAAAATGTAGTTGATGTAGTTGTTTCATTGTTTTGGTAACTTTATTTTGTTTTGTTTAAAGCAAGTGAAAAGTTTCACCAAACTGTCAGGGAGCTAAATCTAGATTAGGCTCAACAAGGAATACTAAAGTAATGACTATAAGCGAGTATTTTCTGAAGTACTGGTACATATGATAATGATTGTTGCTCAATTTTATTTACAGAATTAAATATAGAGGTGGATAACAGCATGTCACGGAGGGAGGTTATTGAGTTAGCAGTGAGTATTGGTGATATGGGTAACTTTCATTACATGTATCCTTCTTTAATGTATACAACTTTTATACTGTATGTTTAATGAAAGTAAAGAGGAGGAGAGAGCCGCCAAAACACATGAAGTTAGCCGCACGAGGAGAAGCAGGAGAATGTGTGTAGTTAAATGTTTCAGGGGTTAGACCCCCCTTCATCAGACCCCTTCATCCTCCTCGTGCGGCTAACTTCATGTGTTTTTGCGGCTCTCTCCTCTTTATTTCTTACCCAACTTCTTTTGGTTCCGTCATAGTATCCTTTGGTGGATCCGCATGCTGTTAGTCCCACCACACACATATTTTTAGACAGGTCGTCAAGTGCCTCACCAAACATAGTTTTATAAAAGTAGATAGGTACCTCTATGCCGCCCGAGTGAAATTACAGTTCAGCAACTATGATATTAGCTTATTATTATTCCCCACCGCATGTTTAGTGCGAAGCGGGGGATATAGTATTCGGCTATGTCTGTACGTACGTCCGTACGAAATGGAATAACTCAAATACTATTCAGAGGATTCTTTTCATATTTGCATAGGTAGAGTATTAGAAGAAGAGTTTATTTGAACCTTATACATATTACTTTCATCTTTAATAAAGATCATATTCTCATCCCGGTCCTGTCCAATTTATGGTCTAAAGATAAAAATGACAAAGTATTTACTATTATTACTAAAGTTCTTAAATATTGTTAATTGTCAAATCTCACTCTTAATATTTCTAACCTTACAAAACTTTTTCCATGGAATTGAGGATAAAGCCAAATTTTTCATGTTTCATATAGCTCAGATATATATGTCAATACTGTTTAGATTCACGATATGTGGCATAATGAGAAATACAATTTCAAATGGAACATTGATGATAACAATGTTATTGTTGATTTTAAGGCATCATGTCTGAATTCGAAAAACGACCAAACCACTTCAAGGCAAAATCCGTCTCAATCGTCTGATAGAGTTGTGGAGGAAGTAGAATCAAGTGAAGAAGAAGAAAAAAATGAAATCTCTACAAAATCAAAACAAGAAAAGCATCAGACGAAAAAGAATGATGGTGGTGGGTTTAATTCAAATGTCAAACAAACAGCTAATAAACAATCGGCTAACAGGAGAAAGAGCGATTCCAAGGGAGGTAATCCAAGGGAAAGAGCAGTGGTTACAAATGTTGACAGCTCCTCTGATTCAAAGGATGATCCATATGAACCAGAGGATCCACTACCAAGAAAGGTAAAGATGTGATACATTCATGAAATTACAAATAATTTACGATTACAATTTACACTTACAATTAATATTTATCTCATTGTTCAGTTCAGTCTACACGCAGTAAGGTTTGGGTGCAATGCTACACTGAATTTCAGCGTAGTATTCCGACGACGAGAAACATGCGAATGGCGGCCGCCATGACATGACGTTATTCAAAGGACAGATAACTCTTATCTCATGTCTTCTAGCAGGGAGATGTTATATTACGTACGCTTCCCTCAGCATGACTAGTGAAACTGGTTTCGCCATACCGAACATCACGCATTATATAATGGTTTGATTTTAAAAGCGTGAATATTTAACGTCGCAATAGTATGAACTTATAGATGCTGTGACAGAGTTGATATTACTCTGCTGGTGCTTTCCTTTATAGGGACACAATAAATCATATGAAATGCGTGTTGGTAATAAATAGGATACATAACTCGTTCCCCTTTCATATCAAGTTTATGTCCCGAGTGAAATAATTTTGGTTTGTCTCTCGCCAAGGCTCGAGACAAAGCAAAATTATTTCACTCGGGACATAAACTTGATATGAAAGGGGAAGCTCGTTAGATATCCTATAAATAATAAGGCATCTGTGATCTGTAATTCTGCTTTATGACCATGTCCCAACTAGAACCAAAATTTGAGGGAAACGATTTTGAACAAATAGGGCAGGAATAGTATTGCTTTTTATGACCAATATGGTTGAAAATAACCGAGTTAATATATTCTATATCATCGTCTTTGACATCACATAGAGGATACATTGTGTTTTCAGTGTGATATCACTTATCTCTCGTTGAGTGACGGGGTAAAGCCAATATTTTCACGAAAATGTTCTGTTTATATAATTATATGCTACTGTGATCGGAAATATGGTGTTTCACGTCCAAAACTGCTTCAATTGAGCGATGTTTGGGACATCATACCATTGTTGCTGTCACTGATCAACAGCGATGACGTTGCATTGACTGTAAATATGACATCATAATATTGTACACATGATGTCATCCCCTCTGTGATATTTTCACTTTGAGAAAGTGAAATCAAACGGCAGTGATGAGAACATGTTTTCTAAAATTGAGAAAACTCAGTCTCACACCGCTTAGCATATAATTAAAATTTTTAAATTATTCGTGACATCATTGTGGCTTGCCGTCGCAAGAGACATGGACCGTTTCCTGACTAATTTTACCCGATTCAAATGGAATGTAATGAAATTATATCACTCAAAATTGTGCCATATGACTTATGAAACTCGCTCTCAAAAATTCACCCTCGTTTGGTCTGATATGGTTTCTGTGGTAGGTAGATAACTAATATCACTAAATGATTCCCAATTTCAGAAAAATCAAGAAAGAGATAAACCCAGTCGCAAGCGTGTTATGGTAGACCCCATGACAGATGAAAACAGTTCACAGGAGTACAAGGATATTCAATCAAAGAAGTCGAGGAATCTTCAACTCAACAGAAGACAGATTGCATCAATGCAGGCCAAGACGTCGTCCCTTCTGAAGAAAAGTGCTGCAAATGTCAAACTTAGCCAGGTACGTTTAATTGTTTCTCTTGGTATATTGATTTCAAAAGACGTATTAAATTAATACCGGTAAGATGATAAAGGTTTGACAAAAGATTTAGTGGTTTATGAATCAATATAAACTGCATTAGCAGATAACAATGCGTCACTCGTGAAAATATAACCTTTCTACCTCACTCGATGAGATAAACATGGTATTAGTCAAGAAAAGACAGACATCCTCTATTTGCACAAAAAACACTCTGACACACAGTGGACAGTTATTTTTTTTGTATTGATTTGTTGATATCAAACTAACCTACACAAGGCTTAGTCTTTCCAGTCTCCATAACTGGCCAATTTAAGCCTGAAGTATATCCTTAAGGTTTCCATGCTTGGAAATCGCAGTCCACTGTGCATTTCAGGTGCAGCACTCCACTATCTTAGCATGGAAAAGTGAGGGAAATACTGCAAGGCTTAAATCAACCAGTTATGGAGACTGGCACAAGTTATGCCTCACATAGGGAAGTTGGTTGATATCTGAATTTTGCTATGTCAAAATGACCTTGTTCTGACACTTAAGCACGTGCATATATTTGTGAAGACGCAATGGTTTAAATGATAAGGAAAAAGCTTAGAATAATTTAAAATTATACAAATATCAGAACAAAATAATTATTATAATTATGAATATGACGTCTAGCACTTTAATCTTTTTGCATTTATGCCTCAAAATGAGTCTTTGATGTCATATTCAAATGATGCATAGCCATGCTAATATATTAATGTAGGAAAACATGCTTTACGTTCATAACAAATTATTCCTTAGGCTCTTAGGACATAAATTATTTGCCTAAAAGTTAAGGTGAATTTGCAATGATCAAGATATGTTAGGCTCAGAAGAGTTACCTCCCTTTATACAGTACATCCTGAAAAATTCTTGTGCTATAGCTGAGCAGATGTCGTACCCACTAAACATTGCATTTGGTGTTTTGATCGCTATGATCCTTTCAACCCTTTAATATTTTCTGTCTCTGAATAATTGACAGTAATGATATGGTGGTGTCTTACTTAATTTGCACTATTCCAGACCTTCATCATGTGTTGCCTTCTTCAGATATGGATGAAGACCAAGTAGGATATTCAACCAGCATTCTTATCATGCAGTTGGAATGCCTGGAGCCTCTCTTTTTTTTGGTGGTCACTCCAATGTCAGGGTTCTATCTTTATTGAGCAATGATCTCGTAATTTAGATCATTCTTGCCATGTCATTCTGAACTGAAGTGCAGAGCAACTGGTTTGTCACTTGTGTGATAAGTTGGAAAGTGATTTCTAGTCTTATTTTAAAACTCCTCTTTGTTTCACCTACATATTGTTTATTGCAAATTTTGCACATGAGCAGGTACACTATGGAAAGGATTTCCTCTCTATCTACATATTTTATTCTGTTGTTTCCAAACATCTTGAAGGTAGCAGTTGAGGTTGAGATGATGTTTCTCTTATTCCTCTGTGGTGACAACAGATAAGAGTGCATGTGGGTGAATTTACAATGAAATGCTTTTTCCAGTTTGGAAGTTTTTTCATTGCATATTACCCACATGTCTTAGAAAAGCTACTTTCTCTCTTGAGAATTCAGCTGTGAACTTCAATGAGATTCATTAAGGTACGTTAGTTAATGACTTTCTCTAAGTGATAAAGTCAACATAGTTTATCAATTAACAATAGTAAGTGAAGTTTCGCTTTTCACTAGCTCTGTGTCCAGACTCCTTAGCCAATGGGGATTAAAATTTGTGGATTTGTTGACTGATTGGTCTGTAATTTCAGGGACCATGAAAGCTGAAATCTTGTGTACAGACTGCTTAACTAATCGGAATTATAAATTGTAGATTTGGTAACCATGTATCAGAAATTAGATTTTGTGCATGTTAAGCTTGGCAGCAGGATAACTCAAGAACAGTTCACTGGAATCTCATCATATCTTACAGAAAACTTCTCCTGGGGAAGACAAAGGGCTGATTAGATTTTGGTGAACTTCAAGATATCATGCTAAAGGTCACAGTGGAACTTTGAGATATACAACATCTGAACTTGCATATTAAGCTTGTCTCAAGAACCGTACACTGGAATCTCATATCTTACACAAGGTGTCTCCTAGGGAAGACAAAAGGCTGATAAGATTTTGGTGACCTTGACATTATTCTCAAGGTCATAGTGAAACTTAGAATTTTTCGCCTTGTAAACTTGCATGTTATGCTTGTCAGCCGGATATCTCAAGAACTGTTCACTGGATACTCTTTATATCTCACGCACAGCTTCTCTTAGGGAACACAGAGGGCTGATAAGATTTTGGTGACAATTTGTATAATTTGAGAAATAAGACACAAATCTGTAGTCTATTGGTATAGAGGAGTGTGGATACTTTTATATACATTGTCTATAGTAAGACATTGGGTATCTTCAATTTCCTGTGGTGTACACCATTTGAATTGGAAGGGTTACTTTCACCAAGATTTTTCAGGAATTGTTATACTTGGACAACCAATTTCTTCAAAATATACTTTCAAGTCTTTCTTTATGTACTGACAGTGAACAGTTTTGGAAACCAAATTTCCTCATGAAGATTGATCTGATGTTTTAATGTATATATACAACTTCAAAAAGTTAGAATTCTAGTATAAAATCCAGGTTCTATAAATTAACCTACTTTGAGATCAATTATGTATTTCTAATTACATTACTTAATTAGTACTTTCTAATTAACTTTAAAAAAATTGTTATGTCATGCAGTGAGGAGAAATGTTTAGCCAGCAGTGCAGTACAAAATACACTTGAGGGACTTGCAACAGCTGACCTTTTATGCATTCTTTATTTCACACTTGGATTGTTCCCATGGTCTGTCATTTGAACAGTTTGATGCATATAACAGACAGAAGATGGAATTTCAGTTGTTGTACATTGTTCTACAATTTCACAGTCAGTGGTGGAATATGTTGAATAATGAGAAGTGTGTCAACAGCTGTTGTTTTATTCTATGAATATATGGTAAATAACTCCAAGCTTGCATGTTAGCAACATATTCTAGTGTCAGGTAGACACTGATGATATGTCATTGGAGCACACACAGGTAGGTGCTGCAGGGAATGGAGGAATTCAATACTTTTAAAACTGTCATGGCTTTGGTATTTTAGTTTTGCATTTGGAGTTTTCTGCTGATTATAAGAATGGATTATTGATGAAATTAAAATTTTAGTTTCAATACTTAATCATTTTATGGAAATTCCCCCAAAAATTGCATCTTTACTCTTACACTTTAAGTGTAAAGAGGAGTTATTAGTTGCAATAAGCAGGGAATTTGCTTGAATTTCTGATTTAATATAATGCCAGACTAGGAACAACTGGTGCTAAGATAACTGTGTTTCATCAAGAGCTATTGTGTTTGAATCTCTACAGGGACTCTGCTAAACTTGCTACAGGTTTTGTAAAATCATTTTCAGTGCAGTATCACACATCATTCCAGCCACAGTTGGATTTCACTGCAATCAATAGTTGCAATAGATTGAACTGTTTCAGATTACTGGCAATATTTTTAACAAGTGAAATTATCCGGAAAGGAGCATAAACAGTTATTTCCTACAACAAGTAGTATTGCTTGTAACATTTACTATGAGGCGTTCTCTATGACCTCTAAGGCATGCAGATATCTTTTGTTCATCAAAAACTTTTTGAGAGATTCAAGTCTTTGTAAAACCTAAACTACAGTGCCCATATCTCTTCTTCTCTTATTCGTGAACATCAAGATCGATTGAGTCACCAATCAGAAGATTAAGAGAGATTTCTAGCTCATCAGGCCAAATGGGCTTATGTCAAGGGCTGTCGTCCTGTGTCCAGCGGGCGCTGACTTTTGACATTTTCAATCTCTTCTCTGGAGCTGCTGCACCCCAAAGCTGAAATTTTGTTGGGAGGAACCTCGCAACTAGAGGATCATAGTTTGTTCATTTGGTCCTCAACCCCCCTCAAATATACGTGTGGCAGCATTTCCCCTAAATCCTTTATCATCTTCTTCTCCAAAACCAAATGAATAGTAAAAGAATTTTCAGAATACCATCTTTGTTACATGTAGATTAAAGTTTGTTCTTTTGGTCTTGATCCCACCTCAAATATGAATGTGTCTCATCTTAAATTTTTAAATCTCTTCTCCCTAAGAACCAGTAATGCTAGAAAGCTCAAATTTTAGGAATATGATTTTTGTTGTATTATCCTTCATCAGCATATTCTTCCCTCAGTTCTAGTGATTATGATATTTAGTTTTGTTTGTGTTTTTTTCAGGAGAGTCAACCGTCGCCAGAAGAAATAAATATGGCAGAAGAGGAAACACAAGACCCTGGCTCACAGGAACTGTTTGCTGAAGACCCCAAAACAAAGGTAATTATCTTTAAATGGTTGATTTAATTCTATAATCAATGAAGTTTTAATGATATCATAGATGATTGTAAGCAGTAATTTGATCACAGAATTTGAAATTTACAAAAACTGCCAAATGTCCTGATTTTGATTCTCTTCCAGTCTGTAACTTTAAAAATATATCACTTGTAACTTGCCTTTTTGGGGTAGCATTGATTTTTGGACATAATCTTTCATTTCTCATAATAACCTTGAATATTGAACTGTTATAGAAAATGCTCTACCTGTACAGCTTGACTCTGAAACACTTTTTTGAAATGTGGTGATTTGAAAAACATAACTGTTCTTAATTTCTAGGAGGCAGAGCCACAATCTGGAGACGAATCTGACTATTCCTTCCGACCAAAGTGAGTGGAATATTTATTTCCTTGACGTGGGCTATTGTTGATTCATTAGATGACCTGCAGTTGAGAACTAAGGCTTTAGTGTCAAACCAGTCGATGCTCGCAGGTTTCACCGCGATGCATAGCCAGATGACGTTGCGGGCTTTCTCCCTGCCATAATACTAACAGCCGCAATATAAGTGAAATACTCTTGAAAGCGGCGTTAAACCACCTCACCTCACCTTTAGTGTCAAGGCATTATTATTTGTGATATGTTACCACGTAACCACCAACTGATTTCTTATGACATTCTGATAATTTTCAAGGTTTTAAGACTAAGGAGGTATAATAGTACGAATTGGTTAATTCAGCCAACAACCATGATAACGGTTGAATCAGGAATGATTCACTTTTCACATTCTGTTTACCACCACAGCTGTTGAAGATTGCATTAATTTCTTATCCTCATATTTTGCACTTTTCCAGGAACAGAACTGTGTCAAAGGGAACAATAACTGCAGACAAGTTTATGGTAATATGATTTTGACATATATACATATGACGGTATATAAATAACAAATGAATCCACCCGTGAACTCATACAAGCTTTCACTGGTAATTAAGATGTGGATAGATCAGGGGCTCCTTTACACAGCGATCTCTACTAAGGTGACTAGTGCTTTGTGAAAGGAGGGTTGAGGGTCCTGGTGCAAGGACCTTCAAGGTGACTCCAGGTACATCCATTGAGTTGTTGGGATCACATATGCCAAACATTATAAATGGTGTTATTTTCTCGAAGAACTCACTGTTGTCAAATTAACGCCGCGATTGACATGCGCCGATGAGTCAAACTTAGTTTTCGAAACTTATTTACATCAGACAAATTTTGGTTTACAATGTGTATGTCATATAACTAGTTGACATGTAAGTGTAGTTTCGTGTAGTTTCGGTTTCTACAAATGTATAATGACTTTGCTGAATTTGAATTGAAAACTAGTAATTATTATATATTTGACAATCGGGGATGAATATGCAAGTTGAGTGAAATTATTTGAACCAAATCTGCATCACAAGCGTCTGTTGCAATTTGATGGGGCTATATTGTTTATGTTGAACTCAACAAGTGAATTTGTTCGTCTCAGAAGTTTTCATTTGCCAATAGCTATAAGGGGCGGTAACTCTTAAGTGTTTTTATAAGACTTGAGTTACTATGGTTGTCACTAAAAAAAATATATATTATATATTATATATACTTCTGCAACTAAGTTATCGATCAGCATTCTGTATTGCTTGAACCTTGCTTGGTTTGTCATGAAAAAGTCTTGGAATTTGAATGGCCTTCAAGTTTATGTACCTTGTAACCTCTAAATATCAGCACTATGTCTAAACTGATGATTTTGTTTCAGGATGTTCTTTGGCCTCAACATATTCCTATGAAGCGAACTCAATTTCCAAAAACGATGTAAGTGCATCCAATCATACTTACTCATCCGATAAATGTACACCAGGGATTTGAAATTTGGAAAAGTTTGCCATAGTTTACTGAAGTGCTTGTGAGGCAACTTGCATTTTATTCTCTTGAGTTCTTGAGTTCTCAATGATGTCTATAGTTTTTGGAGTAGCGCTTTGCCCTCAGTCATTGGATGTCAATAGCAGAATGTCAGTATTTCAGAGTAGGCTTAAGTTGGTATTTTGATATTTCACTTTGATAACTGAGATGCTTGCCCTGCATCACTGTCTAAAACAAGGTCCACCTACAGCCTGTAACCTGGTTACTTTGGTCCTGGGCCTAGATTTTACAAGCTCTCTTAGTGCTAAGACAGTCGTAGGTAACATTCATTAACTTTGGGTTACGACTATCTTAGTGCTAAGAGAGCTTCGAAAATCTAGGCCCTGGCTTGTAAATTTGAAGCTTTTTCATCAGTTTTGCCCAAATTTGAATCATAATTGCAAGATGGTATTTTTTCAGGCTTGTTTCATACACTGCTTCAATGATTTCATCCTAAAAATCCCACTCAAATTGGCAGAATTTAACATTGAGGAAAATGGGAAATGTGATATGGCATGTCATGACTTTGTATGTCAAGAAAATGTTATTGAAGTAATTTGAAGTCAGATGTTATATCACCGTGGGTTTGTTTTTTATTTTCAGTGCTTTAAAGAAAACTAGGAAAAAGGTAAGCTATCATTTCTTTGTTGAGAAATTTATGTTTTGAAATTATTTCAACATATTACTTTTGAATTCATGAAGAGTCTTATTTTAGGTGCCGCTTACTATCACTTTACATTGCTGAATTTAAAAACGTTAAGACTTTCGAGGCCTAGTTGAATGTACATCATGCAAATTAAAGTTGTTCTAGTGGAATAAGTACCGTTTTTAACATAAAAGTTCCATTCGTGCAAGCAACAAAGCACTAAATAAAGCCATTGAGCATCACATCAACAGACCTTTTCAACATCTCAGTAATCATCTTGTTTCAGGACCAGGTACACACCTTCTATGCACCACCCAACGAGGATCCCATCTCCTACTCTAAGGTGATACTTCAGCTGTTCAACATCTACTTCAAGAAACTTGGCAGGGAACAGACGAAGATGCCCTTTCTGAAGTGGAGCGAACCTGTCAAGGCCGGGAGACACATGTCTCGAACTGTGGATGTGAAAGGAAGAGGCCAGGATTCCTACCCATGGAGCTCCGACAATGAAGTCGATGTTCAATCCGGGAAATCTTCAGATGATGAAAAAGGGACCAATATGAAAGTGAACAAAAGACGTCAAAAATTGACCAAACCAGGGAAGATTCTTCGGGTTAATTCAAATGAGAGTAATAGAGACTCTGAGAATGACTTCATCCCCGAGCCAACACGCATTCAGCCAAGACGAGGTGTCGTCACTCCGAGGAAGACTTTGAGACAAGTGGAAGAAGATGACAGTCTGCCCGACTTCGGAATCAGCTCTAGTGATAGACCCCCAGAAGCAGGGCAGAGTTGCTACGAGGATGAGACACAGCCTATGTCTCCAGTGTTCCAGTCTGTGATTCCTCAAACCCTCGCTATGGATGAGGATATATATATGGCTGATACCGAAACCGTCTGTCCTGATGGTCTGGACATTCAGAGCGATGATTCCGATCATCCCACTGAGATTCAGCCTCGGAAGAATATTCATCAGAGTCCAGTTGTCGAGAACGACCCTTCTGACGGTGACATTGTCAGGTCAAAAGGAAGAAGCCCCAAAGTCAGAGGTTCTCGTAAGGTTAGAAATGGCAGTGTCAGTCCACGCCCTAGTCAAGGTAGTTCAGGGTCCATTCTTAACTCACAAGGAGAGTTAAATTCTTTTCAAAAGATCAAACGTGGAACGTTTAATTTGGATCTCGACGATGAAGACTCAAAAGATTTGGATATTGAGAATCTATTGAAGAAAGATGTGCCCGTTTCAAAAGGAAATACAGTTGAATTATCAAGTTCAAATTCTGAGAATGAAACAAGTGCTATAGACTCAGCCCACGAAAGTCCAATTGTTACTGCTGTAAAGTCCAGAAGTACGTTTACAAAGGGTATAGCTAAAAATATAAACAGAGTCAAAGATATTTCTGAAGATGACCTTTTTGAAGTAACAAAGAGAAAGAAATTGTTCAAGAATTTCAAAATAAACACTGATTCTGAAGACGACCAGAAACCCTCTACTTCTAAGAAAGACAGAGTCATTCCCATCATTCAAACAGATACGTACGAGAAGAGACCGAGAGCAACGGCTTCTGTGAAACCTATTCCAAAGATCAGACCCAAGGGTCTGGATGATTCCGAAGAAATTCCTCAATCAAAAGCACAGCAGAAGAAAGAAAAGGTGTGTATGGTACCAGTGTATGAAATAAGCTTTATAACTAATCAATCCCAAAGTGTAATTTGTCAATTTAAATGATAGAATTAAGCCAAACCTCCAAGGTTAGGTTTGAAGTTTGGTTGGTAGTTCCAGGGATGTCTGGTCGACCAATTTTCAGGTCACAGTGGCAATTGGATAAGCTGTCGGTACAGTCTGTGCCTTACTCTTAGGCTGCAGCTTCGCATGGGACTTGTCTTGAATTTTTAGCTCATCAGGCCTGAAAGGCCCGATGGGCGCATGGCATGGCATGGCGTCCGGCGTCCGTCCGTCCGTCCGTCCGTCCATCCGTCCGTAAACTTTTCGCTTTTTCGACTTCTTCTCCAGAACCAATAACTCCACAGAGCTGAAATTTTATATGCAGACTCCTTGGCCAATGGGGATTCTAAATTGTAGATTTCATGACCCTGTGACCCCAAATGGGGTCACAGGGGTCACATCCTTAAAAACCTATTTTCATCTTCTTCTCCAGTTCCAAAAGGTCTAGAGAGCTGAAAAGTTGTTTGCAGACTAGGGCTGTGTATTGCCTCAATCTTTGTATTGCAATATGTATTGCTGAACTGTAATGTATTGCAATACGTACCACAATATATTGTAAGATCCTCTGACAATGAGATATTTCTATAAAGACCATATTAACTAGTGCCAATGACATTGCAACATACTTAATAAACTCTACATTCAATTTTTTGGCAGTTTAAACAAGACACCTTTGACAAAATTACTTTAAGATCTTTAAAAAGATCATTTGTAATACAGTCCAACACACATTCTAGCACTTGAAAATAATTTTCTAATACAAGTTAAGCCAGTAAATGTGCCTTTTACAAGATAAATGAATACATTTTACTTCATATTTGTTGGTGCAATATATTGCGATATGAAAATCTTATTGCAATACACGTATTGCACAAGTCTGTATTGCAATATATTGGTACTGCAATAATATTGCACAGCCTTAGTGCAGACTCCTTGGCCAATGGGGATTCTAAATTGTAGATTTCGTGACCCCGTGACCCCAAATGGGGTCACCGGGGTCACATCCTTAAAAACCTATTTTCATCTTCTTCTCCAGTTCCAACAGGTCTAGAGAGCTGAAAAGTTGTGTGGAGACTCCTTGGCCAATGGGGATTCTAAATTGTAGATTTCGTGACCCAATGAGCCCAAATGGGGTCACCGGGGTCACATCCTTAAAAACCTATTTTCATCTTCTTCTCCAGTTCCAAAAGGTCTAGAGAGCTGAAAAGTTGTGTGCAGACTCCCTGGCCAATGGGGATTTTAAATTGTAGATTTCGTGACTTCATGACCCCAAATGGGGTCACAGGGGTCACATGTTTAAAAACCTATTTTCATCTTCTTCTCCAGTTCCAAAAGGTCTAGAGAGCTGAAAAGTTGTGTGCAGACTCCTTGCCCAATGGGGATTCTAAATTGTAGATTTCGTGACCCCATGACCCCAAATGGGGTCACAGGGGTCACATGTTTAAAAACCTATTTTCATCTTCTTCTCCAGTTCCAAAAGGTCTAGAGAGCTGAAAAGTTGTGTGCAGACTCCTTGCCCAATGGGGATTCTAAATTGTAGATTTCGTGACCCCATGACCTCAAATGGGGTCACAGGGGTCACATGTTTTAAAACCTATTTTCATCTTCTTCTCCAGTTCCAAAAGGTCTAGAGAGCTGAAAAGTTGTGTGCAGACTCCTTGGCCAATGGGGATTCTAAATTGTAGATTTCGTGACCCTGTCACCCCAAATGGGGTCACCGGGGTCACATCCTTAAAAACCTATTTTCATCTTCTTCTCCAGTTCCAAAAGGTCTAGAGAGCTGAAAAGTTGTGTGCAGACTCCTTGGCCAATGGGGATTATAAATTGTAGATTTCGTGACCCCGTGACCCCAAATGGGGTCACCGGGGTCACATCCTTAAAAACCTATTTTCATCTTCTTCTCCAGTTCCAAAAGGTCTAGAGAGCTGAAAAGTTGTGTGCAGACTGCTTGGCCAATGGGGATTCTAAATTGTAGATTTTGTGACCCCGTGACCCCTAATGGGGTCACCGGGGTCACATCCTTAAAAACCTATTTTCATCTTCTTCTCCAGTTCCAAAAGGTCTAGAGAGCTGAAAAGTTGTGTGCAGACTCCTTGGCCAATGGGGATTCTAAATTGTAGATTTCGTGACCCTGTCACCCCAAATGGGGTCACAGGGGTCACATCCTTAAAAACCTATTTTCATCTACTCCAGAACAAATGTACCTCAAAGGCTGTAATATTGTGTGCAGACTCTGTCAATGGGGATTCTAAATTTTAGATTTGGAGACCCTGTGGTGCCTCAAATAAGGGACTCAAGCCATGACCTTAAAATCTATTTCTGTCTTCATCATTAAACAATATAAACCCTGATGAGCTACAGAGCCCATGGCTCTATTTTTATTTTTAATTTGTACTATTGCATATAGTGTGATCCCAAAGAAAACTAGGATTGACACGTCAATACTGCAGGTCTTCAAGATTCCCGCTTTGACCTTTGAGCATGTAACCTTTGTAAGCAACTTTTTGGGACTTTGTACTTCTCAATAAGAACTACGGGAACGGATTTATAAAAACAGTAAACAAAACAAAAAAAATCTTTTGGGCTCAAACCATGTGTTTTCGGTGTTACACGGCAGAAACATGGCAAGACAGGAAAATGCACTTTTGGAGTTTGTACCTCTCAATAAAAACTAAGGATACGGATTTGATTTACCTGAAAAAAGGAGGAAAAGGAAGAGGTGAGTACAATACCTACTTGCTTCATATGTCACAGAAATAGACGTTGATATATAACTCCTCATGTTCCCAGGTTCAATGTCCGATCTGCACCAAGATGTTTGATGCCGACAGGATAACGGTCCATGCTTCCGACTGTCTAGGTCAACAGGAAGTGACCTCTACAACAGGTGACGATGAGGTCGCAGGTATGTTCACCCTCTACCTGCTCTTTCGATGTATTGCCAAAGATTCATACTTTTACCATTACAAATGGTCCTATCTTCTTAAAATTTGGCCACACAGCTGTGCAGCTAGGCACAACACTGGCAAACAAGGATAAGAACTGGATTAGCAGGTTTATAGTTAAACTTTATGTCAGACATAGGAGACTCTTTAGTTGGGGTTCGTACAAGCCTGGAAAAAGCCTGGAATTTGGGCACTTGGCCTAAAAAAGCCTTAAAAGGTTAATTTAGCCTTATTTTTTAATAAAAAGCCTGAAAAACGACTAAAAAGTCTGAAAAATAACTAAAAAGCCTGAAAAAAATTACTCAAAAGCCTTAAATTTAGTACGGTCTCATGGAATTTTTCAAATATTATGTATGTGTGTTTGATGCAAAACTAGTTTTGAGTAACTTCTCTACATTCAGGAATCATAATGAATTTTTCTGTCGTTTCAGAATATATACACGGTCTATTGCGCATGCTCAGTTACTTCGTGTGGCTTCGCTTCTTATTATTATTAGCCTTAATTTTGTCAAGAAAAGCCTTAAAAGAAGCCTTTAAAAAGCCTTAAATATGGGTCTTGAAATTCTGTATGAACCCTGTTAGTGTTAAAATTAACAATAGTCCCTGGGCAAACAGCCAGTAAAACTTGCCTTTGGATAACAAAATAGTCCTCTTAACACCTGTATACAACTCATTGTAGCTACTTCTTCAGTGTTTATCGAATGGGTGTGATTGTTCACTCACTCGGTGATTGGCTTCAGATCAGTCACCTGAAGAACAATTCTGTTCTATATTTTTATTTTGGTGCAATGCTACATTGACTCATATTTTGCTAGTTCCTGGCGACTTGTGTTTTAAAACCCAGATTGTAATGTCATACACATTCTGATTTTCAGTTATACAACATGTATTCATGTATTTCAGGTGTGCCTGAAATACCACGACCAGGGTGAGTCTTCATTCTCTTTGCTTTGTTTGGATTAGTTTAAAATAATCTCGCTTCGACCAGGTAAAGAATGATAATGGAACATATTCAGAGCTTGTATGTTACTGCGAAAGAAAATAGAGGTTATCTGTTTTTTTTTGATAGCATGTTTATCTCATCAAGTGAAGTAGAAATCTTACATTTTCACGAGTGGCACACACGGATAACTTTTCTACCTGCGCCACTCATGAAAATATATACTTTCTACCTTTTTATAAGATGAGATAAAGATGGTATTTGTCAAGAAATGACAGATATTCTGTTTATTATATCATGTTATCCTTGTCATTTTGTCACAACCACGTAATTTTTCATGTTGATCAGCCGCTAGGAACCGCCTGTTACCACAGCAACACTGTGATGTGAAATAATTTGATGCGTCAGACTATTGTTTTGTGATGTCAAACTCTTGAATTTAACCTTTGAGTAGTGATTTATTGTATCAGTCTTTGGTCACGATTGAACACCAGTATTGTATTGCTCATTATATAATAAAAATAATATTTATTATATGACAAGCAATGAAATATTGGGATCCATAAATGTAATAAACTGTCTATCAAGCTACAGTGAAAATAACTTATATTTTCACTGCGACCAGTGACTGATATAATTTGACATCATAAAACGATGGTCTGACCCAGCGAATTGGCTTATGATGTCACACTGTTACTGTGGTGACGGGCTGTTCCTAGCGGCCGCTTGGCGTGAAAACGACCCTTTTTGGACGTAATTACCTGGATAACATCATAAAATAAATAGAATATCTGTCAATTCTTGACAATTACCAGGGCAGTTGTGTATGATTAACCCTTACGTTGCGTATATATATTTTACCATTTTTAGCCCCTGTGGCGGAATTTACAGGCTCGCAGCTCGCAGCAGTAGTTTGGGCTTTGGCACTAACTAGCTCTGCTGGCGGAATTTCCAGGCGGCAATTCCGGTACCGTTTTTACAAAATATACCGCATCTACATGGCGAATAAGGACTATATACGGGCGTTCAATACAAATTCAAGTAGCGACACCCGTACACAAATGGCTAATTCACACCCGAAACTTTGAATGAATTTTTCTATGTTTTTTCGCTTTTATTCTATTACTTTCGAAAGATTGTCTTTAATTCGGGCCTCGTAACATCATAAATACGAAACGGAAAAAATTCCATTTACATACGGAATTGAAGATATGTCTAGCTTCACAATGATATAAAAATTATTAGAATGCAACCTTTGGTTATAATTCTATAGCTATGTAAAGTTTGTCTTTGTTTCCACCAATAAAATCGTAAATACTTACAACATGTATGCGGCATTTTGAACGGTCGTTCATCGCACTTTTCCAAGAAATCATAATCTCGAACCAGTTGACAAATAAGCACATGTCAACCCTAATATGGTTATGTTGTTTTACCTTTCAAATAAAAGCTAACCTCGAACCATAACTGATGAAAATATGTTGATTAGTTTGTGTGCCGTTTGGTTTCACATGCCTCTCCGAAAGGTAAAATTGTATCTTTATTTCTGTGAAATAATTATGCGCATTTTATATAGAATAAAAGATTATTCTTTTTGGTTTATTGTGATATAAAAATCATGAAAATGCATTCAGTATTTTAGCCGTGATAAATGTGTAACAAGTTGTGAAAATCGCCGATTGTTAAAGGGATTGTCGGTGTAAACGTGCCCTTTTCCACGGCGCTTGCTGTGTCTTTATTATTTTTTTCACATTTGCTAATTTTATATGTGAATGTAGTCCATTGTTTCCCCTTTATTTTGCCGTATTTTTTTTTTAAAACAAACAATTCGCTCACATGATATGAAGTGCGGGAGTAAGGCGAGTTAGCGATTTTTTTTCCCCGTCTCGCGAGATGCGAGGCAGATAGCAGTCTCGGGCGAGGCAAACCCGACGCAATACAAACACGTGGGTGAAAATAGCCTCAAGCGAATTAATGCTTCGGGGGCTAAGCCCGACATAATTGGCCTTTTGTAAAGCTAATTATTGATGCGTTACGGGTCAACAATGCACACGCAAATTGGTGTGAATTTTGCTGGACGTTCTGACCAGACACTGAACAAAGCTTTATTCTCATTGCGGGCTGCGAGGCATAAATACAGCCATTCTCATGCAGCGAGTCGCGGAAACAATCGACTCGGGACCCGGTATGGGGGATAGAAAAGTACTTAGACAGCCGTGAATTCTTCTAAGTAAGCGATCCGGGATCCGTATTGAGGTACCTCGGAATCGCTTATAGCCCGCCCGGATAATTCCGGGATTCGCAAGTTAAGGGTTAAAATCCCAAAGCAAATCCTTTGCAGTTGATATTCCTTGTTTTCATTTCAAAAAGTAATATTTGTATAACAAAGTGATTTATTTATCCAGGCCCAGTGTAGAGAACGTGAATCAACGAAGGGGAGGCAACTCTGTACAGACAAGACTTGTATCAGTTAAAGCATTGATTGGTATGTGTCATCTTTATGTATCCGTATAATAACAAGGTTGAAAATAATTTTCCATTAAGAAAAGATTTCCTGGATAACAACTTCTTCATTGTTAACATAAACAACATATCAGTGTATGTGCTTACTCTTTCATTATTTTTCCATTGTTTATCCTTTGGGCAGTTTCAAGAAAACCAAATAACAGAATTAAAAGACATTTGTACAATTAATTCATTGAAAATTTAAATCACTAACAAAACCTACAGATTTGACTTTTTGTTGGTTGGTTTCTAGAAAACCATTCAACAAATGTTCACAACTTGCAATACATTGTACATGCATTTACAGTTTTCATTTCTTTTGTTTCCATGAGGCGAGAATAATTCCTGATAAGGCCACCCTTTTTTTATTACTTGGATTACGGATTTTTTCAGCCAAACCCTGGAGTTGGAGGAGGGAAAAAAAAAAAAAAAAAAATTCACCTCAATTTTTTTTTTTTCAGGACCCTTCTTGTTCACATTCAATTCTTTGGGGTAGGAGGGGGAAAAAAAAAAAAAAAATTCAATTTTATTTGTCAATTTAATACTTTTACATGTAACATAACTCGCCACTGCTCAGCCGACTTCACACTAGCTAGTAAGCTACAGTGAGTCAATCCCTGGATCCTGGGTAAATTCCCATCAAATTATGACTTGTACAGCTTTTGTTATTGACTGTCTTCAAAGGCTGTTTCAGTAAAATATTGTCATGTTGCATACAATATTCAAGCTAAGATCATTCTCAATAATCTGGAACTAATTAATAGTTTTGATTGATAAACAATTTATTTTGATTTCAGGAAACCAAGAATAAATTGAAAAAAGATTTTGTGTCAAATGTAGAGTATTAAATCTAAAAATAGTATTTCTCTTATGTCTTTGCATAACATTTGAAAAGTAAGTGAATAAAAACATGGTAAATGAATCTTATTTGCAGGAGTTTTATCATGATCTTATTGCACATAAAAGCATCTGAAATGAGATTTAATAAAGTTTGTCATATTAACTCACCAAGACTGTCACAAACATGTTCAATATCAAAATAAATATTAATGAAATTAGTTATATCAAAATACAATAAATCAGTAGGTAATGTTTGAGGAAAATGAAATTTACATTAGATAAACCGGAAGTGGAAAATGATTTTTTAAAAAGAAATTTTCAATGCCACCAGTCACATATAGTTGAAATACTCAGGAGCAAATTTTTTGAGATTATAAACATAAATAGCCACAAATAATATCTTACACTTTGTTATTATAAGTTAATTTAATTTTACCGATAAAAGTTACAAGAAATATCGAGACTCAATTTTATTAATAGACTTGATGGCATTTTTTGAGTAAGTAAATCACACTGACAAAGTAGGCCTACATTTTCTTATCGATTTGAAAAACCACTTTTACTGTTATGTTATCTATATCTCATGAGGAGACATGCTGTACTGGTATGTGTTAACCATATGTGAATGTTTTTGATAAGAAATGATCAGATCTAGGATTTCCTACGAACATTTAGACAAGCTCATCTTTGTTATAAATATTGTTTTATTTTCAAAATCTTTCTCGCATGAATTTCTAAATAAAACAGAATATTTTTACAGTTTAAAATTGTCCTTCATTCCCTATTCCCTATTAATTCCCAGATTTATGTGAATGGTTGCCTTATTTCAAGAAAATCAGACGCTTACGTATTTATCTTTCAAGAACTAAGTTACGAGAAAATGTAACTAGACTAAACACTCTGTAAGGTCATGTGACTAGTAATGAAGCACTGTGATTGGCTGTCAAGAAATAAATGTATAAATGCGAGCATTGCTTTCTTTCAGGAGAATCTAACACAGAGATTCGAAAACAACCAGTCACACAACCAGAAATGTGAGTTAATTTGTTAGCTTGTTGATGAAATAATTTAATGATTCTTCACCATCTTGAGGCTCTAAAATGGTACTTATTTGTATGGATCTTGTTTCTCAATTCAAATACCCTGATAATAGTTTCTTCTTCAAGAGGCATTTTAGAAGGGTTTTTTATTATCACAATGAATGCAACGTTTTGTGTATGTATATATACTAACACCGTTGCAAGCAAAGTTTTGGTGAAGATTCTAACACTTACCAAGCGATCTTGAAAATTATCAGAACAGAAACTGAGAAACAAACATGCACACATACAGATGAAATCACAACGGTTGATCTCTATTGCAGGGAGATGGAGCAGTGCTGTGTGTGTGAGAAGTTTGTTCCTCGGACGGAGATAGAGCAGCACACGGACCAGTGTATCTCTGCCAAGATGGAGCAGAGTAGACACGAGGCAATGTCCGAGACCGACCGTAAGGAACCGAGAGCCACGCGGGCAGCCAGAGCGCGAGGTACGGACTCGTCTTTTTATGACTGACGATCCGCACCATGTTGACGAGTTGTTGAACTCATTTTGGTAAATTTGTGTATCTAGTTTGCATGCGTTTTGAAGTTGAAGATAGCTATGTCATTGATGTCAACAATTCATCTTTAGTTTCTCATAAGCAATTCCATGTAGTCATTTGTTGATAGGATGATACTCTGCATGCTTCTCTTCTGAAGGGGGTGGGGATAGTGCAGCAGTTAGCGCATTCGGCTTTGGATCTAGTAAACCCCAACTCCCCTCTCTTCTGAAATGGTTGACCTGAAGTCATTGGTTTATACTTTGGATCTTGCTTACATGTCTTTTGAAGATGTTGTCAGTAAAGTTATCATTGTCATTGGTTGTTTCTATGTTTGCATGCATTTATAGGGATAAAAAGAAAATGTTCTAGACTTAAAGTTTGCTTTAATTTCGGTAAAAACTTCAATATTTTGTTCGATTTATGTGCTTTCTTTTGTTTGAGGCATAAATGTTTTACTGTTTTTGTGGATTTTATGCATGTTATTATTGTTTTAAGTTGGAATTTGTCTCCTGGTTAGTTGAAAAAAAACCTTTTTTTTGTCATCACAACTGAGAACAAAATTCTTGTCATTTCTTTCAATCTTTTGAAATGGTGATTGTGAGACAATGGAGATAAAAAGCATGTTTTAGTGTTTGTACTGGAGTGAACTCACCTATTCTATTCCTGCTGTAAATATATGTCATGGATAATTCAGGTGCTGTGTTAAATTTGAAACATTAAGAGAAATTCAAAGTGTAACAATAGTTTCTTTCAAACTGTTTATCTGTTGCAGAATATCAAGCCATTTTCTATGAATCTCTTCCTAGGTAAGCATATGATAATCAAATAATGTTTATTGATGCAAATTTTTGATTGGTTATGTTGTATTAAATATTACAAATTAGGCCAATTTGCTAAATATTTTGTCATGTTTGAAGGAATAACATAACAACCTGTAAATGAATAAGAAATTAAGTATAGAATTTCATTTATTTTGTTGCGAACTTTATTTGCTGTGTACTAATTGGACCATTGCTATACAAATTGCCTTGTTCAATGTTGACAAATCTCAGATGACATTTTCGTTAGATTTTCAGTATAGAGAATTGAATGCGAAGACATTTTGTAGTTTGTCAACTGACGCAACATGTAGATTTTTGTGTCATTAAGGAAAGAAAGAAAGAGCAGCGTTTGCTAGGGATGCAAACCTTTAGAGGTCTCTCAATGTTCCAGAGAGGTTGAGAAACCAGAAATCGAGTCCATCTCCAGTGACGACTCCACTAAAGACCCGGAGTGGAACGGAGAAGAAGGGGCAACCTCTGATCCCGAATCTCCTTGCAAGTTCAAGAAGATTTCCCAGCTGGGATCATCAGAGCTAGACTTTCAGAACCAGTTCAAATCCAGGCCTGGGACGAAGACTTACAAGAGAACGTCTAAGAGGGGAGCTAACTCGAGAGGGAGGGGCAAAAAGTGATTTCATTGATGAATGTCCATGCTGATTATGATAAGTTTTATATGTTGATTTTAAGTGCTTAGACCACCGAAGAGGGGAGCTTACTATAGAAGAAGGGGCAAAAAGTGATTTTATTTGTGAATTTCAGTGCTTTAGCTTATAAGTTTGTTTATATGTTGATTGTTAAATGAAGCACTGGCAGTTTGAAAGCATCTTTTTTTTTTCAGAACAACCTCAAATCCAATTTCACACAAGAAGTACTGTAGTAACATTTTGTCTTCACTGGCAGTTGGGCTAAAGATTTAAAAGAGCAGGCAGCTTTTTAGAATAGTGATTAAAAGATAAGATAAGATAATATTTATTGTCCCAGTAGGGAAATTTGTTGTGTATAATTACAATTCTCCAGCATACAAAACATACAAATATCATTCAAAACAATACATATTAACCCTTAACTTGCGAATCCCGGAATTATCCGGGCGGGCTATAAGCGATTCCGAGGTGTCTGTATACGGATCCCGGATACAAGACTTAGAATAATTCACGGCTGTCTCACTACTTTACTAGCCCTGTCAACGGGTCCCGAGTCGATTGTGTCCGCGAGCCGCTCCATGAGAATGGCTGTATTAACACTCCGCGGCCCGACATGAGATTGAAGCTTTGTTCAGTGTCTGGTCGGAATGTCAAGCAAAATTCACACCAATTTGCGTGTGCATTGTTGACCCGTAATGCATCGATAATTAGCTTTACAAAAGGCCAATTTTGTCGGGCTTAGCCCCCAAAGCCTCATTTCGCTTGCGGCTATTTTAACCCACGTGTTTGTATTGCATCGGGTTTGCCTCACCCGAAACTGCTATCTACCTCGCATCTCGCGAGAAGGGGAAAAAAATCGCCAACTCGCCTTACTCCCGCACTTCATATCATGTGAGCGAATAGTTTGTTTTCAAAAATAAATATAGGGGAAAGAATGGACTACATTCCCATATAAAATTAGAAAATCTCAAAAAAATAATAAAGACACAGCAAGCGCGGTGGAAAAGGTCATGTGCACACTTCGACAATCCCTTTAACAATCGGCGATTTTCACAACTTCTTACACATTTATCACGGCTAAAATACTGAATGATTTTTATATCACAATAAACCGAAAAGAATAATCTTTTATTCTATATAAAATGCGCGTATTTATTCACAGAAATAAAGATACAATTTTACCTTTCTGAGAGACATGTGAAACCAAACGGCACACAAACTAATCAACATATTTTCATCACTTATGGTTCGAGGTTAGCTTTTATTTGAAAGGTCAAACAACATAACCATATTTGGGTTGACATGTGCTTATTTGTCAACTGGTTCCAGATTATGATTTCTTGAAAAAGTGCGATGAACGACCGTTCGCAATGCTGCATACATGTTGTAAGTATTTACGATTTTATAGGTGGAAATAAAGACAAACTTTACATAGCTATAGAATTATAACCAAAGGTCACATTCTAATAATTTTTAGCTCATCAGGCCTGAAAGGCCCGATGGGCTTATGGCATAGGATGGCGTCCGTCCATCCGTCCGTCAGTCCGTAAACTTTTCACTTTTTCGACTTCTTCTCCAGAACCAATAGATTTGGTGACCCTGTGACCCCAAATAAGGGCCCAAGGGGTCATAACCTTAAAAGCTATTTTCATCTTCTTCTCCAGAACCAATGACTCCAGAGAGCTGAAATTTTATGTACAGACTCCTTGGCCAATGGGGATTCCAAATTGTAGATTTGGTGACCCTGTGACCCCAAATAAGGGCCACAGGGGTCATAACCTAAAAGGCTATTTTCATCTTCTTCTCCAGAACCAATGACTCCAGAGAGCTGAAATTATATGTACAGACTCCTTGGCCAATGAGGATTCTAAATTGTAGATTTGGTGACCCTGTGACCCCAAATAAGGGCCTCACAGGCCATTACCTAAAATCCTGTTTTCATCTTTTTCTCCGGAACAAAAAGATCTAGAAGGCTGTGATATTGTATGCAAACTCTTTAGCCAATGGGGATTCTTAATTGTAAATTTGGTGACCCTGTGACCCCAAATATGGGCCACAGCCTAAAAAACCTTTGAAAATGAATTTTGAACTGATATTTTATGTGCACTTCATTCACTTTATTTGAAATGTTGTGACTTGCGATAACAATCTACATTGTGGACATGTTTGTCAAATTGATGTAATCAATGTGAAATGAGAACTATTGAATAGCCTATGAACTGAAAATTGTGACAAGTCATAAAGGACTAAATTGAAGAGGAGTTAAGAATTCTTTTATTTTACATGAGATATGTGAACTGCATATGACTGGTGATGAAATGATAACATAAGATTATTTTCATCTTCTTCTCCAGAACGAAAATACCTAGAAGGTTGTCATGTTGTGTAATGAGTCTTTAGCCAATGGAGATTCTAAATTGTAGATTTGGTGAAGCTGTGGCCCCAAATAAGGGCCTCACAGGCCATTACCTAAAATCCTGTTTTCATCTTTTTCTCCGGAACAAAAAGATCTAGAAGGCTGTAATATTGTATGCAAACTCTTTAGGCAATGGGGATTCAAACTTGTAAATTTGGTGACCCTGTGACCCCAAATATGGGCCACAGCCTAAAAAAAACCCTTTGAAAATGAATTTTGAACTGATATTTTTTGACACTTCAATCACAATGATTTGAAATATATGTCGACTTTAGATAACAATCTACATTGTGGACATGTTTGTCAAATTGATGTAATCAATGTGAAATGAGAACTATTGAATAGCCTATGAACTGAAAATTGTGACAAGGCATAAAGGACTAAACTGAAGAGGAGTTAAGAATTCTTTTATTTTACATGAGATATGTGAACTGCATATGACTGGTGATGAAATGATAAGATAAGATTATTTTCATCTTCTTCTCCAGAACGAAAAGACCTAGAAGGTTGTCATGTTGTGTAATGAGTCTTTAGCCAATGGAGATTCTAAATTGTAGATTTGGTGAAGCTGTGGCCCCAAATAAGGGCCTCACAGGCCATTACCTAAAATCCTGTTTTCATCTTTTTCTCCGGAACAAAAGGATCTAGAAGGCTGTAATATTGTATGCAAACTCTTTAGCCAATGGGGATTCAAACTTGTAAATTTGGTGACCCTGTGACCCCAAATATGGGCCACAGCCTAAAAAAAACCCTTTGAAAATGAATTTTGAACTGATATTTTATGACACTTCAATCACAATGATTTGAAATATATGTCGACTTTAGATAACAATCTACATTGTGGACATGTTTGTCAAATTGATGTAATCAATGTGAAATGAGAACTATTGAATAGCCTATGAACTGAAAATTGTGACAAGGCATAAAGGACTAAATTGAAGAGGAGTTAAGAATTCTTTTATTTTACATGAGATATGTGAACTGCATATGACTGGTGATGAAGTGATAAGATAAGATTATTTTCATCTTCTTCTCCAGAACGAAAAGACCTAGAAGGTTGTCATGTTGTGTAAAGAGTCTTTAGCCAATGGAGATTCTAAATTGTAGATTTGGTGACCCAGTGGCCCCAAATAAGGGCCTCGCAGGCCATTACCTAAAATCCTGTTTTCATCAAGAACAAACTAGAAGGAATATTTTGTTCAGAATGTTTAGATGTTTGGATGACAAGGCTTAGAACCGAGATTGTTTAGCCAAGGTGATTCTAGATTGTACTATGTACCATGAGATTCATCACATTGCCTGTTCTCTTTAAGCCTTATACAGTTAGATCAGTGCTGCCAGTGTTTAGTGCAAGCAAGAGTCTATTACATAATTTGGCGATAAAACACAAAAAAACACAGCTGGCTTGTAACCAGAGCCAAGGGGTCAGAATATTGCATAATCTCCTGTGTGTTGACCTTGCTGAGTGCTCTCTCTCAATTTCAAGAATAAGATTTGTCAGGGTTAGGGATCGTACATTATATTGAGACAACATATTTCTGTCTTCATCATCAAACAAAATAAACTCTGATGAGCTACAGAGCCCATGGCTCTATTTTTATATCATTGTGAAGCTAGACATCTTGTCTTCAATTCCGTATATAAATGGAATTTTTTCGTTTCGTATTTATGATGTTACGAGGCCCGAATTAAAGACAATCTTTCGAAAGTAATGGAATAAAAACGAAAAAACATAGAAAATTCGTTCAAAGTTTCGGGTGTGAATTAGCCATTTGTGTACGGGTGTCGCTACTTGAATTTGTATTGAACGCCCGTATATAGTCCTTATTCGCCATGTAGATGCGATATATTTCGTAAAAACGGTACCGGAATCGCCGCCTGTAAATTCCGCCAGCAGAGCTAGTTAGTGCCAAAGCCCAAACTACTGCTGCGAGCTGCGAGCTGCGAGCCTGTAAATTCCGCCACAGGAGCTAAAATTTGTAAAATATATATACGCAACGTAAGGGTTAACACAGTTTACAGAGACTAGAATATGCTATACATGAAAGTGTTTATCGTGCAACATTGCACTTATCAGAATTTATTTCTCTAATGCTGCAAGGAATGAATGATTGTTCTAAAAGTCGGCATTCACAGTCTACGTCCAGAAGGTAGTATTGAATATTCCGAAAAAAGAGGATGCGTAGAGTCACTTAAAATTTTGTTTGCTTTTTTTGATAACTGCTGCTCATAACAACTGCCGATAGTTTCAATAGGAAGCCTAATGATTTTAGAAGCCGTATTAACGCTTTTTGCCAATTTGTTTTTGTTTTGAACAGACAGGTTTCGGCACCAACTTAAAAAGTTAAACGTTATGACATTTTGAATGAAGGTTCTGTAAAATAACATCATGATGGTTTGGTCAATTTTGAAATGTTTTAGTTTCCACAAGAAATGTAAACGTTGCTGTCCCTTCTTATATATTTTCTCAGTGTTCTCATTCCAGGAGAGTTTAGAATCAAGGATAGTACCCAAATACTTATATTCATTTACTCTTTCTATATCATTTCCATCAATGCTCACAGCATCTAATGTAGACTTAGTTCTTCTAAAATCAATAACCATTTATTATTATGTCAATAATGTTTGTTTTGTTGATAGTGATTTTCGCAGTCGACAATGTTTGTTTAATGGAACAAAAAGTGATTTCAGTCCTGAAAAGATTGTATTGCATGTTAGCAATTAAGTATTATCCAATTCTTTAGTTCATAAAAGTAAGTGTGAAATAATATCATTCTCTCCCCAGTGGTTACTCGAAGTCATTTCTTCCCCAATAACCTCTTGCAAGTGGGCCATTTTCATGATTCTCACTAAATTCTCCAGCAGTGGAAGTTTGCAGCATTGATAGCGACCTTATTTACATCTTCAATCGACTTCTGCCTTGTAAATATCTACTGTGCATCACACTGGAGATGGAAATCTAGTCCTTTCATCTGTAAGACAGCAGGTCTAATGTTCAGGTTGTTAAAACATTACTGATTGTACAACTAAAATGCCAATCAGGATTCTCTATTTCTAACCCAGAAAGTGCTTCACTTGCAGCAGGGGTTACTTGTGAAGTAATGAGTTGAGTAATCTATTGGGAGAGAATGAAGAAAACCCTGATGATACCTTACTCAGAGAGGGTGAAAATCGGCAGAAATGTTTTGTTCTCGATGCATTCAAAGTTGTATTGAATTTTGATATGATGTTGATTTCTCATGTCGATATAGTTATGATCATTTGCCTTTCTTCACTTTCCTCGAATATTCCCACAAAGCAAGTATCTACCATCTTTGCCATACATTGCCATGTAAATATCTGTATGCAAAATATTGTTAATGACATATCTTTGTTGCATATTGGGCTTTCATATCGATGAAGCTGTTCTTTATGATGAGTTGTTAATGATATCAGAAGTTTATGAATAAAGCAATTGACCTGCAAACATCCTCCTATCTTGTTATCAAGTAACAGTTCCCTCCAGCAAGGAAGTATCTGTAGATCTGAGAAAACATTGATCGATTCAGCCAGGTATTTCTTCAAGACAACCTTTGTTTGAATTGATTTGATTTGAAAGTGGTGTTAAACCCAACCTCGCCTTGAATGCACAGTTACAGTAAAACCAATTGTTAAGTTTCACGCAATGCTTTTCCAAGATATGTAGGCATTCTTCCAGCTACAATAAGTGAGATATCTGAAAATGGCGTTTTATCACCTGATCTCATTGCATACAATTACAGGTATACTTTATAGTAGGGAGAGTGGAGGGAAAGTAAACCCTCCAATAAACTTCTGTGATCTCATATTGTGTAGAGATTGTTAAAAAAACACGAAATGAACATACATTTGGAGTTACTATGCATTCTAACCATATCAACCATTGTTCAGTTTGCAGTGCTTATCCACAATATGTATGCATTCTTCCAGCCTACAACACTAGTAAACACAATAGAAGATCATTTATTTTATTCATTGTATAAAGTCAGGAAAATATTTAAATTAAAATACAAAGAGAGAATTCATTTATTCCGGTGTCTAACATCTGTACATTCAGTATATAAAAACATAAATATAAATACATGATTGCATTCTCTACTCTTGAGATTCAATGTCTACCAACAAGGACAAAATGACAGCACTCTTCTGACCAATGAACTAGAGCAATTGATCCCATATCGTTGCTTTCACACCTTCTCCAAATATTTAACATTCTGTCAGTCCCAATGAGACATTAATCTTTTATTATTTTATAACAACTAATTATCTTAATTTCAATTAATTTACAATCCAAAATGAACAATTTAGAATAGACTAGAAAAGAACATCGAGTGGGAATACTTAACTGGCTTCTGAATTTGAAACGTAAGTAATTTGTTCTCGGTTTAGTAAATGGACCTATCTAAAGAGGACATTAACTCGTCTTCCAGAGTCGGTCTGTCTATCATTTCCTGTCTTTTTGAAAGGGCCATAATGGAGCAGATGCAATTGACCTATGGGCTGGACCAGGGATTAACTTGTTGAAGAACATGCTGCTGTAGAGAAATTTTGTTATAGGTGCAATTCTACAATGAATTAAGTGTGGTATGACTCATAGTTTGCTCTTTCAATCCAATACTTGCCGGTTTCACTTAATACTTGTTTTAATTTATCTGACCTTTCAATAATACTAGACCATGTGATTTAAATACTCCGAGCAGTGCTAATATCACGTCACCTGAGAGGTTATTCATCAATTCCACGTTTTGCGTCACTGAAAGGTAATGATATCCAAATTTGTTATGTGCTAACTTCAGATGCTGCATGAAATAAGGCCAATCCACCAACCAGTACCTTGGTGGTCAATGCTTGCAATAGTCAAGTGTGCAAGACCTCTTCTTTCGACACACAGTCAACACACATAAACCAAAGTTCAGATTATCTTAACCAGTTACTTAATTTTGTCTTCAAAATTGACGAAAATCCTACTTCAATCCTACTTCAATCCTACATTTCAAGCACGCTGCATACACAGTTCCAGAGCAGTATTTAGAAGCGTGTGCGGTCAAGAGTCCTCAACACTCTGCATGATCTCCAGCAAGTCCTGGTATTTACACTTTGCCAATGCTACTTCCAGACTCTGCCACCAGCGTGGAGCTCGCTTCAGATATTTCCACAGTAACTGGTTCACCTTTACTCGTATTTCTATGTCACACTGGCGCCGCACGTGTGTCTGAAACAAAATGTATATGTGAAATGACTTGGAGGAAGGAAGGAGTACCGTAAATAAAAAAGATATTTTTATCCACAGGGCTACTATGTATAAATCCCTTGATTGTCGAAGACTATTTTGATACTTGTTACAGTTACTCCTAGTTGCGCATCTCTATTTATGGCATCTATTGTCAGCAAATGAGAAGTAATCATTCTTATCCGGGCAATGCCATTATTGCTTGATCTTAAGTCATTTCATTGGCTGGTTATTTAAAGCATGATACGAGGCAAAAGCGTCTCATACAATTGAGATTCATAGCAACCATGCGGGTAAAAAAATACCCTGATGCACCAGGTTGGGTAAGTATTGCTATATGGACAAGCAATCGCCTTTCATGAATGTCACTGTTCAGCAATGACGACTGTCTCCAGTGCACTCGAAGCAACCGAACCAATATGCTAGTTTCCATAATGGGCTTTATGTGATATTCATTTAGTGATAGGTCAATAATGCAGACAATGGTAACCTGAATGAAATCGATTATCTTGTTATTATTTTGTGAGGTGGTACATGATTCTCCATTAACCTGCATTTGATTTGTGGTAAAAACTGCGAACATCTACATTGAACTAAAGTTACTTTTCGTACCAGTGAAGTGCTTTCTACATTTCATTTAAGATTTCAATACAGATTTACAATTGTTATACGTTCACTTTGACAAGAATTTTGAATAATTGAGATTGTTACTACATCCTGTTCCTTCAGGGTATTTGTATCCACAAGATTCCTTCAACCCCCTGATTGTTTTAGCAGCCTTTGCCTTGTATCACCATAAATAACCTGCTAACTACTTTGAATCGTCCAGACCAATGAGCACTCAACAAATTTCTAATCACGGCATTTCATTAAGAAATATATATAGCAACGAGAATCCTGCCTTCAGCAATATGAGCCAAAAGCTTCGAAGACAATGAGGGGATTGAACTTGCCTTGTGGATACAAGTTTCCTGATGGAGAAGGATGCAAGTACTATAATTACATATTGGTCGTCAGGGAGACAGCTCTTCAGATGAGGCAGAATGATGACAGTGTCAATTTTCTTCGTGAACTTGTGAAGATGTGCTTCAACTTGCTTCAACTTTGCCTCATCGATGTCTGCTAAACACTGTGGAGGAAATACGACTTGATTAGAAAAGCCTTGTTACATAAGGGAATGAGCTACCGGTATTATGTCAGTGTTAGGTCAAGCATGCTGCACCATTTGGGTATTGTTATCTGCGATCCTACCACAAATACCCTGATTGTCTCATATGTTTTTGACTCGTAACACTTAGCAGCTCATTACTCAATGCTATTTATATCATGCATTTTGTCGGCGAATAAACTGTTCATCTGCAACATCACGTTGTCAAAGAGCCTATTTTGGTGCAGAAAACAGTTGCCAGGCAAACATGTAAGTAGAAAACAGGATTTTGGATTATTTGAAGTATATTTTATAGGTAACTACCGCAATACTTACGAATTATACTATACCCAGACCCAGGGATCTTAATTAAACTAAATGCTTCGCCATCATAATAACACAATTATTAAAGTGAACAGTGCCAATGGCGGATAAAGAGGGGTGGTCTCCCCCTTGACAATGCATCAGGGTTTAGTCTCTTATCACCTACATCCCGATACACCTTCAAAAAAGAAGCTGACTAATGAAGCTATGACAATCTCTTGTAATGAGCCCGCGCTACCATATGCGTCTGTCCGGTGGGGCTGGAACCTGTTTAATATATTCTGTATGCATACTTCAGTGTTTGAATCATTATTGATTTGAATTATGAAAGTTCAATACATTACAACTTCATTTCTCTCCATTATGTTCTACATCTACTAATATAATATATACTAATCATATATTTGAGAAAGGTTTCTCCTTACGGGATGTACTATACTGCAATAACTCGGTTTCACACCAGATGCAGTCTGATTAAAATCGACAGTTTTCAGTGGAATGAAAATTGCAAAATAGTGCATCTACCGGGATACGAACTCCTATCAGTCGTAGGTTCCACGCCAAACCGTCTGATTACAGCCCGTAGTCTCTCGCGTGTTCGAGCGCAATTTAGGTAGCCAATCAAAAGATGCCCAACAAATGCTTTCGGTGCGAGAAGCTAGGGGCAGATAACTCCAAACAGCTATCCTTTTGTCTGTTCCAAATGCTTTTAAAACAGCGACCGTTTAAATACTATGTTGTGATTGGTCAGCTATTTGACTGGGCTTTGGCTGCGCTAAACTGGTTCGGAACACACGCCTATACGGGACGTTCTCAGACCTTGTGGCGAGGAATCTACAGAACCTGTTCTTATCCCGGTAGATACATGTATATTATTTTGCAGATTTTATTCCTCGGAACAAGGTCGATTTTAATCAGACTGACACCAGATGAATATGAATAACCTACAGTCTGTTCATCAATTTATTACTGCGTCCAAATGGATTTGATTTATGAAATTATAATCGTCAGTGAATCATTTCAACTGACCAAATCTATAATATTTGTACAACCAGCACGTATTTAAATGCGAACCATACATGTATCGTGGGGCGGCATTTATGTAAGCTAACTTGGTGATGTAAATGACTAGTAAATGACTGATTTCCCCATAACTTTCACTTTCATCAAACATTTTTGGCAACAAAATAAGTTGTTTATTATGTTTGTTAAACATTCTCTCTTCAGTCAGTTTGGTTGGTCATGAACCTGATATATGGATGTATCATCGAAAACAAATTATAACATTGCCGCTGAACAACATCATTGTCTCATTAATTAAAAATAAATCCTGTTTTGTTTGTCATTATATGAGTTTACCTTGTCTTCGCGACACATAAGTATCATGAAATTTTAATAAAATACATATTGATAATAATGTTTAGGATGATACACATACTGTACTGTATACTTTTTTCAGGAATCTCAGGAATTAACATAAATTCATCAAAACAATACCCAAACTTTATTTATTATATTTCTCCTAGATGAATCCCCTTTGACATCATACTTAGGGGTGATACCAGATTATCATTGCGCAATTAGTAATCAACAGACCATGACATGTTCTTTTAAGACTGTAGGCGAATCGGGATGTAGGCGAATAGAGAACATGCCGTATCCAGATTGATTAATTAAATTGTTGAAGTACAAGCGTTTAGAATTGAAGAGAGGATACACTTCACCTTACGATGTGCCATGTCACTTGCATGGAAACGGCGTGTAGACCTACTGTACGTAATGTTGTGTTGCCTCGCTTTCAAAGAGAAAGTAGGATGTTGTGGGCCAAGAAAGCCATTGTTAAAATGTGTCCGTCTGTAAAACGTACACTGATAACAAATTTGCATTTTGTGATGTAATCTGATCAAAACAATAGAAAGTCTTTCACGAGATTATGTATCAAATATAACGAAAAGCATCCACGTGACATGACCCCTGACCTTTATCTATATCTATTGACAAATTAATTGGGTGGGGGAAGTTGTGACGTGAGAGATCTATTTTACGTGTCACTTTGACATACAGACTTTATATAATATTGTGTAGATTTAAAAAAAATTAATTTCGGTTAACGATGAAAACATTCAATAATATAAGTATCATGCATGTAGAGCTAACTAATGATAAATAATGAATTGCCATTACTGATAACAATAATCTATTTTTGGTCATTACGTCTACAAGATACCCATTTGAAAGCATTTACCCACACATTAGACTGCACATTACAACCTCGACGCAGTCATACCAAAAGAGGAAACCAGGTAAATCTCATTTTTGTCATTGAGTTGTAACCCTTGTAATTCTCTTAATTTTCAGTTACTTGGGCCTACGTTGTACTGAAGCCTAAACTTTGTAGGTATGTGACCATGTTATTGTAACATACACCGCCTTTCATAGGCTACACGTATCAGATGTTGCAATAATATGTTTATGTATGAAACATATAGTTGTCATCCTAGGCAAACAGTCATCTCAGCTATGTATCATTATATCAATTAACCTTACTGTTATGTACCGTACTTCCTCAAAAACAACACTTTCGCTCCTTTAATGCGAAATCATCAACTCGTTTAATAAAACTTGTATTAACTGGGAGGTATCTCTATATCCACACCCCTTACTGTTATGATATTCACTACTTTCGTTCACTAAATATAGTTATGTTTAAGTAATCGTCTCATGAGAACCCATGTTATGAATCAATTATAGTCCTGATACTGTTACACCTAGGAAATGTACAGGTTGCCCTTTCATTCTCTACCCACAGGGGGCGGGATAGCGCAGTGGTTAGTGGGTTCGGCTTCGGATCAAGGGGTCCGGGGTTCGAATCCCGCCAGGGGCACAGCAACTTTGTCTGCACGCAGTAAGGTTTGGGTGCAATACTACACTGAATTTCAGCGTAGTACCACCCATGGTTCGCTAGTTCCAGCCGATGCTCGCAGGTTTCACCGCAAAGCATAGCCACATGGCGTTACGGGCTTTCTCCCTTCCATAATACTAGTAGCCGCGATATAAGTGGAATACTCTTGAAAGCGGCGTTGAACCCCAACTCATCTCATCTCTCATCTCTCCCCTCAGAGGTTATTCCTTTGGGAAGAAATACGTCGAATTACCTCCGTTGGGGGAGAATAGGGCTAATACGATTAAAGTACAATTCTTTCAGGGTAATAACTGTAGCGCTTTGGGCATACCTTGGGTTGTGGAAAAGACCCAATATAAGTATCCAAGTCGTATTAATACGTCAATGCATACACTATACAATTTTAAATGAATCCTGCCTCGAAGTGTTTCTCTGTCATCAAGGTTACAGCAACTTCACCCGCAAGTCATAGCTCGCGCCAGTCTCCATCACTGGCTTATTTAAGCCTTGCTGTATTTCATTGACTTTTCTATGCTAGCAAAGCAGTGCGCGCTATGAAGATGAGGTGTAGCACTACTACAATAGCACAGAAAATCTAACGACATGCAGCAATTCTTACATTAGCCAGTGATGAAAACTGATGCGATTTATGACTTGAGTTGAGGTTACAGTGGAAAGTGTTGACCCATCACATTATTTTAATATTTACTTTCAGATAAGCGATGGACAAGGTTATTGATGATAATTATGAGCTGCTCATCCAATGCCTGGATCCCGACACCCTCGCGCCACACCTGAAAGCTCACCTTTCTGTTGGAGGCTCGAGTCGCTACTACGTATGTTGAACATAATCAGTTTTTCAAAGGGTCACGTTCATACACTAAGGTTTACATTAGCTTGGAAGCAACTTGCTTGTTTCTATGTTCTTCAATTGGGGTCACAGGGGTCACATCCTTAAAAACCTATTTTCATCTTCTTCTCCAGTTCCAAAAAGTCTAGAGAGCTGAAAAGTTGTGTGCAAACTCCTTGGCCAATGGGGATTCTAAATTGTAGATTTTGTGACCCCTTTACCCCAAATGTTGTCACAGGGGTCACATCCTTAAAAACCTGTTTTCATCTTCTTCTCCAGTTCCAAAAGGTCTATGGAGCTGAAAATTTGTGTGCAGATTCCTTGGCCCAAGGGGATGCTAAATTGTTGAACCTAGTTTCAACTTCTGTTCCAGTATGAAAAGTTCTAGAACAAGCTGTGATTAATTTATTTCGGTTTTGCAAACAATACAGGTCCTAATGAGCTACAGAGTCCATGGTTCTAAATTTATTTTAAATCATAAATTGATGCCAAAATCGCTAGTTCAAAATGGGTTTTGTACATAATATTTGGCATTTTATTTTAACATTGACGAAGTATAAAAAGTAAATAAATAAAATATTTATGTTGTCGACATAATATACCTATTTGTACTGTAGTTCTTTGACGGATCATTACTACAGGACTTCATGAAGCGAGGCAGTACCAGGGTATTTATATCATATGGCAGTTGATATTGAGATAACTATACTATTTATTTAAACCATTGACACGCAGGCCGCCACACGTTAGAAACATTGATTTCACACTGTTAGACACGGAAGTAAGTCAGTAAACATCTATTTCTCATCGAGGGTAAGTCGGTGGTATATACTGATCATCACACAGGGACGTGTATGGCTTAGAAATAGCGTTAGAAAGATATACCTATATACAAGGGCGGATCCAGGATTTTTTACATAATTATACCAAATCCCAACAGTGAACTTATACATGGATTTGAAAAGGGCCCCCCCCCCCCCCTCCCCCCCCCCCCCTGGATCCGCTAGTGCCTATATAGACCCTACCTTATAGAAGACGAGTTGGCGTGCTTTATCGTTGAATAAAACATAGCAGGGAGCGTAAAACACGAAGGGCGCAGCCCTGAGTGTTTTATGCTCTCTGCTATGTGTTATTCTACGATAAAGAACAACAACGAGTCTTCTATTTCTTATATGAGATGCTATGTTTTATTCAACGATAACGCATACCACCTCGTCTTCTAGTTCTTAAATAAAGGGAAATAGGGTAAGCTCTATATAGAGGGTGTCTTTATATATCTTTCTAACGCTATTTCTAAGCGATACATGCCCCTGTGGATCATCCTACTCCAAATGTAAACGTTGGTTTTATCACTGTACTTTCTTATGTTCTTGTTTTAGCAAGCAGTGAAAAATAAAGAGATGACGCCACGAGAACAGATCGAAGAGTTGCTGAGAATAGTTCGTTACAAAGACATCAAGTTCTGGTCCGAGTTTGCCGCTATTTGTAAAAAATGTGGCTTTGCTGAAGTCGCAAGGATTTTATATGGTTAGTTTTGTTGCAGAAGATTATCAGTTTTAACGAGAGTTACTTTAATAATGAAATCAAATGCTTGTACTTTGTAGATCAGATTCTTTTTCTTATAGTCATGATTAGCCCAATAGTATCGTTATAAATAATACACAATTTGAATACGTTATAGAGATACTTACCTATGTCTATAGAAAGATCCTAGACATGATAAACGTACCGTTAGATATAATCCCAACTCTTGTGATTCAGATGGCATTAAGGATGCAAAGCGACGGCACCCGGTCCGGCCTCCAGCGAGAAAACCTGCTCAGTATAAACCGGTACCTGAGGTATGATAGATGATTGAACTGTAATACATAATCGATAACCGCTAAGAAAAAAGCTGTCTTTGTCATAAAGCAGAAACTAGTTCATAGATCAACACATTGGGCTCTGAGTGATATAAAAGAAGCATAACTACTCAAAAACTCTGCTTGCTTGCCATAAAGACTTTTATCTTTATTTATTTTTACCCGAGCGAAAGCGAGTGTCGTCTGCATTGCACGAGAAAAGCACATATACAATGTTCTTTAACGTTATGGGGCATCATTGTTTGGAAATATTTACCACGATATGATTGTCCTCATAGGTAATACATGTAGATATTTGTTAATATTGACCTACCTTCCGTCACAGTTAGAGTTCCGAGGATCGAAGGCACATTTCCAGGATGTGTTGGACCACAATTTACCAGCCCTTCTTGAAATGATCGACCCAGCCATCATTGTTCCTGCGCTGAAGGCTCACCTAACAGTCGGTGGCAACGACCACTATTTTGTAAGCGTATTCACCAATCTTTGATACTGCTTTTTTCATACATTAACATTTATTTTTATTTTCCGTATCTTTTAAACAATCACCGTCGCAATCGTTATTGAAAACATCATGTCATTGAAATCGTTGTTATCTTCATAATCCTCATATTCTTGTTATTGAGTCTTTGACATAATAATTATTCATCATCATCATCATCATCATCATCTGTTATGACCATTCACTTCATATTGGACATCAATCCTTCCAGCATCATCATCATCATCATCACCATCAATGTTGAATTCTCTACTGTCGTCACCGTCATCAACCTGATTTTTATCGTCGTCATCGCGACATCATCATCATCACCAGCATAATCATTGTCGTCAACAATACCATCGTAATAATCGTTATCATGATCGAGTAAACAATAAATAAACACAGTGAATAAACCTTGGTGACAATCCTCACTCTCACTCTAATTAAAGTCATAGACATAATGCTTTATTTTTTATCAACACCAAAAACACTATGTTTCCAAAATTATGCCCTTCTCTTAGTCTTTAACATGTATCATAAATCTACTTTTGTGTCATTATTAGTATTTAACCGTATAAATGATACCATTGTTGTGGTTTTTTTGTGGTTTCAGCAAAAGCTGACCCTGCGTAAACTTGAAGTTGTAAGAAACGAAATGCTACTTGACATAATTCGGAGGCGGAAAGACATGTGGAAACCTTTTCTTGACGTTTGCCAGAAATGCGGATATGGAGACGTGCTTGAAATGTTTAAAGGTTAGTTTTAGAAATCACAATTCGGGCCATATATTAAGGGATTTGTGTATACGGTTGATGATCGACCTTTTTTAATTATTTTTCAAAATATCTCAATATAGTAATGTAATGGTTCATTGTTTATCGTTTCTTCTATGATTATTTCCTCTATGTATGTTCGAATGTGTGCTTTTCATATTTTAATTTTCTGTGTTTTAGAAGTCCGCTTTGAAAATCAGGAACCAAAGAAAGGAAAAACTAGGTCCTCACAGAGATCAAAAACAAGACCCGGAAGTATGCCACCGGAACCAGAAACTGACAGTTTGTCTTCAGAGGAAGATGCACAGACTCTTGAAGGAGTTGGTTTGAGTGGAGATAAAGGAGCATTGAGCCCTAATATGCCAACATTAGCAATCGGAGGAGCTCAGGAACCATTGAGGGGAGATGTTACGAATCCCACTGCTAGAAATGTCAATGGGAACGACTGTGCCTCAATGCCTAAAGGGACACCGGAAACCAGCGAAAAGAGAGCCACTCAGCTTGTTCGGAAGGAAGATAGCGAGCATGGTATGATAGCTGTGCCGGCTGTCACAAAAAGTGAAAAGACAAACGCAGCAAGTCATTTAGATCCTAGGCAGAGGAAGGGAGAAACTCAAGGGAATACAGATGAGATTGTCAAGCCTGAACTTGAGTCTAAAGAAATTCCAACTGTTAATTATATGCCTCATTTTGATGAAATTCTTCCTACTGATTCATCGCTTGTTTCAGAAGTGAACGAACTGTCTGATGTCGCAACAGACAACCTTTTTGAAACCAATAAAATGACAAATGCTTCTTGTCATAAGAAAGAAGATGATTCTGAGGGAACGCTTTATTGTCCAACGATCCCAAGTTCCTTGTTTGAAGATACACCAAATGATAAACTAGGGAACGAGCTAGGATACAGTCCTGCATTCCTTCGAAGTGATTGTTCAGACACATCCAGTGACGCTGAAAAGCTCCGGGGGGAAGCGTTAAGAAAACAAGAAGCTTCAAGCCAAAGGAAGAATCGTTTAGGTGAAGGAGACCAACTGTTAAATTGGGAACCTGAAGAACCATACAATTGCGATCGAAACCATACTCGTTCAAAGAAACCTGAAAAAACACAAAAGGAGGCCAAAGAAGACTGCGATGTCTATAGCGGATCAAAGCACCACCAAGAGGGAAATGATTCAGGGGCTTCGAAGGGATCTGAACCAACCCAGAATGATGATCATCCACAAGGAACATATACATTAGAAGACGACCATGGTGGTCATGCTGGTGCATCGCAGAGATACATCGATCAAATTAGAGGACCTACAGCCGGCTCAGATGAACTTGGACAAAATCAAAATGGCGGCCATCCTGAGATGAGAACTGATTTGGGAGAATACGACAATGATGAAAGTGCATCAAAGACAAACACCGATCAAAACGGAGAGGTTACAATTGAACCAATACAGCATGGACAAGTGGATGTTAATGTACAGGGTCCAAGAGCTTCTGGTGTATATCGCTCACTTCCATTATTCCTGATTGAGGCCTACACGTGTGTGGATGTCACTCGAATGTTCTCCTGGCCTATTAACTAAAACTAATACACAGAACAAAGGGACTTGATTGTAATAACTTCCAAGCCATGGGTGTAGGTCTAGAGGGTTGCGGGTTGATTGGTGATAATCCAATAATATTTCACATGTAGCGTAAAGGGGATGGGATGTCGTCCGTCCGTCCGTAAACTTTTCACTTTTTCGACTTCTTCTCCAGAACCAATGATTCCAGAGATCTGAAATTTTATGTAGAGACTCTTTGGCCAATGGGGATTCTAAATTGTAGATTTGGTGACCCTGTGATCCCAAATAAGGGCCCCAGGGGTCATAACCTTAAAAGCTATTTTCATCTTCTTCTCCAGAACCAATGACTCCAGAGAGCTGAAATTTTATGTACAGACTCCTTGACTGATGGAAATTCTAAATTGTAAATTTAGTAACCCTGTGACCCAAAATAAGGGCCACAGGGGTCACAACCTAAAAATCATTTTTCATCTTTTTCTCCAGTCCCAAAAGCTCTAGAAAGCTGAAATGTTATGTACAGACTCTTTGGCCAATTGGGATTCTAAATTGTAGATTTGGTGATCTTGTGACCCCAAATATGGATCACAGGGGTAATCACTTAAAACAGCTGTTTTAATAAACGGTGAAGATAATGAGATTTTATATTCAGCTTAAGAGTAATACTACATTATGAACATTTTTGATGTAATCAATGTGAAATAAGAACTATTGAATAGCCTGTGAACTGAATATTGTGACAGGATGCATAGGAAAATTTAAAAAGGGTTAACAAATGTTTTATTTTACATTAGATATGTGAACTAAATATGACTGGTGATGAAGTAAGATAAGACTATTAAAACTAGCTACATGAGTTTGTGATACCACATCTTCTTTTCCAATAAAGAAAAATAAATAAAGATGGGGAAAACAAAATTCAAAATATATAATTTACTGGCTGTGAGTCCAGGGTCTGCATGTTGCATAATTGCAGGTGTTGACCTGGGGAGTGACCACTCGGTGACCGAAAAAAAAGTCACAGGAAATTTGGTCACAGAAAAAAAGTCACAAAATTTGGTAGGAAAAAAAAACACAGGAAAAAAAGTCACAACTTTTTATTAGACATTAATAAAAACAATAACATACATTTTTTTCATAACATTATACAATAACATTCAAGTTCACAGTCATTTTAGACTATACAAGTAGCCTTTGGTCAACTTTAAGCACTATTCAGTCAGCACTAATCTTTGTGACTTATCACTCGTCACACCACTAATCTTATCACTTGTCACAATAGCACAAACACACGCCTTAACACACCACTAATCTTTGTGTAATCCTTATCACTTGTCACAATAGCACAAACCTTAAATGGACAATACTCTTTTTAAACTTTAATTCACTAGATTAATTGGACACTCACTCAACTCACTAGATAAAATGGACAACACTCTTTTTAACTCTAATTAACTCTAATCTGATTGATGGACAATTCAATAATCTTTATTGATGCGGATATTCCAGCTTTACAACACACAATTACTTAAAACACTTTTCAAAGGCTATTTACTAAACAATGATAGAAATAATCACTTTAATATATAATTTGTGACTTTTTTTCCTGTGACTTTTTTTCTGTGACTTATTTTCTGTGACCAAATTTCCTGTGACTTTTTTTCCTACATTCGACCACTCCCTGGCAGAGATGCAAACAGCAGCTTGCTAATACACGGAGGTTTCAGGTTATTCTCTGCTGTGTTACTGATTTAGTCTTACACTCAGATGCTCAATAGAATTTATTAATTAAATATTGAAAAGGATCCTATGAAACTATGAGCCTATGAGAAACAGGATTTTTAGAAACAAATAGGGGCTCTTTTTCATTATGTAATAAATAATGATAATTCCAGGATAAAAATAGGAAGTAAAACAATAAACTGCAAAGGTCTACATTAATTATAATGAATATGGATTAATGTGTAACCAATTTTGATAATAAATTTGATGACTGAGCAATGACTTATTATGTGATATCTTAACCTTTTCCTTAGGGATAATTAATAACATGATTCCTGATGAGCTTCAGAGCCAGTGGCTCTAATTTTTTTTAAATGTATGTAATAACATTGTGCCTTTTCGTTGCTTGATACAAGGAGACGTATTGGTATTGAACATGTGTCTAAGAATATATATTGTTTTCCAATTTGCTCTGAGTGATCACATGTAACTAGTTTACTGTTAGTTTTTTTCAATTCATTACCACGGACAGTATCGTTATTTCTGTTTGTCATATAGTCCTAAGTACAAGTCACATTTACCGTGTAGAAATTATTATAGTTTTAAATTTTCTATTAGTAAATTGACAAAGAGGGATAATTTAGCCATCAATCGGGAGACAACATGCAGTAGGAAACTTTATAGCTCTAGTTACCACCTTGCAGGAAAAAAAATGTATCTCCGGTGGTAGCTTCACACTAAGTGTAAGGACTTAGATAGAACAGGGATTTCAGTTTGAAGTCGAAAATGCCATCATTTTAAGTATTTAAATACAAATAGAACGGCTTGTCCTTATTGCTTTGTTACAATTTGGGAAGAGTATTAGAGAATCCTGATAATTTAAAGATCGAGTAGGAATTAATAACAAAGTTGTGTCCATTATTTGCTGGTCATGGTTAATCACAAAGTTGAGATTGACATTAATTAGCCGACTCTGTTTGAGTGGACACATTGTTGCAAATTTGACAACAGTGTTGTGATAGTAAAGCCATAAGCTTTAGGCTTTTTGTCTAGCGTGAGTTGAATTTATCTCAACAGTGACAATTGAGTGGATTAGAGGATGAATGTTCCCTCTTTAAACAACATGGTTATTTAGGTAATACTTTTCTGAACTCAAAGACCCTATGAGATGACAGGGACCTTGTTGATTGGCAGAGGGCTATGCGTTAATGGAATTGAGTTACTTAAAAAGGAAAACAGACGTTTGTTCTACACTTATTTATGGCTGATAACGATTTACAGCCAATTATCAGTCCAAAGATTATAACAGTGCGCGCATGCTATGCCTCAATTTGAGACCAGCTAGAGAAATATGTCGCCTAACTGTAGTTCCCGTGGGGAAACAGCAAAGAATTTGATGACAAACAAAGATGGGGGGATTTCCCAACAAATCTGAGAATTTTGGACCTCGAGATTGTATAAGTAAATCGGTGACACTTCACAATTTGGAGTAACAGTGAGGTGGAAGAGAACTGCTTTGTTTAAATCAATATTTTATATTTTTAATCAATATTGTTTTGTAGTTTATAGTTCATCAAAATGTATATTTATATCTTGAATGTGATATATATGTTTACGCATGCTACTCTATTTGTCATTTTGTTGTGCTCAAATGGCTTTCAATAAATACAATATTCAAGATTGTCTTTTTCTTTCGCAACATAGTTGCCATGTTCTATTTAAGAATCAAATTGCAGGTGTGCCAACAAGACTGATAGTACGACTCTATACCTTGCACACGTCCTGTAAGAGTGGAACAATAAATATATTTTCTATATTACCAGCTGGGTGTCCAATAAGTGCAAGGAGAAAAGCAAACGGGGAAAAGGCGCCGGGATCTCTTGTAAGCCACGGGCTTCTTTTCAGCGCCGAGTCTGAGAGTCAACTTCCCAACGCAAGGTATAACTCTTGCCAGTCTTCATCACTGGCTGATTTAAGCCTTGCAGTATTTCCCTCGCTTTCCGTGCAAAAAAGTGGATCGCTCCACCTGGATTGCATAGTGGGCTCCGATTTCCTAGCACGGAAATTTTAAGGAAATTCTGCAAGGCTTAAATTAGCCAGTGATGGAGACTAACAGGAGTTATGCTTTGCATTTGGAAGCTGGAGAGTCTCATGAACTAATAAGGCTCTCATTAGAGGAAATAAGGTATACAACCTGAGATCTCAGGGTTCATACCCTCACCCGGGGACTCTATACTGTAAGAGAGTCTCACCCACGACAAGAAAATAGCGTGAGCTGAAAGAAGACTCAATCTGATAAAATCTATAACGCTCGACACATAAGCTCCACGTGTTTGGCCAGGGGCTCGGCAACTTAATCTGCCGTGGAGAACTGTTCTACATGTAGTAACGTTTAGGTGCCATGCTACCCTGAAATAAAGCGCAGTACCATATATGGGTTCGTTAAAGCCGATGCTCGCAGGTTTCACCGCAATGAATGGTCATATTGTGATATAACTGAAATACCGTACTCTCTGTGGGAAGAGAAACAGCGCACAGTTAAGTTCAATCATTGTTTATATCCTCATAATGTTGAGTGCACAGCAAGGAAACGGCAGACTTACATCGATCAATGTCTTTTGATACGACGCGATCCGTCCTGCTCCAGGATATTTTATTCCGTAAGACTACTTGAGACACTGAGTGTGTCAGAAGGGAAAAGCTCGTAAAGCGTGTCAGCCTGTTACCCATCGCTATTTATGGCATGTATATTATCAGCCAATGACATGTCGTGATTTGAAAGTTTATTTCGTCCATCTGTCTTCCCATCTGAGTACTGTCAGTATTGCTCGATTTTAAGTCATTTCATTTGCTGGTTATTTTAAGCCATTGCGGGCCTTTTATGGATTAAACAGGGGAACTCGATATCGTAATCAAAACCTAGGTATTTGTTAGTCTACAACCTTACCATATCCGAGGTAGAATGGGTTATCCATATTATCAACCGTTTTTAAGTGTAAAACAGGCTTTTTACTTGTTATCGCGTTATATTGAGGATCTTGCGGATCCCTGGCGTTATATTGAGGATCCCTCGGTGATGTCAGCCTGTTAACAGCTGCTATATGAATTTCTTTTGTACCGTCAATTCTTGTCTGTCTCCGTAGCTCAGCAGTCAAATGCGCTGACTCAGTAACTGCAGGTGATAGTGGATACGGGTTCGAGACGCACTTTCTGCAAAACATTTACTGTACATATTCTGTCGTAAATTTAAGAAATTTTTCAAAATTAGTCTAAGTTAGTTTCTTCAGATCTTTACTTTCAAGCCGTCATCTTAACAAATATATCAGGGTTTACAATCATTATAATTCCTTCTAACAGGGTTAACAACTGTCTGTGTAAACCCTCCTGGAGGGAATTACAAGGTTGTAAGTCCCTCGGTTTAGAAAGGTCGTTTCAAGTATCACGTTATATGGCTGGTAGGTTGATAAATATATATATTCCGTATACATTCAAGATAATAGAGACAATAAAGAGGATAAATGTATGCATTAGTCAAGTGCATCACACTAAACATCTGATATACAAATATTGATCTTTCTAGATATATACATGTTCAAGAGTTAATTTGAACCTCATTTTACAAGTGACCATGAAACCTTCTAACGAGTATTACACTTACAATAACTAACAAACATATCCTTTATCCTTTGCATATCTTGTAGACAAACACGTTTTATTATTGCCTTTTTAACACTTCAATGATAATGCTGGAACCGTATCCAAAATATACCAAGTGTCATCAAAATATTATTGTCCGAAATCCTAAGGTTACCCTTCTTCGGGGGTTCTCAAAGTGCAGGCACCCTATTGTTCAGGTACAGAAGCAGATTAACTAAACAATGGACCATCAGGTCAGTGATGTGATTGTTAAATTATCTTTGTTTAAAGTTGCATCCATTGTTTCATACAATTTTATTTTATTTTAATACGTGCCAACATACGATATGTGCTGATTTCAGTTCAAATAATTTCACTGAACTTGTATATACATCCTTGTACAATCGTCAAATATATAATACTTACTAGTTTCTAATTAAAATCGAGCATCATCATTATACATGTGCAGAAACCGAAACTATATAAGTCACATTTACATGCACAGTAGTTATAAGACCTATTAAACAGTATCAACCCAAAGTTGTCTATGTGTATGTTGTAAATAAGTTTCCCAAATTACGTTTGAATAATTGATTTTCGATCAGAACTAGCTACTTTTACCTTTAAAGTTTCGTTTTACCATGTTGTTAATGTGTGCAGGATCAGGAATATTTTAAATTTTCACATAGAATATGTCGATAAACAGTTGTGTATCATCAACATCCATTTTTGAAGAAATAAAAATTTTCAATTTTTAAAAAATATTAAGAAACATGTAGAAGTATTCTTTGACTGCTGACTAAACACCTATACTTTTCGGTTTAGATAAAGACATCGAAAAATTGAGATATTTGCAATTGAATACTAGAATATGATAAAATCAACTGATGTGAGTACGTTCTTTTGCCTGGCAGTTTACATGCAGTATCTTTCTAATTCAATCAATGCAATATTATTTATTCATGCGTAAAGGAGAAATATCACAAAAATGTACACAACTTTGAACATATTCGAATCAATTTGCAATGCCAGGTCAGAACGAATCATTCTCTCTACCAAGAAATTCAACGAACGTGAGCGCTAACTGTCTATTTTTAGTAACGGGCTTTCCAAGGGGATTCCCCGTAGCCTCATCACTCTATATACCTACACGACATATCACAGAATGTGTTCTTTTTGTCCAACTTTAAACATAGCTGACACTAAAACTTCAATACAGGCCCAAATACAGATAACTAAGATAAAAATGTATTCGTTCTGTTGACATCATGCTTATCTTTTAAAGAAAATAGGTCAAGTGTGATATATTACTACGCTTTTCCGGTGACGATCATGGCGGCCAGACGAGGCGTTGTGATGTAACATTCGATAACTGATGTTGACAATCGTTTGTGTCCAGCCCAGTGGAAAGGTTTGTTTCAGCGATGACCTCATAAAGTTGATAAACAATGATATAAACTAAACCAACCAGTTTAAGCTTCTTTGGAAATAAAGTTGAGAGGAATAGTGAGGAAAAGTGCTCCAAGTTTTAGTGTTACCTGGAAATACTTCAAATAGGACACATTTGGTGATTTATTAATATGTAATATGAATGGTTGCTGATATTATTATCTGTATCAAGCGACATATTACTCATATTACTGTTCACTCAGTGATTATATAATTGTTTAGATATACAATGTATTGTGTCACTATTTAACCTATTTAGCGTATATATGACATAAGAATAAATATACTGCAGTAGATATATTTTAGGTTCTTCTTTACAATTCTAAAATGCTAAAAATATTTTACTAGTCAACAATAAATAAGTCATGGACCTAACCTGCATCCGGCTTAATCAGGGTACCAGTATTTGTGTTTGCATGGCTCGAACAATTCCCTGATGGTGTAACCACTTTTTGCCATACATCGTTCAATTAAAAAACAACATGGTACTGCCCGATGTGAAGATTGAAGTACCCCCTACCCCCGGATCCGCCACTGCATGATGCTATATATATATATAGCCATGAGTAACAATAACCTTAAACGATACAAGGCAGACGTCTACACAATCAGGAAATTGTTTGAGCCATGTCAATACAAATACAGTGATAACTGATAACACATGATAGGACGGACTAACAGTAGTTCTTCAATTGATTGTTGATTGCACTACCGCAAGTCACAAAACTTTGTCTGGTACTGGAACCAATCTTGATATTTAAAAGAATGAAAGTCATTGGCATTTTGTTGATTTTCTGGGCAGTCATTGGTCAGTCACCTTGAGCTTACAGATTTTTTAACCCCTGTTGCAGCTGTTAAACTACTCAAGTTTAAACTAATTTCACATAAACATTTACCATTAGACCCTACAAGTGGAATATGTCAACTGTGAACTATGTTTATATAATTCTTGTGTTGATTATGATTGATACAGTGTTAATTCTTGTATTCTTTGATTTAGATGATGTCTCGAAGAGAGATTGAGGACAAAGTGAAGAGGGTGATAAACAAAAACTACACCAAAATAATCTACAAGGTAGATCCAGGTCCCCTGATACGAAGACTTAAAGAGACGGGACTACTGACAGTAGCTGGTTACGATGGATACTATGTGCGTTGAAAAGAGTATTGTTATAACAACTAATTTTGACGTTAAAATTTTGTTTTTTTACCTTGAGCGTGCTTTTTCAATCTGCTGAATGGATAAAATTATGTTCTCATTTCTAAGAACAAATAGCAATGATTGAATATGGTATTTCATCAAATTTCATTTTATTAAACATTTTACAATTACAGAAAAACTTTTACAAATTTGATTATGTTTGTTTTCAATTGTCAGGAAGAGCTGAGTAAAATGCTAGAGAATAAAACCAAGTCGGTTGTGATGGAGCGGCTGATTGACATTCTGTTTCATCGAGAAAACTGGTGGCTGCCGTTACTCAAGGCACTCCGAGAAAATGAAAATAATGAAGCTGCAGAGATAATTGAAAGTAAGCACTGAAAATATATTTGTATTAATGAAAGAAATATACTGGACAAAAGAAAATAGCTACATGTGTAAATTTTGAATTTTGAAATAAATTTTTAACGATCTGTTTGTTCATTGATACAATTTTAAAATATCCATCATAATTCCAATGTCCCTAACTTTTTTGGTATTATTACTTTTTGTGGTATATGTACAGGCGCATTACATATACAATGTATACATATTGAATTGAAGCGGGAAGGGTACTAAAACTTTGGCAAAAAATGTTATCATAAGCTAGTATGGCAATTTACTCATAACAGTAGTTCTACCCAAGCCCTCAGATTGGATAACAATTTTGAGGGTTTTCAGTTAAAGTGGAAGAATGGGATACCAAAATATCGCTAACTTGTGTTTGTCCAGTATATTTATAAGTAGTTGATTATGTCATCCATTTCTCTTACTACTTGTTTGTTTATCTGCAGGGGCTTTAGACTTCAATTGGTGATTGAGCCATATTTGACATTGGGATACCTTGTCACAAGACCATTCATTCAAATTATGATTTGAATTCTTTTTTTTTCACATTGACCTTGGTGCATGACAATTTTCTGAAATCTAAAACCTTGGCCCTAACTTTGGATTGCACGGGGACTGGATAGCGGGGACTGGATAGCGCAGCGGTTAGCACGTTTAGCCTCTTTGCCTGCAGTAGAGAACTGTTCTACATTCAGTAGGTGCAATGCTACTACAGAGCAGTACCACCCTTGGTTAGCTAGATCCAACCAATGAACTGAACCAAAGGTCAAGTGTTTTGTTTCCCCCCCAGAATAAGTATATGGGAATTTGAATAAATAATCAATTATTTGGATATCCATTATGATATCATGTCTTGGAAACAGTAGAAGACGGATATAACAAACTCGAAGGGACCAAAGAATTTAGTTCGCTATATCCGTTTTTAGCTATACACGTACAATTTTAATCATAAGGCTTTTGAAGGTATTATAAATTTGCTCGCTATATCCGTGTATTTGCTTTATCCGTGTTCACTATATCTGTGTTCTACTGTATTCAGTGCATGTTTTTGTTATTAAAGATAAAAGAAATATAAAACAAACATATAAGACTGTTGAATCAATAGAGAATACTAAACAACGTCCCGTTTAATAACATATTTATGAAACTCATGGATGGTTTTTGTATCTAACAAGCCAAACGGGACAGAGTTTAGTATTTTATTTATTACACACTCTAAATTAATGAAATATGTAATTTAAGTTCACTATTAATTCACATAGATGTGTGTAGTGATACATCTCTTACCATGGACACATAACGCCATCTCACTAAACACCAAAAATAGATCAAGAAAATATCTGTTAATAACAGTTTCTGTTTTTAACAATACAATTTCAAAACACTCATTTCATTGTCTTTATGTTGAAACTATAGCAAACGCAAATTGGCAAGTAAACAAAAACATCGTATTAATGTAACTAGATCTTATGAATGATGTCAGGTGATTGTGATGTCATCGGAATGCGACTGTTTTCAAGCGCGATTCAGATAGTTTTAGCTGTACGTAGCTACAGTTGCTAATGTTTAACTAAAATAGGCTCTGTAACACCCTGCAACAATGATACTGGGGAGAAAGGTTACATACAGTTCTGCAGCTAGTTTGGTCTAGTGAAATTGTGAGGAGCATTTTCCTTGTTGCTGATGAAGTTAACATTGTCGGCACAAATATTGCTAACGGAACCGCCAAAAATGGAGTTCCGACATTTTTAGCAAACCTTAAAATTTTATATCAGCATTGATACTTACCTTGAAGCATTTTTATTCATTTATCTTGGTATGGTATATTCTGTAACAACAGACAGACATGAACAATGCCTCCACAACCTGGAAAACTTACATGTCGACACGAAGCTAATTTTTTACATTCTAAACAATCAAAACCATTCCGCAAAAGGAGAAGAAAATATCAAAATGTACCTATAAGAATAATAATGTAGTCGCAATAATACTCAACTGACGACTGTCACAGGATAAGTGGGTTCAACATGAAGTTTATTCCTTGTGAGTTTACATAAACTAAAAGGCTACGTCAAGTTGCATGAAGAAGCAAAATGGCGGTCAAATCGCGAAAGCCGTAACGAGATTACATGTCAAGGGAACCGTAACGAACTCTGAATCAACCAAGTGATACTGATTGACGGTAAATGTGATAGAAGTGTCCGTACAATATTAATCATAACGACATTGTGTGAAAAACATGTCCCAAGAAATCCAGTGCGATCCCAAAGGCCATGTGACAAATGGAAAGTAGTTCCGACTGCGAATGCTTTCACATGCAATGTTTCACAACAGTGTTGAATAACATTTCGATGTTTAACAACAGTAGTATCTTCAACAAGAGTGTAATAAATATAAATATGCAATGAATGGGAAAATATATTATTATCCCCCGCCACGAAGTGGAAGGAGGATATAGGTTTGGGCTCCGTCCGTCCGCTATAAAGGGGACAGCTTTTCTCAGAAACTATTTAAGATAGGACAACCAAATTTGGTGTGTGGCTTGTGGTCATAAATACCTAGATGGAGTACGAAAATAAGAACCGTGTGATTATTTTTTCCGGAGTTATTGCCCTTGTTTCATATTTTTGGACTCTGTTCATGGTATCTCCAAAGGGGACAGCTTTTCTCAGAAACTGTTTAAGATAGGGTTTCCAAATTTGGTTTGTGGCTTGTGGACATAAATACCTTGATGGAGTTCGAAAATAAGAACCGTGTGATTATTTTTTCCGGAGTTATTGCCCTTGTTCCGTAATTTGGACTCTGTTCATGGTATCTCCAAAGGGGACAGTTTTTCTCAGAAACTGTTTAGGACAGGGTTTCCAAATTTGGTGTGTGGCTTGTGGACATAAATACCTTGATGGAGTTCGAAAATAAGAACGGTGTGATTATTGTTTTGGGAGTTATTGCCCTTGTTCCGTATTTTGGACTCTGTTCATGGTATCTCTAAAGGGGACAGCTTTTCTCAGAGACTATTTAAGATAGGATTACCCAATTTAGTGTGTGGCTTGAGGGCATAAGTACCTTGATGGAGTTCGAAAATGAGAAGCACACAATTAATCTTTGCAGAGTTATTGCCCTTGTTACGTATATTTGGACTCTGTTCAAGGTATCACCAAAGGGGACAGCTTTTCTCAGAAACTATTTAAGATAGGATAACCAAATTTGGTGTGTGGTTTAAGGCGATCGATACCTTGATTGAGTTTGAAAAAAAGAAGCATGTGATTATTTTTTCCGGAATTATTCCCCTTGTTCCGCTTTTTCGATTCTGTTTCAAGTATCCAAGGATATAGCTTTTCTCAGACATTGTTTAACATCAAATCAGTTGTGTGGCTTGAGGATATCGTTACCTTAATGGAAAGAAAATGAGAAGCGCACAATTATTTCTTCTTGAATTATTGCCCTTGTTCTCATTTCTTGTGTCTGGCGGGGGATGTTGATGACTATGTCTTCTTGTTTAAATTTCTTCACAGTGTAGATCATATTGTGAAAAATACCATACCTTATTGAAAAGTTTCTAAGCATGTCAGTACAATGTATTTTTGTTTTGTTTCAGGTGCATTGCCTAAAAGTGAAAGGATGAAATTAAATGAAAAACCCAAGGAAAGAAGACAAGAGAAAACGAGTAGACATCGAGAGAAGTATGCACAATCTGAAGATACAGATTCAGACTATGAGTTTGCAAGAAATAACAATCTGAAGTGCCGCTCAATCAGACATGGGAGTTTCGATTACTCATCGGATGTTAGTTCTCAAGACTCTGAAATGGAACCAGTCAGAGGAAGAATGATGCCTTCTTCTCTTCAAAATGGTCCTCCAAGAATGCAAACGAGAAGGAATGACCAGCGTGGGACCCAACAAAAGACAAGACCTAAAGTCCCACACCCTGGTGGCAACCCTGCTTATCAAAGTTATGACAATGATTTTGCTAGTTATGTGTCAAGAAATCGGGAGAACGTCTTACCAAGTGGCTTTTATTCATTACCATCAAGGCATAATGATCCACATGGTGCTTTCTCAGAATTGTACCCAACAGAACAATTTTTTCAAAACCAGGTTCCAGAAATCCAAACTTCACAACGATCAAATCCAGCACAACCCAGGCCCTCATCTGGTTTTCGACCGCCTCAGTTTTCAGAACAGCCTGAGAAGAGATACCTTGGATTTCAAAAAGCTCATGGTCCTGATGATGGACAAGAAACATCATTTGAGGGATATTCTGTTGATCTTGGTCAACCTCGAGCTACAAGACAAGCTTCACCATCCACCCTGAAGTATTCAATGGCCTCTAATCCTGAAACAAGAACAAGTGTTTCAGAGGGTTCTGCAGTTGGATCAGCCACTGTAAATCTTCCTGCATCAGAAGCCTCTTCTGTGGGACATCCATCTGGTTCCTCTGAAGCTCTCCCTGCAGTGATACCAAGCAGAGAACATGACATGCAAAGGACATCATTGCAACAAAATGACTTTCCTCTTGCTAATCCATCTCCGATTTCCAATACATTGCCATCTAATAACTTTGCTCCTACTGAACTCAAGACAAGTGTTGTTGATCAGAAGTCAAGCAGAGACAATGGCACAACCGACCAAAGTGGCCCTCCTCTTATTTCACCTCCTCCTCCTCCTCCTCCTCCTCCTCCTGCCACTGCACCTCCTCCTCCTGTTGCTGAAGCTTGTGCTGCTGAGGAGAAGCCACTCCTGACACTTGACACTTCAGTGCCTCAACTTCCAGCAGTTATTATCACTCACTTGGAAAAAATGAACTTTGATGGATGGTGGAAGAACTTTTTAAGGGAACTATCAAACAGTGAGTTTGCAATCAATCTTAAAGCGATTAAAATGCTATACTGGTAATATTATATCACATCTTATCAGTACCCGTGCCAATATAATCTCCAGTAAATATGTGAAATAATATGGTTTGGCTGTAATCATGTTAAGTTTAGGACAAAATGTTTAGTAAACTGCCTTGATATTATTTCACATCTGTATCATTTGTAAATTTACATGTACATTACTGAAGAACATTATTTCATCAAGATGTTATTCAAGTGATTGATATTACATGTGCAGTAACATGATCGAATTTATGCACTAAAATGTTGTTGTTTGTCAAAGGTATTTATCAAATCATGAATTACTGAAAATATTTCTGAATTAAATGAGAATGTCTCAACTTATAATAATAGTAATCTGACATTATATTTTTTTACTTTACAGAGATCACTTTCGATGATGAGAACAGGATTGCTTCCAACTATGAAAGTAAGGCACGTCAAGTAATCCAACTGTTTTATCATTACGAAGGAAAGAAAGCAACATTTGGAAAAATAATGGCAGCTTTAAGAAAAATCAAGAGGCAAGATGTAATGGATGGTATAAAGGCAAGCACAGGGTTTGTAATGGAAGAAGAATCCGACTCCGACACAGCAACATCTGTTGCCAACAACCCGGCATATCTGGACTTTTCGTCTCCATCTTTGGCTCCAATACATGAGCAAGTTTTTGAGGAATCAAATAGTCCAACCAATTCTGTTGAACCAACTGATTGTCCTGAAGCATCAAAAACTTGTCCTTTGCAACCAACGGACTCTGACAAAGATCCTAAAGATTGCCCCTCAGACACCAAGGATTGTCCACAAGCTGCTGCTGAAGCTAAACCATCTCCTGAACACAGAAAGTCAAAGAGTTTGGAAACTGAACAAAAGCAATCATTAAATAGTAATTCTCTATCCACTACAGAAATAAAACAAAATGTATGTACTGAAAAAACTGACAGTTTCCAATCGCCCATTGGGGGAAGGATCACTTCAATTCAGGGAGAAAAAGAAAACCGCATACATGAAAATAAAAGAAGCCAGTGTCCACAAAATCTCAAGCTTACAAGTCCTCAAAGAGAGGGATATGCTGAAGTTCAAGAAGCCCTATCAGAAAGCCCAGAGAGTGATACTTCAGATAGCAATAATCTTCATATAAATACAAGTGAAGAGGAAAATACAAATCTTGATGATTCTGTAATGGCTAACATGAACATATCGAATACTAAAAAGTCGCCAAAAATTAAAAACATTGAAGAAGTGGATACATCTTGTAAAACCCAAAACATGGATGTCAGTTCAGGAAGTGATTCATCAATGAGCATGGGTTCTTACATCCCTTTAAGCTCTGTCGAAAGGAATCAAGTGAATCCTCAGATTACAACGAAACCAGCACCTGTTCGTATGCAGCAACCTGTCACCCAAGTTTTGCCTCCTTACTCAGTTCAACCACTCTCAGTCCACCCTCCTGTGTCCTCTTATTCTTATGGATCTTCTTATTATCCCGCTATGCCTCTTCAACCACACAATGCTCAGATGGTGCTCAGACAACCATTGATACTTCAACAATATCCTTTGCCTCCTGGCCCTCCTAATGCTTCCTCAATGAGTTCTGTCTCCTCTGGTATGCTGTATCTGCAACCATCCAATCCACAGATGGGCAATCCTGGAAACTCTGTATATTGGCCTCCAAATACTAGTCAAGTGTCACACACAAACCCTAGTCAAACAATTGTGCAGGACGACAAAGGAAATCAGTTCATATTGTCAAGTTCGAAAAGTGCTGGTGGAAATGCATCAGGCAGTTCTCACTTAGTAGATTCTTCTAATGTAAGAAGAACAGACCAACTTAGGATTTCAGAAGAGAACCCAGATTTAAGAATGAACTCCACTGGAACTTTATACTTAGGCAGTGTTTCTTTGTCTGATTCAATGAGTGATGACAGAAGACAGGTTATTGAACAGTGCTGTGATAGATCCAGTTCTGTCACCTCTTCACTGTCACAGGTACATCAGGAGCTTGCTGAGACTGCTCTTAAGGACAAGATCTCAGGAGCTACAAAGAGGGAAGATCATCAAGACAGTGAAGATGATGGTGAAGATGATGATGAGGAGGATGATGATGATGGTGATGATGAAGATGAAGATGGAGATTCTGATGAGGCAGATGGTGAAAAGGGAAAAGATGAAGATAGGTTTGAAGATCAGACTCTTTCAAAGCAGACTGAAGAATCAATAGATGAAGAAACATTTTTAAAACAACCTTATAAAGGACCAGTGTCAGATCCCACTTCTGCTGGAACTGCTAAAGATGAACAAGTATGCAAAGACCACAACACATCCAAGGATGTCAGACAAGAGGAACTGAAGATGACAACACCTGCATCATCAATAGCAGCACCAAACAGTGCAAGTACCAAAGAAGATCGATCCAAGTTTTATCATAGATCACTTCCAGCAGTTGAACGTTCACAAGAAGCACCAGAGCTTTCCAAGGTTGAACAAACCAACGCTTCACAAACTCCTGAGGTTGAACATCCAGATCAATCTCCAAGAGCAACATCATTGGATGCTGAACAATCATTAAATGATGCTGAACAGTCTGAAGATGCTGAAGTTCCAGTTGATGCTATTGATGGTGGTTCCTCAAGTAGAACTAAAACTGTTTTTAAATCAGTTGTCAAACTCTATGAAATGTTTTCTCTAGGTACTGGTGACAACACAGTACAAAGATGGCACTCAAACTAAGCATGTTCATCTGGGAATTGTGAAAGTTTTGTTGTTGCAGCTACATTGTGCAATAGTAGTGATATTGTAAAATGGCTGGATATTTTACAACAGTAGGTTCATTACTGTTAATAATAGTGTTAAAAATAGTGCTTTAAAATACGTAAGTACATCACATTGGTGCAAGAATAACAATATTGGTAAAATGGCTGGATGACTCCTACAACTTATGGTTGATAAATACTACAGATCGCACCGTGAGAACGCCCCTTAAGTCATTTTTAAATAATTTGACTTGATTCATTGTTATGTTATTTATTTTGTTGTTGAAATCTTTGGTTGTTAACTGAAATGGACATGTCAAACTATTGAATCAAAATAAGAAGTAATCATGTTGGTCAAGGGTTCTACTAGTGTGATATTGAGTAGAGATTGTGATAATTCTAACTGTGATATGATACCAGAGATATTTGTCTGTGCATGAAGTATGAAATATGTTCAGTTTCAGCAACATCAGTTTAGCCTTAATGCTTCCAGTGAAAAACTGATTTCTTTTATTATTAGAAATACTTGCCATTTAGATAGTGAGGAAATATAACATGGTTATGTTTGGGATAACACTACCTTCAATAGTACAAATTCTTGTACTTTTTCGGGCCGAGTCCCATGCAGGATTCGAACCCACGCCCTCAGAGTAAGGCAACTATCGCCAGCATTGACTGTACCAACAGCTTACCACACGACCATTTCGCCTCGACATTATTACTCTGAGGGCGTGGGTTCGAATCCCGCATGAAGGTAGTGTTATCCCAAATATAACCATGTTATGTTATATTGTTGTTTGGATGAAGCCTTTACCAAATAATAAGCTAAACTGGGTTTCATTAGCATCCTTCTCTTTATGGGTATTTATATCCAGAATAATACTTAAAAGTCCCCTGATTGTCTGATACACTTTTGCCTCATAATACTTACCTACTGGTTACTCATAGCTATTCATTGCATGTATTTTGTCAGCCAATGAATGTCACAATTTAACAATTGATAATCAGTATTCTTATCCGGGCACTACCAATATTGCTTAATTTGAAGTCATTTCATCAGCTGGTTATTTATAGTGATACAAGGCAAATGTGTATTAGACAATCAGCAGACTTACTGTTTAAAATACCCTGATTAAACAAGATATTTCCAAACAAGAAATTAAAGCTATTCAATGTTATCATGAAACTTGAATAAATGAATAGAATATTTTTGCTTGGATATACAGATTGAATACAAGAGTATTGTATACATGGAACTGGCACGTCCTCCAATATGTAACATCTACTTGTACATGCACGGAGCGAAATTGTCTCTATTGCTATTGAGGTCTGTGTGATTGCTGGTACAGTGATGTGATGTTATTTATTGGATGAATCCTTAGATAAACTAGTGTCCGAATGAAGGTGGGTTTGGTTGAGTGTTGTTAACTATATAAGTTGGTACCATGAAGTGTATAATGTAGTCTTCAGGTTGCATTCAAATAAAATATGATTCATAAGTAATATTTTCTTGTTATTAGTCCAAATATTATATATGAAGTTGGTAAAAGATAAAATCCTATTTCCTTTTTAACTTATTAGGAAAGGCCAGATGAATTAAAGGTACATCCATTGTGTTGTCAGGGGTAAAATATGCCAAACGTTATAAATGGTCTCTCTTTATCGAGAAGTACCGACTGTTACAGAAAACTACCATTTTGATGATACTCGACTTAGTATATTGACGATATGAAGGTAAACGTAGTGATTTCTGATCGAAAACCGGACAATGCACCGCGTGTGGCGCGCCCCATGAGTCAAACGTAATTTTGGAATCTTATTTAAACCAGACAAAATAACAAATTTGGGTTGAACATAAGTTTTTAATAGGTCATAGTTGCACATGCATAATGATGTTACTCGATTTTAATTGGAAACTAGTAATAATGATATATTTGGCAATTGGGGATGAATATGCAAGCTGAGTGAATTTGTTTGTATTGTCAACAGCACAATTGGTATGTTGGTGCCAAATAAAATTTTATGAAACACAATGGATGCACCTTTAAAACCGACTTATGGCGTGAGATCCGTCCAACGTCCAGTGCGCATCGTTCATAAACTTTTCACATATTTTCGCCTTCACCTCCAGAACCACTGTACCCACAAAGATGATATTTTGTGGGGAGTTACCTTGCACCTAGGGGATCAAAATTTGTTCATTTGGCCTTGACCCTCCCACACCACACCACCCCCACCCATCCTCTTCATATCTTACATATAGAATCTCAAAAGGAAGACAAAGGCCTGTTTAGTTTTGGTAACCTTGACATTATTCTCAAAGTCAGAAAAGAACTTTGCATTTTGCTGCAGGGGAACTCGCATGTTCAGCTAGTCAGTCAACTTCCAAACGCAAGGCATAACTCTTGCCAGTCTGCATTACTGGCTGATTTAAGCCTTGCGGTATTTCCCTCGCTTTGTTGTGTCGAGATAGTGAATCGCTGCACCAGAAATACATTGCGGGCCTGGATTTCAAAACACAGATTTTTTAAGGAAATACTGCAAGGCCTAAAACAGCCAGTAATTGAGACTGGCAAGAGTTATGCCTTGCATTTGGAAGTTGCTAGTCAGCAGGATAGCTCAAGAACGGTTCACTGGATTGTCATATCTTCCACCAATATTCTGCTAGGGAAAATTCAGGGCCCCATTTCATTTTGGTGACCTTGACATGATTATTATTTAATTTTGAACTATTAATTTGTGATGGGGAATCATGTCACCTAATGATTTACTTCGTGACCTTGACCTTGAGAAATATAAATCTTTAGAAAAAGAGGGTGCAAATATGATACTTTGCATAAATTTTAGTAAGACTAGACCTTTTGGAGTTCTGGAAAGGTGCACCCCCTCTTTCTCAAAAGGCTGTATCCTCCCCTGACCACATCATCATAACATTCACAACTATCTACCAAAATAGACATGAAAGGTCTCTTGGGGATGATTGGCTGGAATCTTACATGTCTCAAATTTTGATAATTCGAATACCGTTTTAGTCCTAATAGAGACCTGGCTTTCTTTTCTCTTCAGTCCAAGTCTTACAGTGTGTATTGGAGAACTGCATTTATCAGAGTTTTACAAAGTGGAAATATTATATATATTATATTATATTTTAATGGGCGATCCTTGTCGGACCCTTTTAGGGGTAACAGAGTCACCAAATCTACCATTTAGAATCCCCGGGCAATACACCTGCGGACAAGAAGCTCTCAAGGGCCAGTGGTTCCTTATGAGAAGTCGAAAATGCAAGAAACCATGTCAAGCCATAAATCACACTAAGCCTTTCGATTTTAATGAGTTAATCAAGTCAGCTTAACTGTTTGGTTTGAAGGCATAGCCTTTGGTCATATTCAAACCACAAGTCCTAGGCGACATTAATTCGAACGCTGCTTCTGACAATCTGCTATGAAAACCACAATTCGTTAACTGAATTGGGTATTCACATGTCATACACGATTGTGTCAGCAAGATTGACCTGTAAAATCCGAAAATGAGATAAGTGTACATTTGATTTAGGTGTGGGGCTCCTCCATGACGTGTACCTATTTTTATCTACACGCATAACAATACTTTCTACAAAAATACGTGGGTCTTTATAAAATAAGCATCAATTACACGGGTCTGAGCACGAATGATAATCAACATTGGATTTGAGGCTGCGCTGCAGGTGTGAAAAGATGGAGGTAGGTAATCGTTCTCATATATTAACATACAGTGACGGCACTGAAATTATAGTTTCTGAAAGTAATTTAAAAATTCAACAAAAAAAGGAATGTTATATAAAGGGAGCTCTTAAGATCACATTTCAAGCTACTTGTTATAAATTCAATGCTAATGCAATCGTTAGTTTGAACAATGATCATGTCTATCTGGTTCAGTAGGTTCACGCAGTATTAACATTGTTGATTCACTGTAACTTGTCGCCACATGCAGCGAGTAAATATAGTGTTATATAGAATATCTAATCAGGTTACAAGTCTACATGTACACCTGAATGACACACGAAGCTATACATAGCACATGTCGCTGAGATGTACTGTTATGTACAAGAACGTGCTAAAGAACGGACTGTTACTTTCTACTGAAATTTTAGAACAAAGAAATTAGCGGATATTCTGACCTTGTGGGCTATTGCTAGTAGCTTTAACACACCCAATGACACGTATAGGCATTGAGTAAATATAAGCAAAATGTTGTAACATTCAGTAACATTACAAAAAACACATTCACTAACAATCGGAAACATTCAGTAACAATCCGAAACATTCAGTAACAATCAGAAACATTCAATAACAATCAGAAACATTCAGTTACAATAATAAACATTAATTTACAATCAGAAACATTCACTAACAGCCACAAACATTCACTAACAGCCACAAACAACTAGTAACAATCGGAAACATTCAGAAACACTATGATATATACAGACATCCTCTGAGAATATGTTCTATAGATATTCGGGTAGTGTAGATATAAATGAATCGTGAAGGGTACAGAGAATAAAGAATCTTTGATGAAATCAAGATAGGTATGCCATTTCTCCTTCTCTACTAAATAACCTGGAATAGGTTAAACGGTTAAATGGTCTTTAAGGTTGAATTAGTTTATATTTAAATCTGGTTACAGGCTGTGACTAAACGCAGAGAGACAGATGCAAGAGTTCAGAAGATCATACGGAAAAACTTACCATTCATTTCCGAAAAACTTTCTGCGAAAGGTGTCATCGAATATCTTTATGAAAAGGGGGTGCTGACACTCAGAAACTACGTAAGTACTTCTCATACAAGGCAAGACTGTCTGACTACTGATACTGCCATTAAAGGTACATCCATTGTGTTGATGGGGGTCAAATATGCCAAACGTTATAAATGGTCTTATTTTATCGAGAAGTACCAACTGTTACCGAAAACTAATATTTTGATGATACTCGACTTAGTATATTGGCGATATGAAGGTAAAAGTATCAATTTCTGATCGAAAACCGGACAATGAAACGCGTGTGGCGCGCGCCAATGAGTCAAACGTAATTTTGGAATCTTATTTTAACCAGACAAAATAACAAATTTTGGTTGATTATGTTTAATAGGTCATATAACTATTGTGCATGTAAATAGGATGTGCACTTTCGGTTTCTGCACATGCATAATGACGTTATTCGATTTTAATTTAAAACTAGTAACTATGATATGTTTGGCGATTGGGGATGAATATGCAAGCTGAGTTAATGTGTTTGTGTTGTAAACAGCACATATGATGTGTTGGAACGTTTTAAAGCCAAATCAAATTTTATGAAACACAATGGATGTACCTTTAAGAGACATTCGTTGTGCAATAGTCAAAACCTTTTCTATTAGCACCCGAACCGTGTGTTTTAGCTTAAAGGTACATCCATTGTGTTGTTTGGGGTCAAATATGTCAAATGGTCTTACTTTATCGAGAAGTACCAACTGTTACCGAAAACTACCATTTTGATGATAGTCGACATAGTATATTGACGATATGAAGGTAAAAGTATAGATTTCTGATCAAAAACCGGACAATGCACCGCGTGTGGCGCGCGCCAATGAGTCAAACGTAATTTTGGAATCTCATTTATACCAGACAAACTAACATATTTGGGTTGATGATGTTCAATAGGTCACATAACTACTGTGCATGTAAATAGGACGTGCACTTTCGGTTTCTGCACATGCATTATTGTTTGGAATATGTGACCCCCAACAACACAATGGATGGACCTTTAATAACTGTAGCATATTTAAAAATAATTATTCCATCACAGTTATATTTATAATTTCTTTGATTTATTACATAAATGATTTATATTTCAGAGTTACGTAAACCATTTTCATTGAGGGTGACATTCAGTAAATGTCTCCCTATAAATTAACATCATCGCTTTTCATTCTTATTTCACCGGTATGTAATACCGTGGGTTATAGTCGTCGCCTTGTCCGTCTGTCTGTCCGTCCGTAATCATTTCGTTTCCGGAGCAGAATTCGAAAACCATTCATAATATCTTTCTAAAACTGTGCATGTGTATTACCGACCAACTGAAGTGGTGCCTTTTGATATTTTGAGATTTCAGAATTATTATTTTTTTGTTTCCATAGAAACGTGTTGAATTTGGACTTTGTTCAAAGACAGGTAGGCCCTACGTTTCCGGAGCAGAACTCCAAAACTCTTCATCAGATCTTCCTGAAACTTTGCATGTGTATTACCCACTAATTGAAGTGCTGTCTTTTGATATTTTCAGATTCCTTACAAATTTATTTTTCTCCGTTTCCATAGAAAAGTGTTGGATTTTGTTCAGAAATAGGCCTGCTTCCAGAGCAGAACTCCAAAACCGTTCATCATACCGGAAACTCAGCATATGTATTATCCACTAACTGAAGTACGGTTACGGTTACAATAATCTGTCAAAGATGTGTTTTACAAATTATGTGGGACCGGTGGGACACGTCATCTTCTGATGACTCTTGTTTAAATAAGTTGTCGCGATACATTTCCCCATCTACTTCATATGATCATTTGCTGAATACTCAAACTTACGACTACTGACAAGGGATGCCTCTCAAGCAGTTTATAAACTGTTTCCTCAATTCAATAATCTAATCGAGTACATTTCAAGACTACTAGATCTCCCACAAGTGCAACATTTGTACGTTCTAGAAACAACTGAATCTAAATCTTGGAAGGATCGAGAATTCGGACGTCATCAGAATACTCTTTCTGGACATTTTGTACTACAAGGAGAACTATTGGGTCCATACTGTCAAGGCTATCCGGACCTGCGAACCATGCAGTTCTGTCGCTGACCTCATTGAAAGTAAGTAACGAAAATAACATCGTAAAATGTATATTTGTTCTGCCATGGACTCTAAATTGTTTATAGAGTTCATGGTTCTGATAATATGTTTTATGTTTGTTTCTGGTATGTTTACTAATTCGTATTGTTGCGTATAATATATGTTTAAATGAAGTTCACATTTCATATATGTGTTAAATATTTCATACTTATGTTTCATACTTCTTACTTACGTGTTTCATATTGTTTACTGATATTGTTCATATTTGTTACTAATATGTTTAATATTTGCTACTGTTACGTACCAATATATCGTACATGTATGTTTAAATGTTCACATTTTATATTCATTTCAATATTTCATACTCATATGCTGGTTCATAAATGTAACTGATGCTTTATATTGTTATTACTGATATGTTTCATCTTTGTTTCTTATATTTTTTATTAACATGTTTCACATTTATTACTGATATGTTTCATCTTTGTTACTACTGTGTTTCATCTTTGTTACTTATATTTGTTATTAACATGTTTCATATTTGTTACTAGTGATATGTTTCATATTTGTTACTACTGTGTTTCATATTTGTTACTAATGTTTCATTTTTATTACTAATATGTTTCACAGTTCATATGATATGTTTCTTCGTTGTTAATGATATGTTTAATATGTTGTCAGTGATATGTTTCATATTTAATACTGATATAAATTTCAAAGCTATTTTTTTCGTATTTGTTCCTGATATGTTTCCTATTTAATTTGTAACTAATATGGGTCTTATAAAATGCGTATTAGTTTTCATATTTGTAACCAATAAGTAATAAATGTGTTACTTTTTTTTTAAATCGGCACTGATTTGTTTCATATATTTCATTTAAAGTTTCTAATTTTTTTTATATTGATGAGTTATTTAATATTGTTTCATGTATATTCGTATATGTTTAATATTTGTCATTAATTTCTAATTAAGTTTGAAATGGTCACATGAAAATGGTGACTGACAGATGTATATCACCCGGTTATAATTTTACAAAACGTTAGTAAATTAGAGCAAGTATGTAACGTTGTTATATATTTTTTATTCAGACTATCCAAAATTTACAAGATGTGTACCATAGCATATCCATTCATAATCCATATACCTTCAGTTTAACCACGTAGCCACTGGACGCCATAATCGACTCGTCTCTATTGCAGGTGCGAATAGTATGTTCCCAAATAGAACAATGTTGCATTTCTTCACAACCTTTAACAATGACGATGTTTGTAACAAAACATTTTCAACATTTGTGCAGGTGTCCTACCAGAGGATGAAAGAAGGAGGTTGGAGAGATGGTGCCAACGCCATGGGATACACAAACAGGAAGAGGACTCTCACTGCTCTTCAGACACAGATTCATATATGGGCACTAGCTCCCTCGCAGGAACTGACAGTGACAGTGACACCAAGAGGAAACTATACCAAGGAAAGCCATGTCGAATACAGAAAGTCGGTAGTGGATATGGTTCGAAAAAGCATCGCACCACAATAGATGTAAAGGGAGGACCGACTCACAGAAGAAATGGTCACAGACCAGAGCGGAATGAAAATAATTACTATGCACAGAATGGTTTGAACCTTGGCTTGAGAAAAAATCATTCGGTTGATCATGTACCATGCGATCATTTGCCATATACTGGCTACAAGGTACCTGCTGGAAACGATAACATGAGAAGTCATTTGAGGGACAGTGGTAGATTCCGACAGAAAATGGGTAACACAGAACCTATTTGGCATACTCACTCTTCTGTCAACCAACAGCCTCATGAATACCACGGCGAGGGGGAATTTTTCAGCCATGGTCAACAAATGTTATGGCCGCTGCAACAAGGAGATTATGATACCACTTACAGAAAGAACGATAATCTTCCTCCAAATTTATTAAGCCTGGATATCCCTTCCCCTAAAATTCTACCAAACCCACCCAACACAGGAAGAAATGAACATCCCCTTGATGGTAGCACAGATACAGCAACTGGAATTCGCTATCAATCAACAGAGGGAAATGGGGGAAATGATAGTACCCACTTTGAAACATCTGGACAAGCAATGTCAGTCAATGCTTGTGACAGTGGCAAACGTGATCGACAACAGAATGCGACTGATCAAAAGTCAGGAATAGACAGAATAAGCGAAATGATGGAATCACAATGTAAAATTGAAACGGATGATGAACCTGAATCAAGCTCAGCTATGGACTCGGGTGAAACAGATTCATCTCAGTCTGAATACACAGAATCTGAGAGCGAGTCGACTGAAATGGGTTCCTATATTCCACTACCTTCAGCGAGACCTCCAAGTTTGCCTACCCACTACAGGAATCTCCCTCAAGCACCTACAGCTCCCTATGGCTTTCAACAGCAAATGCCTGCACCTGGCATTCAACAGCCAATCACTGGATGGAAACTCACACCTACACTCATGCATCAAGGATTTCAACCTCAACCATATTTCGTTATGAGGAGTAATCTACCCGGACCACAAGCCTATATGCCTGCATTTCCTTTGAATTATGCACATCAACCAGTAGCTGGTTTTAACCCAAACCTGATGAATCAACAACAGGGAACACATCTCCTACCACAAACACAACCGGTTTCAATGCCAGGAACAAATGATATACTAGCGAGCCAAGCGGTGGAACAAACCGTGACCTTTACGACACCAGTGGTTGGTTTGAATCAAACCTTTATGAATCAACAACAAGTAGCACAGCAAACACAATTACAACAGACACAGTCAGAACAGCCTGCCACGATTACAAGAACAGTCAATTCGGTTGAAGGTGCCGAATCCGAGGGCAGCGCATCGAAGAAGAATAAAGAACAGTCACAGGACTGCAGTTTACCAGCTGCTTCAAACCTTCCTGGTAGTCAGACAGAGCATCAGAAACACATCTCAACAGAAACCATCTCAAAAATAGAAGAATATAACGCAGACGTTTCACGCAAGGAGGCGGAGCAAACAAGTCAAATAATACCAACACCAAAATCTGAGCCAGCAATCTGCAGGGGTACCCAAGTAGATGATGAAACACCATCAACGGCTTTCAACACTGAGGCTACATCATCCAGAAGTACCAAAACTGAGGCATTGGAAACCAAGAATGCCCAAATTGATGCTACGTCGTTTAAAGATACTACTCCTGAGACAATGGTGTCTACACATGCCCTAACTGAAGTAATGTCATCCGAGGGATATCGAACTTTCGAAACTGAATCCATATCATCCAGAGTTGACGAGAGAACCCAAGCTGATAACGGATTTTCTGAGGCTGCATTATCCAAGGATTCTGAAGACTACAAGCGTGAGACAGCAATATTCCATACTGATTCCAGAACACAGGTGTCAGAGTCAGCAATGCCAGTGAGAATCATAGTTTCAGATCAAACAACCTCCATAGATGATCCTGGCGACATGTATGATTCGCTGGACTGAGCACCAACTTATAGCTGATGGTAGATCAAAGACAATGTGAATTCGATATATACAAGTTTAAAACATGTACTATTGACTCTTTACAGGTTTATAAGAATATTATTAACTGAAGGATGATGACGGTGACCCTGGCGATCTGACGGACATGTACGATTCGCTTGACTCAACACCAACGTACAGCTGATGGCATGCAGGTGAAGGGCAATGTGAATCCGATATATACTGTTGCCTCTTTACATGTCGTCTTTACAAGAATGTTATTGACTGAAGGACTTCAAAGCTACAGCAGATATTTTGATTAATGCGTGAATCATTGCAAGTTGTTGATTGGAATTCTGGTGTGTGTTTTTTTGTTTTTGTTTTATATAAGTGAACATTGTTTGTGGATGCTTTTGAGAACAACTTAACACCTTTACATATCCTCAGTTTATTTGATATAGATATCATAGTGGCAGGGTTAATGTGTTTCAAACGCGATAAAGGATAGGTCTGATGGTGATGAGATTCATACAGAGATGCTGGTTAAGATCTGATCATCGCTATCTGAAACAAACATGGACTTTTTTTAGCATTTCGCTTTTAGAACAAATTCCGACGATGTTACAATCATAGTTGATAGCAATTAACTTTAAGGAGTTAATATCTGAATAATAACACATTATATGTTGAATGGGTTATAAGAAAGGCATGTACACCAATGCATACATGGGATATAAGACAAACATGTACATCAATACGGTCAGTAATACCAAAATGTTATTTGACTTAGATACCATTTGGTGTACTTGGAGTTACATGTTGGCATGAATCTCAAAGTTTTAATTAGTTCGACCTTATATGTTGTCTTTTTTTATAATAAAATATAAATATATTTACCATTCATAATTAAATATTCTGTAATTATCTTCTATGTAAGTATATTCACCATTATATATCCTTTATTCTTTATATGTTTATTTGTGTGTATATGCAATGTTGCAGAACTCCTCTTATGTACTAATGTTTCCTTTTGATTTCAATAAATTCATAAACATTGCATAGTTTCGACTTACTATAACGTACATCATGTGTGTACCATTCGAGTATCTTTTAGTACAAGACTACTCGACACAGAAGCACGATACAGTTCATTACATGAAAGTATATATCTAAACCCGGCATCCCCCTAATCCGACACTCTGTATAAACCGACATGTTATATATACGTCTATAAGATATAAATATATAAGAGCTAATCATATATGAAACATCCTTCACATCCGATATCCATCTTCATTGCCATTTTAATTGTCCGAAATCATGTGCGCTGAGAATGAGGTGTGTCACTGAGCGTACATATCACATTATTTGATATAAATACAACTGAAAATTGACAAAAGCAATACATCAGCAAAATATGACGACGGTACCTTGTGGCTTGTTGGTCGAGGCTTCAGCAGCTGTTTTCTACTTGAGACCAAGTTGGAATGCGCTTATCTAATGATGAACAAGTCTACGGAGGTTTTTGTCGACAGGTTCTCATATCGCATGTTGTAAACAGGGTACCTGGTTTCCTGCAATAAGAAATGCAAAGATATTGAATATATATGAATACGAATACCATCATCCAACTCTGAAACTATAAAACTTACTTGCTAATTACACGTTATTATTTTGCTCATGAGACAGACAGACAGAAGTAATTGATTTAAGTGTCACAAGTTATACATAAAGATGATGTAAATATGGCATAAAAAACTAACATATTTTTAACTACTAGACATTATTTAGCTTATGAGACACTGTTAAAACGTATCACGGTATATACAACATAAAAGTGACATGTAGACGGTAAAGGGAAAGTAGGTAAAATCAATATAAAGGTCAAACGTATAAAGAGAAAACAAAGGACATATATTGTGAAAACAACAGTTTACAAGACATATTGTAGTTGACGATCAAGTCAAATTTCTAGAATGTTGTTTTCTACATATACGTGTCCCTATTAGAAATATATCGAACAAAATATTCTCACTTCGTTAAGTACTAGTATAATGACAACAATGCTACATTACTTAATTGTAAATGTTGAGAAAAGTGAAAATTTTGTTGATTATTACCTCTTTTATCAGTTAGTAAACAAAATTAAGAAAAATGTCAAAAGCTGGTTTTGATTATATTACAAAATATTTTTAAAAAAAAACAAATGCTAGGTTTAAAAGGGTAAACTTTTAGTTGTGTAGTTGTTGCATCATAACAGTTTACTTAATCTAATCTAATACTCAGAAAATATGAACTAAATACAATAGTAATACAAATGTATATCATTAATGATACATGTATGTCGAAGTATTAAAACCATTTTATAACAAATCACACACGACAACAACCATATTGGGTTACCGGTAATAAACCTGAACAAGTTAAGTTACTTCACACAATGTTAGTTTTAGTTATTTATTACGATCGCATCTCTTGAGGCTATCTGATGGATTGATGTTATTATCTTTTAAATAATATAAGGTGACAATTACCACTATAACTTATTTAAAGTATACGTTATATAAACAATATGAAATGTTCGATATCAAAGTATTTTGTGGAGAATAAAATGTAACTTAACAACTTCAGTATTGAAATTTGGGGTTAAAATGTGTAGAGTATATCAGCATACCTCAGTTTGTTAATATATAGTTAAACATAATGCTATGGGTTAATTTATGTTATATACAGTATTATCAGTATATTTATAAAAGTGCATCGCCTCAGAACAATTTCTCGCAAAGTCGTGTATCGTATTGAGATGCATTGAAACATGTTTATTTTCTCTTGCATGTTTCCACAGAGATACTCACTTCAGAATGTGCACTGTCACTCACTCTACCTGTGTGTCGTACCTTTACAAACACCCAGGTGCAAACATACAGACAGTAACATGAAGATATCGGGATTTCCAGGTGAAACAGTATTCCCTGCTTGTGATTGGTCAGTGACAGCCAATCAAATCGCACCTCCTATCTTGTGGTTAACCTCAGTAGAAACTGTGGGTTTCCCAAGTAGTTGCGGTCGATACAAGCTATTGAAAGAAGCGAAACCTGTACGTTGTGTAACCTATATACGTACATACGAAACTGGGGCAGTTTAAATAGCAATTAATGATACCGCATCGACTACATGTACTACCTGTATGTGTCTGTAAATAACTTGCTATGCTATGAATCGTGAAGTGGCTCTCAGCACTAAGTTTAGGTCCAGTGACACCGTATATTTTATACGACGTTGAATATGTTTTTAGATTTAATTTTTTTTTATTATATTATGAGATAAAAAGCTGTCTGGAAGTTATGCTTACCGAAACAAATAATTTTACCACGTTGGACATACTTTTATTACAAATATTTATTTTTTGATGGTATAAGATAAGAAGTTGAATCATATCAGCTTCTAAAATGCCTCTCGAAGAAGATAAGTTGTCTGTAAGTATTTAGGCCAAGTGAGACGCATATTTTTTACCATAGTAAATATAATCTGTTTAACTCCAATAAGTTTTGATGTTATAAAGATTAAACGTTTTATGTAAGCATTACATTATCGTTATGACGTGAAGCCTATAACATTCAGTAGTGACACAGTCCAAATGACAGGCACGTGTTTTGCTGAAAATAAAGTGGAACATTCTGAAAGCATATGCAATAAGGATCAAACCACGACCTTGATAGTTGATTACATATGCTTTCTGTCCCTTGTCCCTTGTCTTCAACACTACATGCCCCTGTGTCTCTAATCGTATTGTTAAAGGGAGGGTTCTATCGTTATATTTTCCTTGGAATTGAAAGTCGAGGGGACATTCCTGCTTATATATATTTTATCTTATTACATGATTATTTCACAATCCAGTTGGAGCTACCATATAAAGAAGCCATTGTTGATCACTCAAATGACAAGTAAATAGTTGTTTTCTGGTTTTTGTATCAAAATATAAGTTTACTATTACAACATTGTAAAAATAGTTCTTCTCATTTCATGTTAGGCACAAAATAACAAAATCGCGGATGTTCAGATAGAATCACTTTAATGAAATACTAGTTGCATAAATGCTAATGAGAGTATGAGGAAATGTTAAAGGGACACTGCGTCGAGAATAAAAATGAGTCCCATCTTTATCTCACTAAGCTGTTTAGAGTGTCTGCTAACGAGTTACGCTTCACTTCACTGTCTACATGCAGTAGTTTGTATTACCAATTACGTCAATTGTCTGAAATTTGGTGTCTCTGACTTGTTAGCAGACATGTTAATCAGCATAGGTAGATACACATGATCTGATTTTTAATGTCGACGCGGTGACCCTTTAAATTATCACATTTAGTAATCATTCCAAACGAAATCATAACAAATATATTCTATTTTTAAAGTAACAATGGAAAGGGAAGGTAACCAATACATATCATCTCACATGGTATATACATTACACCTATAGCATAGATCAGTCTAAGTCTAGGATTTAGATCTAAATCCTTGGTCTAAGCGGATAAAATCTCACTTAAAGGCGTATATCAAAATATGATTTCACTGTTTAAGAAAAAAATACGTCTTATATGGTAGAGTACATTTTACCAATATATGTTCACTAAATACAACGATTTGATCCTTATTGCTTCTCCTGTTGTAGTAGCAAGGTAATGCAAGGCTAGAGGGCGAACAAGGTCTATGTTGTATATAGATACATAATAACACTCATCTATATCTCCATATCATGTGGAATAATTCTTGCATATACGAAAGTGTTTTTGAATATTTTATTTACGTTATTTATTGTCATTATTACGTCATTTAATTTATTGGCGTGTAATTTCACACTATACACTGTTCTTTAATTTTGAAATAAAATACTCTACCAAAAGAGTGTGTCACAATGTATATTTGAATGACAATTTTTTAACATAACATAAATTTATACCACAAATTTGAAATTTCACAACATTTACATTACGTCACATTCATCCTTTATCAACATTTTTCAAATTAATACCATTACATTTTTTAAAAAACAATCTCAAATCAAGTTTAAAACAATCATGTTTCGTTCATACCTTTAATTAATTTGACTAATATTTCGTTGAAAATAAAAATACTGCTGGCTAATTTAAGAATGGTATATAAATAAGTAATGTGCTTGGAAAATAATCTAATGTATCTTTTAAATCGTCTTACATTTATTATTTTACTACATTATTCACACAAATGTCATTCCCATAGAGGTAAAAAAATATAATGCTTTAAATCATAGAAATACAGCATTTGATACGAAAAGTTCAATATACTTAAAATAACAAAAGCCAAAGCACGGCTATCGTATCGCAGCAACATTGTTTCATATTTATTTGTGTAATTCAACATATATCGCAAATACTTTCAGGATTTTCTCCATAAATTACTACATTTCAAAAATAACACATGATAATTCCCCTTTTCCTATTACAATTATTGAAGAACATTAACGTTGTTAACTCAATCATTGTAACTAATACATCTTACCATGTAGATTTGTTTTAGCAAGGATTTATAAAGATAAATAAAAATAAAAATAAAAATGAAAAAGACATTTTTACAACAAAAAATATAAACTCGATAAACAAGATAAAGCACGCAACTGTTTCAGGTTTATGTATATACTCACGTGCAAAAGAAACGCCACCAACGAAAATATACGAACTTTGAATCCACGAGTGATAAATATACCAAAACCGAGTAACATTCCTTCCCAAAATGCCAACTTAACTAAATCTATTTTTTCTAAACAGTATCTGTTAACGTTTACTCTAAAAACATGTATAAGGACGTTTTGGCTTGTTTTATGACCTTCTACAATAATGATGAGTAAACGATTTAAAATTAAAAAGTAATATATTGTCGACAACACATTTTACCAAATTTCAATATCTCATACATTCTGGCCAAAAAGCATTAGGAAAAAACAAAACAAACTTTAAATACATTAAAAATCGACTTCATCTGGCGGCCGTAGTTCGTTTTTTACTCTGGTGAATTTGTCATTTGCTCCTCAGTTTAGTAAACACATTTTATTTTGATAGCCTGTATAAATAATTTAAGCAATTTAAAAATAATTTTCAATTTGGCTTCAAATAATGTTAATTTATTTGATCTTATCAAATCAATTTCGAAGTATTCTAGTTATTGACGAATATAACAAAACTAGTACACTGACGTTGTTATCTTCATTTTGTCGAAGAAAAAGGGCCTAAAAGTTATATAAAAAAAACTATAAACAAGGAAAATTTGTCCCCGGGATGGATTTTGACGTTATCGTGTCTCATCAAACCTTCCTTGTTTGAACATCCATAATTTAGTTTAACACTTAACTTCTAAAGTTCAATTATTTGTATCAATTTTAAACATTAATTTAAACCAAATCTACATGTTGTTTTGTTGTGTTAAACAATACAGAAGACATGGAACAACAATGAGACACCACAACAACGAATTCTCCTTCATGGGGAGTACAGTACAACCAATGCTATTAAGAACAACAGCACAATACACATGAGCTATAAGAAAGAATTTCAACATTGCAAACTTTTCCTCATCTAACTTATTCATACTTTAATATCAATGTATAAAGCATATGATAACAGGTAAATTATACATACTCACAGAAATATCACTTTACTTTGAAACTTGTCACAGTACAGGTGTGTCATGACAGTCAACTTCAGGTGTGTTCATGACAATCAACTTCAGGTAGGTTGATGGCAATCAACTTCATGTAGGTCAGTAACATCAAAGACTGTGTACCTGTGTGTGGGCTCAGTCAGTTTTGATTGTGACGAAGTCGTTTCTGATTGGTCAGTATAGAAATGCTTAACAGGATCGATTTGATAATTTTCTCGGAAGCGTGTACTGGTTCTCTTGCATGTTCATGTGAGCATTTCCTTTAATGAGCATCTATCAAGGAATATCCTTTTAAGTAAAATTATTGAAAATCACAAATAAAACGATATACTAGTAATGTGTTATTGAGAAGATGTTATTTGTTTATGTTCGTGGTGATTTCATTGTATACTTATACTACTTATTGTATACTACATAGTCCACGGTTTCATACATCACAAACTCTTATGTCACAATCCATGGTATCTTATCTCTGAAATCCGAAATCGTACTTTGTCTGAGGCAGATATTATATATCATGCATGTATATCACAACATATACGTCCAAATTGATATGAAGATATACTGTTTCACATAGCATTGATAACTTGAGACAATCTTATTTTCATCAATAATATGAACATCCTTAAAGATAAACTATATAATCATTTAATATCGTAAAAATAGGTATTGATTGTTTAAATAAAAATATTGAAATGCGGAATATCTTTATACGAACTTGCATTATATATTTGTTTGATTTGAGAGAAAGTTATGTAAAGATTCGGACATGAAGACAAATGTCATATAATATGAATTTCACAACGGATCCGGGTATGTTGAAAGGAGGTGGAGGGGATGGGTTCACATATTGAAAAGCAGCGGGTCACCAAGGGGTCCATCACAATCACATGAAAATGTTTGAAACTCGAATTTACATGAAAACCCCTCTGAAGCCCCCTCCGCAACTCTGACTATACCAGGCAGGAAAGGCAGTGATGTTACAAGGTGACAACTATCCCTACATGATTTCACAATTTACATAATGCAACCATGAAACCAATCAAGAACAGATCTACTCGCACTTACCATATACTGTATACCATCACCACTCTTAGCGCACCAAGACTCCAGTGTGTAAGATTAGTCAAGGCGTTCCTAGTTCCTGGAACTCACTTTACAGAAACCAGCGATTTCCAGGAAGACGTGGGGGTTGTTCAGAATTTGCGAATTTATGAAAGGAAATAGTCATTATGTTCATATAATTAGCATTTGAAAGCGTTCTTTTTAATATGATGTTACTTCATTGACATATTGGTTTAGGACATGCAGTTTGCTTATTGTTCATTTCAACAATATCATAACTTTTCATTCTGTTTGGTGATGCATGGACATATAGTATTACGCATCCATAATGATGGGTGTTTTTATTGTCAACGATAAATCATATACTCATCTCGTGATATACACTGAATTTTAATACGGATTCATAAATTCAAAGTTTTATTTTCATATTGAAGCCAAGCAAGGTTTGGTCATTATGATATTAACAATTCAAAATACAACTGGGAAAGACGTTTATAAATGAACAAAACGAACCGCGATGGTTGTAAATGTTTGAAGAAAGCTTATTGTGTATGATAATGGCACACCCTCATATTCAACTTATCTTGTCTCCTCTGCTGATTGGCTATGAAGAAAGAAACCGAAACTCTTTCTGCCAATCAGATGTTGGTATCGGTTGCAGTCTTATCCCAGGTGCGCAGTGGTTACAGTTGGTTCTTATATCTGGATTGATGCCATCTGATATCTCCTGGTGTATGCTTATAACGGATACTGTTATTCATCTGCACAGCGCCTTTACCAATGTCGCACTGCTCAACAGCGCTCTGGCCGATGACTCTGTACGTATGTTCTGTGGTAGAGGGTAACAAATATGTCTTTAGTTGTGTATTAAAGACGTCAAGGGTATGATGTTCTGATGTCTTCAGGCAAATTGTTCCACAGCAATGAGAACGATCTGTCGTCATTTCTCTTTGTTCACAAGCCTAAATGACTTTTTCTATGACTGGTAAGTAAGTGTATATAGTCATATGAAGCATATTATTTAATTTTAACTGATAAGCAATAGCATATATATGTATACGTTTATATTTTAATTGTATATGGTTGTTTGAGAAATAATTCATAATACATGTATGTGATTGCTTTTGGTGATTGTGTTCAAACACACACGTTAGAAGGTCGAGGGGAAATAAAACACTACCGCAAGTAAGTTCAGATTTGTGTTGGAGAATCAATACACACAATTTAATAAGTCGTGCACCACGATTGTCAACTTGAATTATTTATTTAAGTTATGTAATGCTGCAGATTACTGTTCATATTCCAGTAACATGTGTGTATCATTGCAATGCTTTCTTGAAATTCTGTGCAGTCTCACCAAAGGGTAACGTTTGTTCAAGTCATACTCGCATAACTCCGACGCATAACCACAGTGCATATCGAGCTCTCTGCCTACTATAACACAAAACGGTTTGATAAAAGGGAAACTCTTTTGTAACAATGTTGAACCAAAACATCACCACATCAAAATATGACTTGACATGACATGACACATGCCTTTTGGATATGATTCATGAATGAACACGAACACGTTTTGTTGCAAACTACGACGAGAAAGCATATTAAATCGAAGATAAAACACCTAATACTATAAGAAAAATAATTTATTTAACAGTATTGAGGTCTTAATCGTCGATTCCACATGCATTTTCGTCTTAGTTTTTAACAATACATGTCCCTGTGCACCAATGTATACCAGTCTTGTAACGACGACATTTTGTGATTCCGAGTTACCCGATGTAAATTTCTTTGTTTTCAAAATGTATTTATTTATTTATTTGTACACTATTTTATTCGGTTTCAAAATTAGTGACTATATACACTATAAATGAGACGTGGACGTTGGCATTCAGCACCTCTGTAGTGTAGTGTAGTGTAGTGTAGTGTAGTGTAGTGTAGTGCAGTGTATATTCCATCAAGCAATTCAATGACTCCTGACTAGTGCTCAAGATCTTTTCACGACGCGAGGACCACGTGTTTTGTTGTGATTCAGGTGCCTTAGGTATTTAATCGATGGTCACATTCAATGCTATGATTCAGATTCATCAGTTATGCGGTGAACCTATAACATCATTCTTGCAATGTAATGTGACTAGATCTAGAACTGCCATCCGGGGCTTGGAACAAAATTAAACTCAGAAGTTGAGGACCACAACCAAGTTTAACGCTTCTATATTCCGTATTACACCATATTCCGTTTGATATCTTCTCTTTAATGAAAAGAATCAATTTGAATTTTTAAGCGAACTTTAGACAAACTGAAAGTTATTTAATGTTCGTAAAGAGTTTATATTTCCATGTCATGTAGATAAAAAAACAAAACCAAGCCCTGAAAAATGCGGTATGTATATACACTCATGGCAAAAATGGTTGTCACCCCCAGACTGAGAACGCTACGTCAAGTTTAACTGAGTGTGGACAAATAATCAAACATGCAATAACTGTCAGAATGATTTGTGTGATTGGGAAAAACATTCGTAAAACATACCAGCTTGTATTTTGGTCTTGTGCTGGCCAATTTAAGAAATTCTATCAGGATATGTATGGTCCCTGTGAAAAAGGGCAATTTTTTACAGTATCCATATAGTATCAATTGGATGGGTATCAATAAAACAAATTACATTTTCAAGTTCAATTGTCGGTTTTATTTCATTCTGTAGTCATGTATGAGTATATTTACAAGCCTAATATCGGGTAGCACCGCCTCTGGAATTTTCAAGGGCGATAATTCGGGCAGGCATACTGTCTATCAGTGTGTTGATGTTTGCAACAGCCAAATTGTTCCATTCATTCACAAGAGCAGCCCGCAATTGCTGTAAATTTGCAGGAGCAGGGTCCAGTCTTCTAATTGCACGGTCAAGCTGATCCCAAGCATGTTCTATCGGATTCATATCCGGACTTTTTGAAGGCCAGGGCAATCTTGTTACTCCTTGTGCCTGAATGAAAGCGTTCACTGTACGTGCACGATGGGCTGGTGCATTATCGTCCTGCAACAGGAAGTTGTTGCCATACACTCTTCTTGCATGTGGGAGGCAAACGGTTTCAAGAAGACGTCTGTACGACCTCTGGTTGACGTTTCCTTGAAGGACGACAAGATCCGTTTTACCGTTATGGTGTATTCCTGCCCATACGTGTACAGAACCGCCACCGTGGGCAACCTGATGCTGCAGACAGTCGTCATTGAACCTTTCCCCACGTAAACGTCGCACTCTCATTCTCCTGTCCACCTTATGCAGTAGGAAACGAGACTCATCAGTAAATATGACGTGACGCCAATGTCCAAGTTGGATTCTGCGGTGCTGCTGCGCCCAAGCAAGCCGTGCCCTGCGGTGGACCAGTGTCCAGAATGGTTTGATGGCAGGTCTTCTTGCCTTATATCCATGCTGGAGCAACCTGTTCACTACAGTTCTCCGGCAAATGGGCGTATTAATATGAGCCCCCCATCTCTGTGCAAGAGTCAAAGACGAAAGACGTCTATGACGTCGGGTCAAACGAAGAAGAATTCTATCCTGACGAACCGTAGTTTTCTTGGGACGGCCTGAAGACTTATTCGGAACAACATTTCCCTGTATGGCGTGCAGTCTTTTAATCCTTTGAACAGTTCTAACACTGACGTTACATGCTGCAGCAATGACACGATTCGAAGCGCCACCACGACTCATGCCAATGATTTCATGTCTGATTCCTGGTGGAGTGGGACCAGGCATGGTCTATGCTTTTCAGAAACTATAGTCGTGAAGCTGTATCTTATGAAAGAGGTCTATAGTAATCGATGGAAATGACAAACCTAAGGAGACAAATTTCAATCATTTCAATGAAATGCACGTGGTCTACATGAAACCGCTGAATCTGTTCATTGTAAAGTGTGAGTTAATGTAACTTCATGCCTGTAATGACATTTCCATGGAAAACCAACATTGCCATGCATACAATGTTATATAAACTCCAATTTAATTAAATATTAGGGGGTGACAACCATTTTTGCCATGAGTGTATTTATAGGCAAATTATTAATATAAGTCGCCAATATCAACTATCGGTATGTTGACACACTGTCTTCTTTTAAAGACGTTTTCTGAACATCGAGGTGATGAGGTGAGGTGAGTTTGGGTTTAACACTGCTTTCAAGAGTATTTCACTTATATGGCGGCTGCTAGTATTATGGCAGGGAGAAAGCCCGCAACGCCATGTGGCTATGCTTTTGCACTGAAACCTGCGAGCATCGGCTGGAACTAGCGAACCATGGGTCGTACTATGCTGAAATTCAGTGTAGCATTGCACCCAAACCTTACTGCGTGTAGAACAGTTCTCTACTGCAGACAAAGTTGCCGTGCCCCTGGCGGGATTCGAACCCAAAGCCGAATGCGCTAACCATTGAGCTATCCCGCCCCCCTCTCAAAATCAATAAGTATAAATATATAATCATTTCTATAATATACTATAAATATTCTATAATATAGTGATTAACATGTTCATATAATGTTGGAAGATATGTTTTCAGTCACCTCTGTGGGGAGAGAATTGTAGATTTTACTCGACTCACTTTTCGGTTTACCTTCAATACTATTGGAGAAGGCCGTAATTTAATGTAAATCTAACATCAAGCTTTATATGTCATACGCTTAATTAGAAAAGTTTTAAAAACTTTTTAATTGAATACTTTACAGCACCACCCATCCTTGGTTACCCATGGTTTTATATCCGTTACTCTCCACTATATCACCCATGGGAAACTCTATCAGAGAAATCTGTACTAAAATTACCCGCCCTTGGCCGGCGTGTCGAAGTCAGTAACCAAAGAAAATGCTCAATAGGATAAGACGGAAATGGTCAAAGGAGATAACCGGTGACGGATGGCTAACAAAATGACCTCGCATACTTTGCAACGAAGTGATATGAATTGTCATTGGTTCGCCGGTACAAGCTGCGTAGCAGTTTTGATTGGCTCACGCCAGCCAAGGGCGGGTAATTTGAGTACAGATTCTCCCGATATGGTTTCCCATGGGTGATATAGTGGAGAGTAACGGAGCATATATAAAACCCTAGGTAACCGAGGATGAGCACCACCATATATCATCAGTTTCCAGTAAAGACTTCCATTTCATCAGTATTGTTTCTGTGAACAGGTCATCATCCCCAGACCATCACACTACAATGTGTTTAGAACAGTTTATGGGACTTCAATATTTAGTTGCAAGGATATTTTCCCCTGTAAATAAACAATATGAAAAATAGACCCATTGGCTCTGTAGCTCAACAGTATTTGCATGATTAAAACATCTAAAAATCTTTCTCGTGTAATACATTTAAAAAACTTTTATCAAGATTAAAAATAGTTAAATAGCATAAATTAATGTATGCCCTCCTAAACACAATGCAAGAACCCCCTACGTGCTGTACCACCCCTCCCAAAGTTGAGGCACAGTGGAGTCAGGCTCTCATTAGTTGGTCAGCTCTTACAACCAGTTATCCTTGAAGGACCTTACTTATACCCCAAACATTGTTTAACACTCATAAAACCACTAGGTCACAGTAAGGTTAGCTTTTATTATACAAGAATAGCTGGATTGAAACAATTACACTTCAAGCCACTGAAACAGACAGGTTATCTGTATATAAGCTATAGTTTGCTTAATATTGGTGCTACCATTTTATCATAACCCTTAAAGTGGTGAACCACCTGATTTTGCAGCCCCTTTACTTTTGGGAGTAGGGTAATGAAATTTATAAATCTTTGCCTCCATCCACCAAAGCTTTGGAGATGCTATGGTTATGGAGAAGTTGTTGGTAGGATGATGGCAGTGAACTCACCTGGCCTAATAGGCCTGATTAGGTAAAATAAAACCACACACAATATATTTGACATTTGTTTTTAGTTTATTTAGCAATGACGTATCATATGACATGGCAATTCAACACAAGTGGAGAGTAGAGTTAGTTAGCTAAGGGAGGTAACTCTAACCATAGCACGCATGTTTCAAACTTTTCATGCTTTGAATGCAAGATCAACGCAAAATAATGTGAACATTACCCTACAATCTCTCTTAGTTAACCTAATCGTAACTGTATCTGACAAGTATCAAAACATTGCTTTTCAAAAACATATATATCAACATAAGAAAATCATTTTGAGCATCAGAAAAAAGAATTTTAAAAGACATGTTCCCATAAACCAATGAAAAATATCAGAAATGTTGAAAGTAACTTTTACTAATAACATAGTACTGTATCACTATAAATGTTTTACATGTCAGCTGACATAATAAAATAGTAGCATATTCATATACATTGATAATTCACTTTTTCTTTAATGTATATACTTCATATTTTCATTTCTGAAAGTGTGTCTGATGAGCGTATACAAGAGTGTCACATTTCAATATGTAAGATATTATAGTAACATTGATAAGATGTCATTTTTTTCATTTCAGGAGAAATGTAATATTAATACTAATATCAGTAAAATAAAAGATTGCCACATTCAAATAAACATTGACATTATAATCAGTTCCATTTCAAGTTATAATGGAATAAGGTAATGATTTTCAAATCAGAAGATTGTAAAATTCAAATTAAGTCATTAAACAAAATTGAAATATTGTATCTCATATAATGATTAATAAATGAATAACTACTACGGTATTGAAAATTCATGTATATCTAGCATCACAAGTTATGGATCTAATCAACACAGAGCTTTCCAACTCGACATTCTATCTAAGGAAACTGCCATCATACGCATGTCCAATTGACCACCTTTAATCAAAGTGACAGCAAGGCATACAAAGACAAAGCATTGGTTGATATTTATGCTTGTTCCATGCCAACTATAATGGCAATTTCCTCAGATTTAATGTCAAATGTAGCAAGACAACATTTTAAACTAGATTGGTCAGTTCTAAAGGTCATAACGGTTTGGTCAAAACAAATCATCACTCAAGCTTATGGAATGATTGACATACAACATAAAACATTCCTTCAAACACTTAAGTCATAGCATGAATTGTACAAGTATGGTTGTAGAGTGGTTCCTACCATGAATAAATCCACATGTTTTTTAAATGGTACAATTTTTGTGACAGAAACTAAATTGATCTACAAATGGGGTTTAACATGAAGTGTACAAATCTGTTCTCATGCCTATTGCAAATTTTGTTCCTACAAAAAATCTACAATTTGATTATCTGAATGATACGAACTGAAATGAATTTTTATACATGAAGCATATGAATAAAACACGAACAAAGAGAATTCAATCACTGAAATTTTGCCATTTAGATACTGAACAAATATAGCATGACTATGAGGTCATATGGAACCAGAACTACCACTATGTAGTCCAAATGATTGTTTTTGTTTGCAAGTCTTGATTTCAAAACTAGTAAAAGAAATTTAATATTTCTGTAAAGATTGGTGGAAATTTATATAATACTAGTATTACATGTTTATAAATAAATATATAAATGGGACTTCAAATTCCAATTTCTAATTTCTAGAGCTACTACTTTTAAATTGCAAATATAATAATTGTCATATTGGTAATGAAGAAAAATGGGACTTCCTTATCAAATGTACTGGTAAATTAAAGCTGTAGCTACCCAGTAAATTGGAATTTATTAATTAAGGCACTGCAACTACTAACTGTAGAGCTTCTGAGATCTAAAACTTAATGAAAACTCAACAACCAGACTGGTTCTATAACTTGAAGGGGAGAAAATACACTATGAGATTGAGCTTTATCTTAAATTGATGTAAAGATTCATTTTATGGATAAGTTCTTTACTTATCTCTCAGAAAGTTTCTCGGCTACTGGTAATGAGAACTTTTTAAACTTTAATGTCATTTTCATCTCTCTGAACAGGCATTGAATTGTACAGTAACAATGAAGTTGAGAAGATCCGAAAGTAAATTCTTACATTATCAACGAACATCCAAAATGCCTTTAAAGCATCTTCTACAAATTGATCATCTCCAATGGGGCTACATGTTTTACTATACTTGCAGTGAGGAATGAGTTTGATAACTGCACAATATATTCTGTGACAGATACTGATGTATATATCAGCTGTTATACAACAAGCAAATCAGAGTGGTTACAGGTTCTGACTAGAACTTACTGGCAAGGTAAAGTTGTGTTAGTACAGTTATTTCATATTTCGTAAGTAATTTCACTCGAAAACATATTTTGATATTATATTGATATTTTCAATAAACCCAAATATTTTCATAATACTGTTCAAAACGTTGACAATTAATTTGGTGTATTTTAAATAGTGAAAATACTTTCTTATTTCAACCACCCAAACAATATTTGATTTCCCATAATTCTAACCTTTCACTAATATGAAATAACTTATTATACTTACTAACCGTCTAATATCATTCTTTATTAATATCATGAATATTCCCTGATAACTATGTTTTGAGATAATTTCACATTTTGGTGACTATAATGATCATTGTGATGAGACGTTGATTATGATCTTCACAACCCCTTTACCTATGTAATGAATATATTGATATACTCGGATTTAAAAATATTAAGACACAATTTATAGAGATTGTCAATTGTCACAAATCCAGTGATGTGAATAAAAGATTCACTACATTTGGAAGCCTTTTATTTATTGTTTAATTGTTCAAATCCCACCTCTAAAGTATAAGTCTTCTTATACTGTTGAACAAAAGAAACGCTACTGTACAACTAACATGGTTATGTACAATATGTATACATAGCAGACATTGTAATTTGCTGACGCAGCACATTCACATATTTGGCAATGTATGAGCAAAGAACAACACAGGAATATTTGGTTCATAGATGAGAATATTATTGGTTTACAAAAGGTTTTCAATACTTATAGGCAATAACTTATCAACCATATTCCAAGTTGCTAATACAGAGTAACATACGCTTATGATTTAATAATTTGAACATGAGAGATTTCAAAGTTTCGCTCTTACTTTATTAAATATAAAGCAAATATATTCTTTGACCATAATATTCCCACATCTGGTTACAAAATAATTCCTTAATTTTTTCAGAAGAATAACATTTGTAGTAAGGTAAAATCATATTAGAGAAAAAGAAAAAGCAGCTGGAAGTTATTTGAGCATTGTTAATATGAAATGCAGTCTTTGGTATTCATGATCATAATACCCTTGTTTGCGAGACGCCATGACATGAAACTACTGCAATGTTCGCTAAGGACGTCTACTCCCCTACATCAAATGCTTAACATCTACATGATGAGAGATACGTCTAAGAGAACACATTTAGCCGACTATAAAGTTGGTTGAGGTTTTTCATGTACCCTATGATGTTCTTGATAAACAAACAGTACATCGTGACTTCCATGACAGCCCACTTACACAAAGCTTCGTTAGACTATGGTCATTTAAACAATAGTTTAATAGCACTTAGCACTTTGGGTACTTTGTTAAATTAGTGTCAGAGTTTAGATAAAGTACTGTTTGCTAAGATGGCAGTATCAGATGTTGACATGATGATCATACAGTGATACTCTACATATCTCTCGGATATTCAACTTCACAAATACGCTATCTTTATGTCTTGGAGATCATGTGAAATGATTCAATGATAGTCGTATGTCATATTCATTGAAGAAGTCACAAGACCTATTCCTTGGAGTTACATGACCTATTTTTTAAAGTCACATGACCTTTTCCTTGGAGTCACATGACCTATTTTTTTTAAAGTCACATGACCTATTCCTTGGAGTCATATGACCTATTTTTTTAAAGTCACATGACCTATTCCTTGGAGACACATGACCTATTCCTTGGAGTCACATGACCTATTTTTTAAAGTCACATGACCTTTTCCTTGGAGTCACATGATTTATTCCTTAATGAGTCCAGTGATCTATTCCTATGAAAATATCACATAACAAACCCTCAAGTTACATCACAGGACGTTATGTAGCATCGATACATTGAAGCTTGTGTTAGAATCAGCAGGGAGTACATAAGCCACAAGGCAGAGGTCAAAGGTCACAAATGGCACATTGTTCGTAAATAGACAAAACATCACTTCTCGATACACTCAAGGGTAGATGACGACGCAGTCACAATTAATAATCCAACTGTCACATCTCCTGTAAATATGGACACAAAACATGCGATATCCCACAATCAGTCTTGATTGAGATAATTATGTGTTAGACATCCTCAACACAAGCTTGTCACCAATATCCCAACTCACTTCTCTGGATTAAATGTCTATCCATCATATTTCTCTACAAAACTGCTTGCTGTAGATGAGATGATCCAAACAATGGTTTAGTTCCAGCAGAGACCGAATCATGTCCTTGAGATTGTCCCAACAGGAAGACTCAGTGGAGAAGTGATAATACAGACATAGAACACAGTCCCAGAAACTATTTGAGAGAATAGAAACATGGGTTTCATCGGTATCCCATCAGGGATACACAGATATCCAGTAGTAGATCCCGGAGATGTTAAAGAGCTTTATATGTCATTACAGGGTCATAGCAGGAACTGGTTGTGGAGAAGCTGAAAGAGTTTCCTGGTATGTCTACTTTGTCTTGCCCATCCATCAGTGACTGGTTGTATTCAATATATCCAGTCTACTGTTCAGTAGCTAGATCCCACTTTAAATTTTCTATGGAGAAATAGGCTGGGAGAACAGAGTATCTCCTGAGATATCTGGAACCATCTTGCCGGGCTGTATAGACCTAGCCCATGCATTGAGTAGATTCAACCAGGTACAACAGAACATGTCTGAAACCATTTGGTCAAGTTCTAGGATTATCTGAACCTGTCTCACATGATCTGAGCATCTAGCACTCCGTTGGCAACTGTTGGGATATCTGGAACCATCTTTCAGAGACGTGCAGAACAAGTCCATGATTCAAGTAACTGGACCTCCATGGTCATATATTGGGATATTTGCATCATCTTTCAGAGTCGTGTGAACAAATTCATGATATAAATAACTAAACCACTATGGGCAACCTTTGGGATATCTGGAACCATCTTTCAGAGTCATGTAGAACAAATCCATGATTCAAGTGACTGAACATCCATGGTCATCTACTGGGATATCTGGAACCATGTTTCAGAGTCATATAGAACTGGTCAATGTCTTCAATGACTAGATCCTCAGTGAATCAGCTTGTATGAGATGTGTGGATGAGGGACGATGAGAGGTGAAGTTAGCTGGTGAGTCCACGCCCGGCGCCTGTACGGATCTGTTTGGCCTCGCCCATGAGTGTGTGGAGCATCTGACTGAGTTGGTCGTCCTCCACCTTCAAGTCTCCTAGCACTCCCTCACTCACAGAGTGCGCTCGCTCTGGAATAGAGCATGTTTATCTTAATATACAGTTCATAGAGGCTTGATTTGCAACTTGATTTTATGTGATAGAGAATGGAAATGGCGCTAGATGATGTTCTGATAATTTCTTTAATGGAAAGAAAAAACCTAAAAGTTTCAAAAGCTCATGCTCATTTTGAGATCTACAGTAGCTTTTCTTTGTGGTCTAAAGGTAAAAAAAACAATTAGAATCTATTAAAATTTTAGGGTTTTTAGGCAGTAATGATCAACAGAAACTTGAGAAGTTTTAGATTAGATAAGAATAGAATTATTATGCAGATTATAAGTTCTATAATTACAACCCAGTCAAACAAATAGTTTTATTTTCTATGCTACTCATAGTTTACTTCCACGTACCTATAAGTGGTGTATCGTCGTATATTGAGCTCTTCCTGAAGGCTGAATCTTTCCTTGCTAGCGGGCTCTTGACATCCATTTTGTTGTCACATGCATGCTTCCACAGGGCTGCAGGGAAACACATAATAGGTTAGTTTGAGGGAGAGAAAGGATCTCCCACATTGCAGCATGACATCTTCAATCATTCACCATTCTACAAACACTTAAATGCTACCCGAATATGCCAACACTTTAACCTACAATTGACTTATTAGTTAAATAGAGGATACTAAACGACCTTCTATTTCATACCATTTTTATTAAACGAGTTAATGATTTTGTATAAAACGAGCGAAAGCGAGTTTGATATCAAATCATTCACGAGTTTAATAAAAATGGTATTCAATAGAAGGGAGTTTAGTATTCTGTTTATTACTCGCCAACATATAATCCAGTGAAATAGCCGACATGGCTCTGAAACTTTGATTCCCGCAAGTCCGATACCATTGTGACGACGTTACTCCAATTGTGACGTCATAACCGCAAACTATTGTGACGTCATACACGCGGCGGTGTTACACTAGTTTAATATTGCCGTATTAATAACACTTTATTGTCCTCATTACAATGTAAATTCGGAAATTCTTGTTGTGCCTTGGCACCCGGCAGCCACAGTGCAGAGCCAGTTCAAGTGTTGTTCTATCCTTATAATGTTGAGCGCCAAGCAAGGAAGCAACAACTCCCATCTTTTAACGTCTTTTGGTATGACGCGACCGGGAATCGAACCCCGACCTCCCGGGCGATGAGCAGATGCTCTACCAACTGAGCTACATCCCCGGAAGCATATCTTTCATTGTTATTCTCACAAACAGTTCTTTGGTCAAAGTGTACCTAAATACGCAGACTATTGATCTTGTGTATAAGAACTCAACTTAGAGGACATAATTGCATCTGGTCAGAGAGCTGTAACTATGTTGTATGCTATACTTTGTATGTATGAGATAAATCATGTACTAGTAACCCAGGTGATAATTCATCAAATCAATTGCAGCAGTAACAACCTATAAGTCAGTGAGTGTGACATACTCCACTTCACCATCTATGTCAGTTACTGAAGAAAATGAGCTACAAGTACAACACACTAACCCTGGTCTAGTAGATGTTGCTGCAGCCCGTCCCACCACCGGTTGAGATCCTCCTGGGAGTCCGCCGCCAGCGTGTGTTCCAGGACCCCGGTCAGCTGTACGGTCTTGATGTGGAATGTGTGCGACCTCTTGCACGTAGCGGGGTCGGCGTCACTGATCTGAGAGTTCTGTCAATAGAGGAGCATTGGAGTTTCCTTCAAGATGTTGATAATGGCCTCAATGATTTGGGACATACTGACACCATTTGATGATTATCAATGTTGAAAGAATTTGTATTTTCCAGAAGTTGAAACATAAGGTGTGTGTCATATTTTCAAATGTGCAAATGTTTACCTCATGACTGTTGTAACAATAGAAGGTCAAGTTTTTTATTATCTGTGATAAAAAAGTTGCAATTGGGTCATTTCTGTCTTTTTTTTACGCCATTCAAATGGCAACAAAGAAATTATAACACTTGAAAGTGGGCCATATGACTTTCACAAAACCAAGAAGGAAAACAATGAGAACAAGTTCTATGGATAGTCAACTTCTTTATTGCAATGAGTGTTACGTTTTGATGTAGATACAAGCACCGTTTAACTTTGTATATAAAGTCATATGAAACACTTGTTCAGGTAATAATCTCTATATCTGATGACAACTCCCAGGTGACCAACCTTAGTGACGGAGATATTGATGAGAGGCTCGGTGACCTCCACGTCCCCAGCAGAGGACCAGCAGGCCAGCTGGAGGTTCTTCAACACGCACCAGTACCGCTTCCACTTGGACAGGTCGTCATCCTCCTGCAGAACACATACATAATGTTTAACACCGCTTCGGCAGTATTGCAGCCATTAGAGGCGATTGAACTTTAGAAGTGGAACAAAAAATGTTTAAAGAATGAACAGATGTTTCCTCCTCTGCAAACAATATAAATCTGGTACATTGATACATATAAAAACTAATTCTTAATAGATGTGTATGAATATGAATTCAACCCCTGTCAGAGAACGCGGGTAAATTCAAACTTGTTGATTTGAAAATTAAATGATTGGATTAAACATATTGAATGGTAGATATGTTATGGGGTGTAAAACAGAAGTCTCAACTACCTTTCTTTAAGTGATAGTTTAATGAAAGTTTTGCAAAGATATACATTAACCCTTACGTTGCGTATATATATTTTACCATTTTTAGCCCCTGTGGCGGAATTTACAGGCTCGCAGCTCGCAGCAGTAGTTTGAGCTTAGGCACTAACGAGCTCTGCTGGCGGAATTTACAGGCGGCGATTCCGGTACCGTTTTTACGAAATATACCGCATCTACATGGCGAATAAGGACTATATACGGGCGTTCAATACAAATTCAAGTAGCGACACCCGTACACAAATGGCTAATTCACACCCGAAACTTTGAATGAATTTTCTATGATTTTTTGTTTTTATTCTATTACTTTCGAAAGATTGTCTTTAATTCGGGCCTCGTAACATCATAAATACCAAACGAAAAAAAATCCATTTATATACGGAATTGAAGACAAGATGTCTAGCTTCACAATGATATAAAAATTATTAGAATGCGACCTTTGGTTATAATTCTATAGCTATGTAAAGTTTGTCTTTATTTCCACCTATAAAATCGTCAATACTTACAACATGTATGCGGCATTGCAAACGGTCGTTCATCGCACTTTTCCAAGAAATCATAATCTCGAACCAGTTGACAAATAAGCACATGTCAACCCAAATATGGTTATGTTGTTTGACTTTTCAAATAAACGCTAACCTCGAACCATAACTGATGAAAATATGTTGATTAGTTTGTGTGCCGTTTGGTTTCACATGCCTCTCAGAAAGGTAAAATTGTATCTTTATTTCTGTGAATAAATCTGCGCATTTTATATAGAACAAAAGATTATTCTTTTCGGTTTATTGTGATATAAAAATTATGAAAATGCATTCAGTATTTTAGCCGTGATAAATGTTTTAGAAGTTGGTGAAAATCGCCGATTGTTTCAAAATTTATGAAGTGTAAACATGACCTTTTTCACGGCGCTTGCTGTGTCTTTATTATTTTTTTGAGATTTTCTAATTTTATATGGGAATGTAGTCCATTGTTTCCCCTTTATTTTGCCGTATTTTTTTTTGAAAACAAACAATTCGCTCACATGATATGAAGTGCGGGAGTAAGGCGAGTTAGCGATTTTTTTCCCCGTCTCGCGAGATGCGAGGCAGATAGCAGTCTCGGGCGAGGCACACCCGAGGCAATACAAACACGTGGGTGAAAATAGCCTCAAGCGAATTAATGCTTCGGGGGCTTAGCCCGACAAAATTGGCCTTTTGTAAAGCTAATTATCAATGCGTTACGGGTCAACAATGCACACGCAATTTGGTGTGAATTTTACTTGATATTTCGACCGGACATTCACACAGACTCGTTATCGTGGCTATCTGCGAGATGTATGTAAACAAGTTTTCATGTGGCGATATACGGACACACTTCGTCTCGCATTTCGCCTTGGGGGCAAATATAATTATTACTGACCCGGTAAATGCACTAAGTCCAACGTACGGGTCTCGCCAAGGGTTCTAACATTTTTCTCTATGAGCCTCCCGGATAATTACGGGACCCGCAAGTTAAGGGTTAAAATAAAAAAAAACCCATTTATTTTGGAATTTGGTTTAGTTTTCATATTTGTGAAATAAACAAAAGTATCATGGTTGACAGCTATTATGTCAATGAGTGAGTTATTGTTTAACGCTGCTTGGGCAATATTGCACCAATTTGTTGCGATAATTTGAAAGAACATTAAATCAAAATGCTTCACAAAATATATTGAACACCACAGTTTCAAGGAGTAGCGGACCCACCTGTAGATTGAGGAAGCCTGTGACAGCCGACTCCACTAAACAGTTGGGGAGAGCGGCTAGACGACTGCAGTAGTGTCCGAACAGAGGCAGCTCATGGACTACTCCTTCTGTAACACACAACACAGGAAGATTTAACTATAGATTATTTAGAATTTGCACATATTCCTATCACATCTTGAAAAGAGACGATGCCATGTGAGAGATACCAAGAAGAGTAAGCAGGATTATATTTATTTCAAATTTAATATCACAGTCAAATTCTGCAATAATTTTAATCTTAAGGCATTTCAACAGTGATTGTTCGGGACATCCTATCAATATGTTACAACAAACATGAACCATAATATACACATTCTTACAACTTTTCTTCTCCTGTCAAACCAGAATTAATATTGTTCGTTATCAAATCAACTCTATTAAAAAGAGGTTATATTTTTAGCACTTTAATATCATGTTGATTAGAGGACTAATAAATTTGGTTGTTTATTGCAATTTAGATCTGTTTGAAATGATTATGTTAATATACAAGGTAATCAATTATCCATTGATATATTACCTGCATTTGTTTCCAACTGCAAATCGAATGTTCTGATAGAGTCGTCTACATCAGACAACCATAATGAACCTTTTGCTACAAGCTCAAACTTCGGTCCTCTGAAAACAGGGAAACAAAAATTAATGTTTAGAAAAATATGTTTTTGTCTGAGGTAGGTATAACTTACTATATGAATCTTTAGACACCATTGTTACGACATAGAATCAATTTATTAATTTATGTAAAACAGTTTGAGAATATATATTTTTAGATCTTTTTCATTACAATAAATTATGTAAAGAATATTGTAAAATATGAGATATTTCAGTTGATTTTATGAATTTAAACAAAGAATAAATAACAAAATGATACTTACAATACCATATTTCCAATAATATCTGAATCATTCTGAAATTAGAGAAAATAAAAAATGTTCAAACAATTTGAAAACCAGTAATGAATTTGGAGGAACGAGGAACACTCTAAGGGAGATAACTCTTCATGGCATGAAAGACCACAGCAAATACCGGTAACCACATAAAATTCATAAAACTTTGAAACCCATTTTAAAATTCATTTCAAGCTTTACAAATTACTGAATGTTAATATTGATTGTTATTGACTTTTCTCATAAACATTTAAATAGAAATTTATCATTTAGAAAATAAAGACAATAGCTCTAGAATAAGATAAAAAGACGTAGTAAACAAGAATCACAACATTAGGAAGGATATTGGTCATCCACATCTAACATGATCCTACTAATTCCACAATAAAACAGAGTCTGTGTAAGAACTCACTAATCCCGATAGTCTCTTCCCGACGCTCCTCCCCACGGACCCGGATATATCGTTAATCTTCTTGCGCAGCTTCTTGGGTGTGTTCGCTATGGAGAGATCGTCGTGCAGCTTGTGGCAGTAAACCTCCACCTTGCACTCGAAGTCATGAGGAATGTTGTTACTGGGGGTGAAAGATTGTCGAAATATTACAATCTATATAAAATAATAGAAATTAATTTGAAATATTAGAATGGCATTGTACAATAACATTGATCCCTCTTATAACTTTACTTCATAATCAAAGCTTTTTTTAATTGTACTAAATATATTCTTTCTTTTGTGCTCTTGGCATCTAACATCAGTTAATGTGTTATTCTATCCTCTAATGCTGATTGTCATGCACGGAAGCTATAACGCACATTTTCGCATGAAGAGGCTTGCACTTGGGCCTCCACATGAGCAGATACAAGCTACCAACTTATAAAAATCAAATGTAAACAAATAATTTTAACGTACAACTGTAACTCACAATAAGATAACATCCTCGAAAGTGATGTCCGTCATACTCCTGTCTACGTTGCTGATCATAGACGTGTCGTATATCTCCGTACCGATCTTCAGGAGACAGAATACAGCATATCGTCGGTAGTCTGAAAATCAGTGATTTATTACATTAGGTATAAGTTTAACAGTAGAACGCGGATATAGCAAACAAACGGATACAACAAACAATTTTAAAAGTCACTTGAAGTTTGTTATATCCGTGTTCTACTGTATGTCACATGTACAGTGTGGAAATTTGAAAGGGCATGACATAAAGGGTCTTGACATTTCTTTCATTTACTTATAGATATATATATACAACATCAATAAAATCTGCAATATTATTCAACTTCACTGACAGGTGAAAACCTCGTTACAGTTCTTACATTAGAAATTTATATCACTGCGTCTACCATGTTCAATCTACATGAAATGTTAATAGCTACATTTACGTCTGACATTTTGTAATTGTTAGCGAAATTATGTAATACATGTTCTGTAGTCAATTTGAAGTTGAGTAAACATTTATGGTAACTATTTATAACAGAAATTTTAACATTACCTTTAGGATTCTTATCTTCCTCAAATTAGTTAAAAAATCAAAAGAAAATTAAATCAAGGAAAGTTTTGCCAAACAAATAGTTTTTGAATTGAAAAAGTGTTTAGTGAAATGTGTTTCTTCAGCTGCTAGCTCCAAAATTAACATTATAAGAAACTATTTCTTGATACATTAAATTCTTAGTTCATTCAGCAATTTTGAATTAAAAATCAATAAAATTCACTTTCAGGCAGAAAAAAAAGGAAGTCAAATTTGCGCTGATTATTCATAGATCGGTTCATGAAGCAGGCCCGTGGGTCAAGACAGTGCTGTACAGTTTACATATCCCCAGGTATTGATGTGTGACAGAGGATCAATCAGCAGGTATTCCTGGTGTCAGTGCTACACGAGTTTGATCTATCATACACTCACTGTGGCCATAGGGGCACTCCGGGGACAGACAAACATCGGTTGGGGAGGGGAGGGGAGGGGAGGTGAGGGGAGGGGAGGGGAGGGGGTGACGAGGTAGGGGAGGGGATAAGGGGAAGAGATAAGGGAAAGGAGGAAGGAAGGAAGGGGAGAGGTTAGAGTCAAGAGCAGAGTGCTTGACTTACGGTAAGTGCATGATTTGAAAATAATTTTTATTATATGGCCCATTGGGTTGAAATGAAGAGGGTTTAAGGGTTTAACAGTGCTTCCAATAGAATTTTATTTAAACCTTGGCGGCTGGTATTATTTCTGAGAGAAAACCTACAACACAAATGAGGCCATGCTTTGCAGTGAAACCTGCTAGCATTGGCTGGAATCTGTGGACCTTAGTCAGAATGCACTGAATTACTGTAAAAGCTATCTATAGCAGACCATTGTGAGCAGGATTGAACTTTTGACCATTTGATCTGAGACCAAAATAAAGATCATTCCATTAAACTGGCTACTCTCTGACAGGTATCTGGACTGTAGGATGGTAAAATAACTGTTAAAGGCGCTGTAGCACGTTTTTTGCAAATTTAATTTTTTCAAATTTCTCATTTATAATGATAGTTTATGTCATTTATATTTACTTTAGAGGGTAAAACATCTTATTACACAAACCAATTATCCGTAGTGGTAATAATGGTAATGCGTATAAAGCAAACATTGCATGGCGGCCATTTTATTGTGAACACATTTTATTATTTCGAATGACAAAAACAATTCCCATGGCTTTACGGAACCATGTACACTCATTTGTAACTTGATTTTCCGAAGAGAGAAAGGTGTTTTGCTATTGTTGACATTATTTTAAAAATACATTTCATCGACTTATTTGAGCGAAAAAATGTGCTACAGCGCCTTTAAAAGCTGCCCTTAGACTGTAGATTTTATCATCCTCATCTGAGAAAACGGAAGGTAACCAATGATAAGACCCTCTTGACAAGGGGCTTCAGGCATGCGATGAATTTATTTCTAGTCATTTTGCTGAGTATAACATTAGTCTCCAAGTCTCTTCCCTCCCAACCCCAGGAGACTGTCCACTAGGAGTTGTTGTCCGCTAGCAGTACATGTTTGGGGTGAGCTCTTTGATTCACCTAACATGACCTGTACATGTTTACAGGGCATGCTGGAGGCTATACACAACTCCATACACGTCCACTCTCAATCTTACCTCCTTTAGAGAGGACAAGGATATTTATGGATGATCAACTTCTTTATTTAACAATAGCAACATTGCGGTATAGATCCTTATACCATTGGGGGGGTGGGGGGTGTTAACCATCCAAAGGATAACAACTCAGTGTTAACAATTAAATGTGTTTGGTTACCCCCCTTAAGCTACGCTACATACTATCGGTTCACCCTCAGTCTACCATCAGGCATCCTTTAGTGGATCCGGACCACCACTCATTACCGTCAGCCGCCAATTACCTCCGCAGACTAGTTCATGCAATTAAAGAAGTTGATAATACATAAATATCCTTCTCTATAACACCAATTTCTACAGTGGCTTTTAAACAGTTCTTACCTCCTTTATTCTTGAAGTGGTCACTGTCTTTCCACATTAACGGGATCCGGATATCTGCAAGCAAATAGTGAAATATATAATGTTGCTTTGTGGTGTTAACTAAATATTATTTTACAGTATTAAAACACTTCTCACTCGTTTAGATTAGGGCAAGTCTTTTCATTTCAATATCACAAAAAAAATTGGAATATTTTATGGTTTAAGGTCAAGGACAAACATTTAATCCTCTTGAAAAGTTCTTTGACATGATTATAGGTTTCTGTCATTTATTGAAGAATAATGAACATGGTAAGTGGTTATAAAAAGAAGGTTTTATTAACACATCAGTTGCTGAATTATTAGGTACAAAAAGATTATGAATAGACAATTTACAGAAATCATTTATAATAATCCCAGATGGGCCAATTTTAGCTAAAGATAGGCTATGTCCCTGAATATTGGTAAAGTATTGAAAATGTTCAACTTAAGAACAATTATCAGATTTCTGCTTTGATTTTTATTACCATAGCTCTCATTGGTAATTGTACAATGATGAAATAAAAATGTTACAATAGTGTTTGAGTGAGTGCCTGATTATATGGCCTTCAAATATTCAAATAAAGATTCTTGTTTCATGATAAACCTCAACATACATTCAAATCTTGAGTATCAAATTTCTTATTTTTTTCAATTTACTAATTCAGAGTTGAAGAACATGCAAAATGTTTTCTAAATTTGAGATATTTTACATGAGATTTTGCAACGACTGGTATTTCTTGTATTCTTGTTCTATATGAGATGAACAGCACTTTGAGAATAAACAGACAAAATCATTTCATCACACATAACGCAATTAGTAATTTTCTTGGCCGAAAATCAAACAGCTGATTCTTTCATTTTCATGTTACATCGTCTAATGTAGACCAGAGATGGTCTAGCAGCTAGGATGACAAGGAGTGAATTTACTGTATTTATTCTTAGCTTCCACTTGCTAATTGGATTTATTGAGAGAAGGAGTTGAGCTGAGGAATCTAGACTTGCTATACTATCTAGACTGGGCTGTTTGTCAGTTGAATATTTTGCTGAAGGGTCTGGCGGAGAGATTATTTTTTTCTATTTCTAACCAGTTACTATGTTAAATATTCTCCAATTTTTCAAGAGCTTAAGTGCATGTTTATATAGACAATCTGTACTATGAAACAGAATAAATATCTGAAATTGAAAGAGGTGATCTTCACAGATCTTCAATGGGTTGAAATTTAACAAAATTAGACATAGAAATACTTACCGGAGACACTGACTTTAGCCGTGCAGGGCAGCTGGTTGCCTTCTACAGACCTACAACAAAGTGAAATGTTTGTTTTCATTAGTTTGAAAAACAATGCAGTTTCAATGGGATTATGTTTTCTGAGTTGAACTGAATATTGTACATTTAAAAAAAAATCTATATACACGTACAAGAATATTATTCATTTAGTTGACAGTTATACTAAAGTACTATTTTTTTACAAAAGATTGCCAAGCGATAATTGTGTCAGTATGACTTTCTGTATTTGTCAGTAACATCAAGTGAGCTGTTTTCTGATTATTTAGTGCGATTCAAATAGAAAAGAATGGGAGATAAAGAAATTTGGCATGACTTGTAAATATTTGTGTATAATCTTCGCTCTTGCTGCGCAATAAAAAATTCAGACATAAAAATCATATGACACTTCCTCTTCCACTTTTATTTTTAATTCAGAGGTAAAATTTCAATATTCAGAATTATTGATGTGAATTAGTTCTATTGAAAAACAAAATAACAATGTTGTTTTCAGATTCCCTGCTGTTGGCGGAAAGCTGTGAGCTGTGTTCTGCTGAATCAACAACTTTGCAATTACCGATATCCAATTGACTTCTTTTAGTTGACTAGATAATCTAATCAATGCGTGATAAACAACTCTGTTGTTTTGATATAATATCTGAGGAAACATAAATAGAGGATTTATCATGTTCATTCACCTTACGAAATTTCTAATGAAATGTAAACACTTCCCTATACCACTAATACACACCTGCCCAGCACTATACAAGTATATTGGTCAGTTTGTGTTTCTACTGCTAGTGCATGTAAACATTGGGATGCTTGAGTTCAGAAGGCTATCATAACATAGCAATCCATTCTAAAGAGTTAATGTTACAATTTATAACCTATACTATGAGGGCAATCGTATCAGGGTTAAAAATTTTCATGCAACTAGGCCCTAGGGCAAAATATCACTTTGTCAAGGTGACGTGAACAATGTTATGACGTCACTTCTTCTATGATGTGACATTGTAAAAATGCATTAGGTAGCCAACCTATGCTTGAAATCAAATTTTAGTGTATTTTTTATGACTTCGATAATAAAAAGAACTTCAAATTCGTGTCTATGTTTACGACATCAGTGCCTGAATATTGGTATATCACTCATTCTTGCTCCAGGAATACTTAGATTCAGGCACTCGTGTTGAAAACATACTGACATAGATTCTTATTTAACATCCTCTATTTTTCTGACTTACTGGTTTTTGCCGAGCACCTCGTCAGTTTTGCGTTTCTGCAGTTCGTGCATGTACGCGTAGATGCGTGTGTTGGATGTGAGGAGGTTCTTGGCGGCCTCTAGCATCTGTGCGGGATGTTTGGACGCAGCCAGCAGCTTGGCCGTCCCTTCCCTCATCTTCATCTCATGGTCAATTTTCTGTTTCAGGTCATGGTCCTGGGGGAAGAAGAAGAACAAAATTAAATGGTGGAGAAAAATTAATAACATTAATTCCATTGATAGATAAAACAACGCGATTTTTTGTTAACCATTGCTGTTAAGAGTATTTCATTTTATCATGGTGGGCCTGTATTATTGAAGAAAGAAAGCCTGCAACAATATTTGACTATATAATGCAATAAAACCTGCAGAGAAGAAGAAATACGAGTGGGTGGGTGAGAATTGTTAAATGCTTGGCCATTATTACAGTCATTTCAGACGAGATGCAAGACACAGAGAAATGTAACAAAATAATCTGAACTCAATGAAGCTATCCATCTAAAAATCTGTATGATATTATCCAGCTTATGAACTAAGCTTAGCACTTAAATAATCTGGATGGAATGGTGGGCACCACCCTGACCTGGTTGCCCCTCCCAGTTATATAATCACAATGTCTGATGTAACAATGGTTGAGGATCAATGTTGTTCTTATTGTGATCTGACACGAACCCAGTGTGTAGATGAGAGGAATAATTATTGGTATCTCGTAACATGACAGACACAGAATTACAGAATACGGTAATCAAGAGCCCAGGGCCCCCTTTCACAAAGCACTAAGGTGATTGTAAGTCACTAAGATAACCTTAGCCCAATGTTAAAGAACGGGAGTTAAGGTTAACCTTAGTAAAGGTTGCTTTGTGAGAGGGGCCCTAAGGACATTTAGAATTAAATTTTTTAAAGGGGTGCTTACTATAAGAATGCAGGGTTTTTTTTGTGGTCACCAATGTTGTTAGAGGCCTTGGATAATATATATCCTCTAACATATATATACTCACACACATCCTCCCTCTATTTGCTAACCTAATAATCACCCAATGAACAAAGCCTCTGTGTGTGTACAAGCAGTAAGATGTATATCCTGACTGTAGAGATAAGGTTAGTTTCATACAGGACACACATGATATCACTATAGCGACATATCCTTCACTTGATATCACTTCTTGTAGTGTACAATACACCATCATCCTTCACTTGATATCACTTCTTGAAGTGTACAATACACCATCATTTCCTAATCTGGCTTCCTGCTATTGTTTATGCTTATGTGATGAACTTCACGTTCAAAATGGATAGAAGGTGTTTATTTCAGTAAACTTGACATTTCAATACTTGAAAATTCTAAATTCAAAATTTGCAAGATTAAAAATGTATTCATTGTCAGTAAGTCATGAAATTATAGGAGTTATAAGAAACAGAAGTGAATGTAAGTCAACATGTTAGTCAAGCAATGTCAAAGCTTTAAGTGATCTTTTGGGGTTAGTCAAAGGTAAAATGTCAAAATCTGTGACCTCTGTCTCATATATAAAATATGCATAATCACTTTTCTATGTCCATAATAAAGTATATATAATCATTGCAATAGGACAAGAATAAATGCAATGGTTAAATTCATTTTTGGTCCCATTATGTTGCCCAACAGAGTCACCGACACAAATCTACACATGAAATGTTAATGATTTACTTTCAAAACTACATGGATAAATCGTTTTGGGAGAATACCAATCATGAACCTATAGTTTATTATAAATCCAAGAAAATACCAAGGTGGTGCAGAGATTATGAGATTTAGAATATTGGACTTATATAAGCTAGGCTATATATTTTGTGTTTAAAGATTCATGACCTGCTGTTACGACATAAAAGCTGCACCGAGTGCCGCAGTGTTGTCAGAGTGACAGCTAGCTGATGTGGCAGTAGTGAATAAACTTGTTTCCACAAGGTGATCTTGGCAAGCTCTTAGTGCATTGGCTTGTATGATACATTCAATTTGTATAGTGAAAATATGTATTCAGGAAAACAGAATGTTATCAAGAGTATTGAAAATGAATAACCCAAACCAACATATAAACAAAATCAATCATCAATTTGCCTACCGACAGAACAATTGATCGTCTTCGTCCCGGTCCCCTGAACTGACACACAAATGTAAAAACATCATCATCATCATCAACACTGCTCAGCGACATTTTGTAGGTCTATTAGTCTTCCTTTGTGTTGAAATGTAAACAATTTGAACTGCCTCCCTTCGATTTCCTTTCACTCAGACCCTTACCACACAAAAAAATCAGGATAATCAAATCCAAGAAAGTGAATGTTTTAAGTAATCATGGATTCAAATATGCTTATTTGTAAGCAATCCTGGCGCAGTTCAACTATCCTTGTGCAATCAACATTGCAGCTAGTTCGATCGAGTCCTTAATACATGGCACACGTCCAAAGATAAGTAAAAGCTTAAAATAAATCAAATCCAAGTGCAATGAAGGTCTGAAACAATCATGGGTTCAAACATGCTAATTTCAGAGCATGCAGAGAGCTTGTGTAACCGTCACTGTAGTTAGTTCAATCGAGTTCTTAATACATGACACGCGTCCAGAAAATCAACAACAGCACTATGTAAGGTGGCAAACAGTCGTGTAGCAATCAAGAGTGCTAATTTGTAAACAATCCAGGTAGGACTTCACGAGGTACAATCCTTGAATACCTTGACGATCAGGTTCTACTGGCTAACTCACTATAAACCTCATCACGTCCGATCTGTGGAGATTCAGCCACTTGTAGTCACATCAGCTGATTGGCCTGATAGACGACGGAGACCTGTCAATCACATGTAACAAGCACTTGTCTATGTGATATAGTGCTGTATCGATATAAAGCAACCACTTGTCTATGTGATATAGTGCTGTATCAATATAACTATACTGTAGGAATGTAAAAGTTTATGATCCAACCGCTTGTCTGTGTGTGACTAAAAGTTTGAATAACCATTATCTATGAGTAATTATTATCTTCTAGTTACCAAGCGAACACGTCTCTATTCGATATATACTGTATCAATATATCTGAACTATTTTGTGTGATGTAAGGTCAAATATGTTCTTGCTGGATTTGTACTAGACAGTCAAATGTGATAAGTGCAGTATTCAACTGTGTAACCTATTTGAAGAACCAGAGTCCAAATATGTCTGCAAATGTCACTTAAAGGTCCAGTGCAAGTTCAAGGAGTCAGCAATGTCAACCACAAGTTCACTCTGTTATTTGCAGTTGCTCTAACTTCTCTATGTAAACCCCAAAGGTGTGCGCTCAGATGGAATCATGAAATAAAAACATGCCACTTTGAGGTTTATCCAAACCACATGAACAGCCCTGGATCAACCTAGATATTATTCAACACACATATGAGCAGTATTCCAGTATATGAATCAACACTGTACTTGAAGTGGCACAAGTGTAAATATCCACGGCTGATGCACTCAGTGCAACAATTGATTATCACCGCATGAGTTGAATATCACTGTATCATTTGTAAAGAATGTATCAGTTGATAAATATTGACTTCAACTTTCATAAAGCAACATAATGTGAAATCATAACTTCAATAATCATAAAGCTTCAAAGCGATGTATCACAGGAAACAGCCAAACATAAACCACAGCTTTCTACTGGAGATGCTTGATGTCTCTACAGTTGCAAGGCAATTCTATAACTGAAAACCTCTGTCCAGTGTTTCACTTGCAAACCATTGACTATCAGTTGCAATGCACTAATCACTTGAAAAGCCAGTACTGCATCATTTGTAACAACCAAAATTTTCTCCTAATCACTTGAAAACGATGAGCTATCAGTTCATTATCCATGCATCACTTGAACACTGCAACAGTGTTAACTTGAACATGCATCTAGAAATTGAAAAGTTCCCTTGAATATTTGCAAGACATCAAGTCAAATCAGTTGAAAACATCACAGCAATGTATTACTTGAAAAGCAATGTATCACATGAATGGCAATGTATCACAAGAACATCAATGTACCACTTGAACGTTTCACTGTTATCAATGTATCACTTGAACAACATTGTATCACTTGAACAACATTGTATCACTTGAACAACAATGCATCACTCGAACAACAATGTGTCACTTCAAAACTTGAACATCAAGCATTGAATTTTTTTCCATTGAAACAACAAGATATCAATGAAAGGCCTTGCATCAAATCCACCTCTGCCCATCACCCTAGCATCTCTAAGTTGTAAAGCCAGTCCTATATGTTTAAAGAGACTGGACAGCACACCGGACTGAACAGACAGACGGATAGAGTGGCTCCATATCCGAGTGAAGAGGCTGACTGGTGCAAGGAAACACTGACTGACTGACTGGCTGGCTGTATGGCTGTATGGCTGTATGGCTACTGAAACATCTGCCTCACTCTATCTCCTGGGTCATGCATGGTTTCTCTACTTCCTTACTTTAATTGGCAACTCCCTACAGGTATTTTACATGCGTCACTGCACAAATTTTAACTTTTAATAATTCAAGTGTTTTAAGTCTGAAAATTTATCACAATGATCATCAAATATGCTGGCAAAACTGCACAGTTCTAAAATATTAAATAATGCAGTATAAGCGTAAGATTTTAGATGAGTCACTTCATGAATTAAATATTTTTTTTGAATATCTTAAAATGAATCTCATATTAGAACAATTTATAACTAAAGTAAAGTACTGTATTTATTTCTTTTGCTATGGATCAGTGTTTTTTTTAAACCAAGAATCATATAATACAAAAATCAGACAATAAAATATTTTCCATACATTTTACAATTGAAAATAATATAAATTTATAGCTAATTAGTTATCAATATCAGAAAAAAGTGCATAAATATATAACTTTAGAATTTAATCCATGAATCAGATAACCTGGGCACTGCATTCAACTGGCGTCTACAAGTTATTCACACCTAGATGTTACATACATAAATAACTCAATGTCACCCGTAGGCATGTATAATTTAATGCAAATGCCTTCAACCTGTCACGAATGTGGTATACACAGAATTAAACACTCTCCTTTGATATCCTTCAGATATACATTAAATTTTTTTAATCCAAGTAAAAGAAAAGTAACACCTAGGAAGTGTAAATCCTATAGTAAGTCTATCAAATGAATGTTAACATAATTCAAAGTTCAAGGCATATGAAACAAAACACCAGGCCAGGATATCCATTTGTAATATTAAAGAATGGGAGTAAAGGTAAGCCAAGTTAAGCTTGCTTGGTGAAAGGAGCCCCTGTTGTCCAGATTGTATATGTATAAATATATATATGTTCCTGGTGAGATGAGAGATAACCTTTGATCTGTATACCTCTACCTGCAATTCTAATCAGGTGTTAAATGTGCTACTTGTGATGGTGTTGGGTAACTGAACAGTCATTTGTCATAAGCATTGAACTTGAAGGGTCAATTTACCAGTGTTGAACACTGATTATATAAGCAATGAGGTTGTCTGTCATTGTCAATCAATGTTACTGTCCGACCTAGTGGACAGTGGCAGAATTGATCATAAAGAACCAGCAATCAATGTCTCTGGTTTTGTTTATTGGACAAATATTGTTTTCATTGTACAAGATATCCTTTCCTATGATTATAGCCTTAAGAAGCAACTCTGACATTATTTATCTTCATTATTTGCTTGTTTACATGTTCTGGTGGATATTTTTGATAATGTTAGTGCAATTAAAACAACAACAGTATTTATCTCGAAGCTTGAAAGAAAAAAAACGAAAGACACGGTTTGAAATGCATTGACAAGTAATTGGACTTCACCTTGGAGGATTTAAAGTAAAAAATTAGATTATTTGAACTTTGATGTTGTGTTTCAAAAACCATTACAAAAACTTTTGATTTTTTAATTGGTAACAATGGGATCATGCAAAGCTAGAGAGCATGATCAGACACAATTGGAGATCTTAATTACTTCAAAGAACAAAATTCCTTTAAAAAAGTGACAACATTTTTTCAAAAGTTCAAAATGCAAGAAGTGGCAAATCGCCCACAGAGAGCATGCTAAATGGTACAACTGTTCACAGTAGGGGACAGGGTAAGACCGTCACTTCTACGCAGTGGTGCACATCAAACTGATGTGATAATTAAAACCTTTTATCAATTACAATTCATAAAAATTTCAAACTGTGCAATTGAAAAATGAGATCACAAAATTAAAAAAAATATGTAAAAAAAAAAAATTAAACAAAAAGTTTCACAGTGTAATATAGCCAGAGAAGATATAATTTTTCACTGATTTTCCCCAGAATAGATACATAAAATTACCAGCAGTTGTGCACTGAGAGTAAAATGAGCAAAATTTACTAAAAATTCCCCCCAAAAATTAAACATTTATTTTATAAATCTTTCTGCATTTTTTGAGCAATTGTAAAATGAATAAAAATTGTTTAATCCTTACAGACTTAATCAGAAGAGGCTCTCAGCTGTAATGAAATAAGATGATCAACTCTGCAGCTTTGCACAAGCCAAAGTAATCTGCAGATGAGTAAATGACAACCAGAAATTTTTTCAATAGCAAATTTTTATCTTAAGCAGTTGCAGTGGCAGATTCTAAGGGATAAGGTAGGACAACCTTGTTTCGAGGTTGGTTAAATCAAGAGTCTTCTCGGCTAAACAGAAAACAATCTCCAAATGCCTCCTCGCCAGGTGAACTGGGATGCCAGGTAAATATCACACACAGGTGAGCCAGGTGAGACTGATTACACCTGCACTCACCTGTAATTAAGAAGCTAATTTGAAGATCGGAAAGACAACCTTGAAATATTTGTTGAGTTGTGTGTATACCTTACTCTAACTATATAGGAGAAGGATTGAGTTAATACAGCCTCGTCTTTCTTTATATAACAGTGCTGGATGTAACTTGGTGTAACTAGAACTTTAGAAGCGCATTTCCCAATTCTCACTACACAACAAGGATTGATTATATAATCTTTCTTCATTCAACATGAAAAATATTAAGGTAATTGGAAAAGAGAAGAACTAGTTTGTTTTATTGTTTATGAAACAGTACTAAGGCTTGTGTAATAACTATAACTTTGGAAAGAATTGGCTTTTCATCCAGACCTGACAGAAATAGGCTAGACTGGCTTGTCTCTGTTTTACCAGAATTTAAGAATTCTTTAGGGCTCTGTTATATTATCTTTCACTAAATTTCATTATAAAATTTCCAGGGACTTAAATCTACTCAAAAAAGGATAAAAGACGATATAAAATAACTTCTGTCTTAATAAAAGTTTGTATGCCTACTTCTGTATCTATAAAGTGCTTATAGGACCTGACTTCAATAGTTGAAGAAAGAATCTTTATACAAGACTGAATGTTTATCTATTTACAAATAAATTGCACTCCTGTTGAATATATTGGTTGATAAAACATTGCCATTAAACTGTTGATATTTATACAAGAACATTTGCTATCGAGAGAATTATGCAAAGGATGTTGAAGTAAAGTTATTATGTGTATTGATAGAAATTGTAATAATATTTGCAACAGCAAAAAGATCCAAAAGTAAACCAAATGAAACCAAATATGACCTGGGGTTTCAAAGTTAAGATCATCATTTTAATTCAATTGATCCATTGACAAAACTTTAAAAGAAGCCTCAATTGTTATATTAGAAAATATTAATACAAAATCATGATACCTGATTGTGCGAGATCTGTAAAAGATGTATTTGTGATGGATACTATTATTATTCAGTCAGTAAGTATTTCCTGTGAGTCACAATGGATACTGTCAGGAAGTATCTTAACAATAAAATCTTTGAAAACCATAAAAAATTCACAACAATTTAGTTATTTTAGCAGCATTTTCATTCACAAATAAAAATGACTTATCTCATTGATCACAACTAAAATCCAAGAAATAACTAAAATAAAATAAAAATTCTGGATAACTTCTATATCGTGAACAAACAGTGGAATGTGACCTATTGAAGGTGTAAGCATATATTCCGAAATGTTGATGAAGTTTACAATAAAGAAGATTTCAAGAATTTTTTCTCTTGAATTAGTTGTTATTGCTAAACACAACTAACAATGGTTTGACTTAAAGGTACAGCAGCACGTTTTTGCGGATTTTATTTTTTCAAATTTCCCATTTCTAATGATAATTTATGTCATTTGTATTTACATTAGAGGGTAAACCATCTTATTACACAAACCAATTATCCGCTGTGGTATCAACGGTGTTGCGTATAAAGCAAAAATTGAATGGCGGCCATTTTATTGTGAACACATTTTATTATTTCGAATGACAAAGATGATTCCCATGGCTTTACAGAACAATGTACACTCATTTTTCCGAAGAGAGAAGGGTGTTTTACTATTGGTGACATTATTTTTCAAATACATTTCATTGACTTATTTCATTGAAAAAACATGCTACTGCTCCTTTAACGGATTCAGAAGCTTAAGTTTAATAATATTTTCTTTTCAGCAGATATATTTAAAATGTTAAAAACAAATATTTAATTATAGCTCTGAATACGCCCACTCAAGAAAGAAATGTTGTTTGTGAGAATATTTGTGTATTCAAACAAAAACTCCAGCCTTCATTAAAATGATCTAAGAATATCACCTATTCACGAAAGTCATTACAGTTTTAATTTACTCTTATAATGGGAATGAGATAACCTTTAGAGTGTATATTTGTCCATATGGGATTAAAAATCTATTTCTTTACATTATTTGAAATAAATTCATCACTATTATTCACCAGATATGGCGACTTTTGATATTATTTATGACACATTGAACATTTTAAATGATATTGAGATTAAATTCAAAGTATGGTTTTTTAAAATAAAAAAAACCAAAAACATGTTTCATGAAATGTTATGAAAAATTTATGACGTCCGTTTTCATAGACCAATGTTGATCTCGATCATTCAGAGTTTAGTAATGTGGGTGGGGTCAGAAGTCAACTGGTTCCACTTGCAGAGAATAAACATGGCTGCCATTGTTGGAATCCCATGCTGCTTTCCTTACAACTAATTGCACTCTGACATTCTATTGTTTCTCAGGCCCTCAGTTGAACCAGGTTAACAAACCATCAATGATCCTATGTTTTTGGGGCATTTTTAAAATTATGACTCTAACCATGTAATTAATTACCCTAAAAACTTTGAACTTACCAGGCTCTATATAAAGATAAAAGATAAATGTTAATATATAATAAAAACCTTTGCTTAAATATATAGTCTGAAATATTTGCTTATTACTTGCCCCCAAAAAATCCTGTTATGTTTACTGGCTTCTCAAGATTCCAATAAATTGGCCATTCAGAATTTGTTTGTAGTTGACAGTATTTCTTCTTACCCTTAAATTTGCGGGTTCAAATAACTCAAATATATATCTTTAGAAAGTGGTTGTTTAATGATTATTCCCTTTTTTAAATGAGTAGATTCCTGTAAATTGAACCCTCAGGTATATTTAGGCATCACGTTTTAAATGTTACAAACGTAGCCTTCAGCACAAAACGAGTTGAAAAACAACCTTTTTCATCCTATTTTACCATTAAATGAAAATTTTGAGTTGTAATTAGAGTAACTGACAAGTTCCAATATCGGAGAAGGTATCCAATTACCTGGTAATTAAGAGGTGAAATGTAGCATAACGAGAAGGTAAGTGTTAGTGGTGGGAGCACCTGCTTTAGATGTACCTGGAGACAACAAGTCTATTAACTATAATCAACAGCCACTAGGGTCTGCTGGGGAATAAATGCCACACTAACTGAGAAACTTGCTTGTTATAGAGTCGTATTGGTCAAGGAGGTAATAATAAAAAAAACTTTTGACTATTGGAAATGAAATTGCTTGATTAGGAAATAAATAAGTTCATGTTGTAGTGTCATATTTGGTCTTTCTTTTCAGCAGTGCAATATTTTTTAGCTTCTTTTGTCAACTTAAAGATTACAGACATATCCTTAATGATAGAATGTTTTTGGTTGTTAACACTACATACATATACATGTATATAAATGAAGATATCCTGCCTTCCCCTAAAATGATTTTGATTCATGTAATTTCAACGTTTCCCCCCAAGTTTATGATCGACATTAGTCATTAGTATTTATGCCATCTCCATGGCAACAAGAAGGGGAATCCCCTGCCCTGTATGACTCATGCTGCCAGCCTGGCAGTGTTGTAGTGGCAGTCTAAACCCAGCATGAGTTCACACTAACCCTGCAGTAAACGATGCAATAAAATGGAATGAGAGAATAATTATGCATTCCTTGCATTCTTATACTATTCCATTTCTAACCATTTCATGTCTTGTCTGAATGGATGTTTGGTAAATCACAACATGTAACATGTTATATTTAGGATCGATCACACTATCTTAAATTTTACAAAATCCTCTACTTTTTCCCCCGGGAAGAGTCCAAGGGGTTTGACCAGACCCCATACCTTCAGAGTCAGGCACTAATCACCATGTAGCACTGACTGTACCACCAGCTTATCCATTCGGCCACCGGGATCATTTTGGTATGAATCCTTTTAGCACATAGTAAAAGTTTGCAGTTTTTATCCATCAGACCGTAAGGAAAGTCATAGAATTGGTTAAAAGATACTTTTCTTGAATGAGCTGAACATCAGATGAGGTTTAGATATGAAGACAATTTTGAAAATGACACTGTTTATAATTTCATAGACATAACTATCTCAATAACAATCATCATGCAATGGTGGGTCAAATCAACTCATATTTTACAACATCAGATATAATTTATTCATATACAATACCCAAACTACATATCAGATAATTTTAGAAACACCTGCTATCCAAATCAAAACACAAACTCTCATTTCCTTATCACATAAACATTTGTTTTTGAAATAAAGGTATTCCATAATTACGTTTACTCAAAACACGAGAGGCTGAGAAGATTAGTTTTCAATTGGTACAGGATCTCATCAGCTCAGTTTATCCTCGGGCTGTATTTTACAAACAGACCATATTGGACGCATCTCTAGGTATCTATTTATCTGTGTCTGTAGCTATCTAACTCATCAGGGTACCATATGATCATACTCAAAGTACTATTTTCAAAACAACATATTTACAAACACTTCACACTGTGATTGCCTGCAGTTCATTATCTGATGTTAGTTGTGAGGAGAACATCACAAGCTTCTTATGATTTGTGTAACCACCTGGATACCTCCCAGGATTCATTATAGACTTACAGCAGGTCTTCATAACCTATACGCTCATAAACTTACAGCAGGTCTTCATAACCTAGTCATAGACTTACAGCAGGTCTTCATAACCTATAGTCATAGACTTTCACAAGTTCTTCATAACCTATACGCTCAAAGACTTACAGCAGGTCTTCATAACCTATAGTCATAGACTTTCACAAGTTCTTCATAACCTATAAGCTCAAAGACTTATAGCAGGTCATCATAATCAATACTCATAGACTTACACCAGTTCTTCATAACCTATAGTCATAGACTTAAACCAGTTCTTTATAATCAATATATTCCTTATAGACTTAAATCAGGTCTTCATAATCAAGATTCCAATATATATTTGTTACATCATTTAGAATGTCAAAGACTAAAGAAAAGACTAAATAAATCGAATTGCTTGACATGTCAACCTACTGGGAAAGCCTCCTAGAACATAACTATTAAAATCCATCGCCTGCCATCCCTGAGTATGCCATCCATTTATTGGTTACCTCCCCTTGATCACTTTCAATACACATGTAGAGAATAGAACAATGTGTAGGAAATCGTTTGTAATATTTCAATTTCAGGAGTATTTCACTTGTATTACAGGGATAAAGCCTACAACATCATAGTGGCTATAATTGCTGTAAAACCTGTAGGAGCATTGGCTGGAACTAGCACACCATGGTTCGTACTGTCCTGAATATCAATGTAGCTTTGCACCCTAACTCTTATCACATCTAGTAAGCCACTCTACTGAACTGAAAATTGTCATGCTCCAGACAGGATCTGCAGCTTGGATCTCTTGATCCAAAGTTCAAGGCACTAGCCACTGTACAATGCTGCCCCTACAGAGCCTACAGAAGAGTCTAGGTGCGTGAGAGTCTGACTGCACCCCACCAGGAGAATCTCTCAGTCCAATAAACAACAGCAGTACATCTACACACTGGCTAATCAGCAACCGGTGCTGCTATTTTACCTCAACAAGTGTAATTCCAGGTGTGCAGTGAAACAACTTCATTTCTATGTCAGTAGAAGTTGTTGCATGCAGCTGAGGTTACTAGAGGTTTTCAAAAGATATGTTACTGTTTGGTTAAAAAAGTATTCAATATTCAGCAAATTAATAATAACAGCAAGGAATCTGGGGTTTATCATCCATTTTCAGGAATAAATTAACAAAAAATTAGATTGTAAATTGCAAGACATTGGATGTTTATAGTAGACCATACTCTTTACAAGATTTATAGAAAAGATTTGAAGTGTTAATAATACTAACTTATGTATCCTGTGTCTTTCTGGTTTGAAACTTCCTATTATTCTTATTTTTTTCTGTCAAATTCTGTTTCACATGTGTTTCTGTCCTGTTTCTGTCAAATTAGCCAGCCATATTGCTCGTTAAAGAACATGGGGGCTGATAAGATGACAGAGCTACTATAACATCCAGGTGTACTGATGTCAGAGTTAACGTGGAAAATAGTATACTTAGAGAGCACCAGGTGATTTGCACCTGACCACGTACTGACCGGTGGCAGGTAGGTAGATATGTAGGTAAAAACAGGTGTCACAACACAGCCAGGTATCTAGGTCAGAACCTACATCATTATATACAGATACCTGGCTACACAGTCTTGGAGGTCTGTTAATTAGAATTACTTCTAAGAGATAAAATAAGGGACAATGCATGCTTTTTATCATTTTATATGTATATCTGGTGAATTGATTACTTGAAATTATTTGAAATAGGTACCCATTGTAGTAATGGGTGAACAGACATTTTCAATAAAACAACTCTTGCCAAACTAATGTCAAAGGTTTGGCAAATACTCTATTCTAGAAAACTCAGTCAAACCAGTCAAAAAGAGGGTTACCCATCCATTTACAAACTGTATACATCATTGCTGAACTTCATGTTATAGTCAACTGATCATTGCCAGACCACATGCCATCCGACTGAAGACAGAGGTCAGTATAACACTGCAGAGAAGTACTGCTAATTGCAGTACAAACTGCCTTGCTGATTGCCTCCTCTGCATAGAAGTTGGCAAAGACTTCACCAGATATATATAGAAGGCAATGCCAGCCCTGTACTGTGTAACTGTAAACTTGCATAACATGTGAATGGTGGGGCTTGTCAGGAATAAAATAAATCAGGGCTATTTTGAGCAAGTTTCATAGCATTTAAAAGTATACCATGTGAAGAAGATGTTCAAACTATGAATAGAAGGTGTGGCATTATTCAGTAAAGCTTGTAATAATAAGATTATTTGTGCCGGATAGGTATATTCTGAAAACCATAGAATGGTCTAGTATTCGGTCTTGGAACAAGACGTAACAGTTGGAAATTTTCACTGTCAGTACAACAGGCAAGGAATAGCACTGATAAAGAGGGACAACAGATTGTTCAAATTATATGAACTCTTTCTCTCACAAAATGAGAAACGTTTATTATAATCAAGATTTCAAACTCTGAATCTGAAACATCAAAACAAGCTCATAAGTTTCAAAATGCATGTTTACAATGAACATTTTCCAAACAGATCACTATACTACATTGTCCAACAAGAAAACTGTCTCCATATTGTTAAACATTTAATTACCGGGTATGCTGGAAAACCTTACCATAGAAATCTAATTAACTTACTTTATTTCAAATGAGAATAGGGCATGCAACATTGTTTGAAAAGAAATTTGAATAAACTGATTTAAAAAAAAAGAATTCTGTCTCATTTGGGAGAAAACATCCTATTTGGGTCTGACTTTTGCTATTACCACTGGTTGGGGTTTGTTTCCGTTTAATGACAAGTTAACCTGAACAATGGATTGTGTGTGTGACTCCCATCAGGAAATCCTGAAACTTAATATTTGTTGCCATGCATTCATCATAATTATCTCAACATATGAAATTGTACATAATCACATATTGTAAACAATACAACAAGAAAAGGTTTACATAACAAGATTGAGAGTAAATAATGAACTGATAAGCAAGTGTCAGGTTTCACATGAAAGAGGAAAAGTTACAATATTATCGCCATGAGTCAGAGATATATTCGTCAATGGAGATAAGAGATTGTTGTGAGTCATTAAGAATGAGAGCAGCATGGTTAAACAGCTGATTAAGACAAGGCAATGTCCTGTATAGTCATGAAGTAGATAAATATAGTGGAGACAGTCAGGTGGGGACAGGGCAATATGACAAGACACAACAGGAACCTGACACCTGTTTAACTTGATTTTTTTTTTACAGTAAAATTCACAAAGATGAAAATTTTCATTCAACTGATTAAAATTAATTTTAGTGACAATCACAGAAAGTGAGACTATGACAAAGCCCTAAAACTTTAACTGGAAATCTGTATGCTCTTACTTGCAATCCAAAAGATAATGATTTCATTTTCATAATTTCCCTTTCCATTACCCAATCATGTATTTCAAAATCTGTTTACAATATAAAGGCATTATGTGATCCTGGAAGGAAATGTTTCTTCATCCCAAAGTAAAAATGCATAGATTTTATTATTGTTATTGTCAATGTTCCATGAATAAGTGCTGTGGTTGACATGTGATAAAAAGAATTAGATATTGACCTGAACTAAAGACCAAACTTCTTTACACTAGTTGTGGACCACTATTGATACAGTGAGATCATGTTGACAAGATGACAAGTGTACCAGTATAGTCAGTGTTCCATGAAGTGCTGTATACAGGCATAGATGAAACATGGGCTTCACAATCACAAATAGATCTTGATGTGAACCAAAGAACAAACTTCTTTACTCCTGCTCTTGATCCCTGAACATTATGGACACATGAGATCACCTTGCTTGTGTTGCATCACATACTCAAGATCAATCCAAAACTACAATCAGCAGGTTGTAACATTATATAACATTTGCTAGTGAGAAGACAATTCCTGGATGTCACATTCTGAGGGTCAACAATTTGAAGTAGATATGCCTTGATCAAGTGACTGTCAATATTGACAATGTGTTGTGAATAACAAACTAAAAAGTTCAAATATACAAAGTAAACATACATGATATTGACTTCAGAGTGAAGGTTGTTAAATGTCAAGGAATATGTAATATGTATTTGTGAGTTATTGTGCTTGCATTATGTCATCGATAATGACCTTCTGAGGCAATCAATCACAACTATAATGCTCAATCAAGCTTGGTAAATAGCTAAATGGTTTGGTAAATACATAGTTATTAACATCCTTATGATAATGAAGTGTTCTGTGGTATAGCAATTAGCTTTTAATATGACATTTGTTATGAGAATGTCATTAGATAAACGTAACTGCAAGATTTTGCAATTGAGACAAATTTTCAACCTTGCTGAATCAACAATCAATATATGCATTGACAAATCAATTAAGTTTACACAAGTAAACAAAAACCTATTTTGGGTTTGGCACAACTGCTAAGAAGGTAAATTACCTAATTACCGGCGGTAAGGGCAACTAGTAGCATTTACAGGGAAAAGCCAGATACACAATTGTGGCCATTTATTGCAGTGAAACATGCAAGTGTCAGCAGGAATTGATGTACTGTGGGTGTACTGCACTCAACAATATGGATCATAGCACCTATTACAAGTAGAACAGTTCTCAAGTGTAGTTATAGTCAGGACTCAAACACAGGACCTCTTGATCTGAAGCTGAACACCATAACCATACATTTAGATCAGAATATATCTTTTAATCAAAACTCATACAGACGTACAAAGTTTCGATCTACTGATTTAAATTTTCTATTAATGTAATGAACATCAAGACAGACATATCCATAATCTAATTCCTAATTCAAGACGATTAGTACCAGACAGGGGAACCACCCAGCACCTAATCACCAATCACTGTCTGATGAAACATTCTTGTTGCAATAGTAATTCCTAATCACCAATCTGTGTGGTAACGTCCACTGCTGATTACTGTAATGCATCACCCATTAATCTGACTGTATATTTGTACTATGGATATAAGTAGTTTCCAATACGTTACTGTCAATCTGTAGAGTGGTGCTAGACTCAATGTTGTTATCCTGGCTGACAAGGAGCTTATGGCTATCATCTGTTTATCCCCTTGGGATATGAAACAATTAATTAGTTACTGAATTAATCATCAGTCTTACTAATTAATAAATGATCATTTGTAATTGTATCCATCAGTGATTCGGTAATTAATCAATAGATTTGATATCAAATTAGGGGTTAAGTTGATGATATTGATATGTTGATATCAATACTGATATCCTTGCATTCAAGAAGTTGTCATTCCATAAAACATTTTTCTTTTCATCTTTCTATAATTGGAAAACAAAATTCCAAAAAAAATCTATAGTCTTGGTTGAGAAATGGATGGTCGCATTATCATTATTAATTGACATCATATCAAAACAGAATATGCCATGTTAAATTGAAATTGAATAGAAATCTGCAAAATAATATTCGCCATAGGTTAGAAATATTGATGACTATCCATTATCCATATCATATCTTCAGATCCCATCTAACTCAGATTTAAGAAATATACATCAACTCCAAGCCACTCAACAATGATTTAACATCAATACAAATACAAGAGTATAACATAGAGACATGAGTGCATATCCGTATAGATAATAGCTGATGATGTTACACTATATCCCCTACTTGACTGTGTGATAATGCTATGTATTGAATAACCAGATGATAACCCCAGGTCAACTCTTCACATTATCTCACACTCCACTAGTACTTGAATACACTTTGTATGTATCTGCTTATCTTGAACCAATCAGCAACATTTGCTATAACATAAAACATATACATTTTTGACATAAAAGCATCAATTTAAGATATTCAGGGATTCAATCAAAAGATCAAAGAAAATGTAAAAAAAATGTTTAAGGGTACGGAGGTTACAAGTTCAAGGTGAAATGTATACATTGATATTGAATCATTAGCTCATATCTGCAAATCTGCTGACAGCTACCATATATGGAATGATAATGAAATATAAATTATCAATATGAATCAAGCAAAGACATAAAACCATTCTGGCTGGCAAATTTACAGGAATCACCATTTTTTAACAAGAGAATAATCTGGATTTGGTGACTGGCCGAAAACAGGATATCAGAAAATATTCTGGAACTGGCATGTTAATGGTTAAAAACTGAACAGATAAGAGATAAGAGATAGAAGTATGACAAATCCTAATGCTATTCAACCTCAAGTATTTGATAACATTTTCTCAACCTATGAAAGAATGAAAAGACTTGGAGTAACACTAATTTGTAAAAAGCTTCATTTAGAGTGAACGACATCAACACTATGTTAGGGGGAGACCACATGTTGAAAGAGTCAGTCAGACAAAGCTGTCCCCACTCACTCAAACTATACTCAACTTCCACCTGTGTTTTAGATCTCAGTCAAGATAAACACTTCCTAAACACTGACCAATCAAGCAATAGGATAACTTCCCACCTGTACCTTCGTTACAATCATCCCACAGGTGCAAACTAAATCATCACAACCAACTGTACTCCTTAAAGTCAGTGTTTTATTATATCTTAATTATTATGGTTGTGCTATTCAATGAGTTAATGTGTAATAATTTTCAGTCAAACTGCTAAATGGTGATCAAATTACATCATGAGAGATGATTAAGTCTATAATATCCCGGCATAAATGATCTACTTGTTATTCAAGGGTGTAGTTAAAATTATTATCATCTTTTTTAATTTTGCAACTTTTAAACTAACAAAGTGAACTCCAAATATTCCAAATGTTTCTATGTTGTGATCTCAAACAAACCTCTGTGGTACATTACATATTAGTAACTTGTCAGTTCTGTCTGAGTTTCTTACAAGGGAGATAAATAATGATTAAAACTAAGACTAAAGGAGACTTGGCAAGTCTAGTTAACTGTATGATGGGATGGGTGTCTCATCGACTTGAATGATTTTAAAAATATGAAATTTTCTCTCAAAAAAGATAGCCAATCCCTTTCCTGTGACTGAATCACCAAGGCAACTTGATTCCTCTGATAAACACTTTGCTTATATATATATATATAGCAAAATGCTTAACATTTTAGACAACAGGTAAAATTATGTAACATTTTCATTCAAATGCCATAAGTCTTAACACATACAATAACATCTTACAACTGCCATGTTAACGTCTTTATGTTGTTATAAATAGTTTAGGAAAAGGTTTATATTAACATACATAAACATTAAAATACATCTTTAGCATATTAACTGTACATGATAGAAGCCTCCATATCAATAAAACGCTTGACACTATTATGCTATCATTTCATGAATCAAGTTATATTTGCCCTTCTAGCAATGTTTGTTTTAGAATTTTCTCAAAAAAACTTCATCAAAAATATCAAATACATTAACATTTAACTTTCAGAATTGTAAATACACATAAATACCAGAATAGTAGACTAAAGCATGAATGTTCATTGGATATGATTTTAATAAAAGATTTTATACTCTCATTGAATGATTTGTTGAATTATTTTCATTCCTGCAGGCAAATTGCATGAGTATTTCAAGTATGTATACTGATTGGTTAAACTGGTTAAATATATGAATATTTCAAATATAAATATTCAGTATATGAAATAAGGACCATTCCACAGCCTGGCACCTGGTAACTTTTGATCAGACTGGTAACATTTTGAGGTTTTTCTTTAGTTCTAACATTAAAATGACAAAATTACACTTTTCAAGTTTATTTCAAGAACTGATAAGTCTTATCATGGAGCATAAACAACTGTTATACTTCATAAGAATATTTCCTCTATCAAGGAACTCGTATCAGCCCTCTAGAGCCTAGCACAGATCTCCAGTGACGTGACATTTCTGTAACACATTCAGGGGTAAATCTGATACCAGCACACAACACATGGCAAGTACAACAGCTTTATACATGATTGAGAGACAATGAATGGAAGGTTATATCTGATGCCATGCAAAAAGAATATATGGTCAACCCATGGCTTGTTCAAATAATTTGTCAAACATATTCATAAAAACATTGATCCCGAATTTTTTTTATTTTGACATCCTAATGAATAGAAGACTGTGTAATGGAGTGTTGTTAACTGAATGGAGATTTTATAACTGATGTTTATCAATATAATCATTATATATTTCTAAGACATTAAAAAGAAATTTTGAAAATGTTAGTTTGACACATGGTATGATAACTGAAGATTGACAGGTGAGGTCAATGACACGAGTAAATAAGTAGTGTACAGTTCAATAACTACTCTATACCTGTACATAAACAGATCAAGGCAGAGGTGAGGTTCAGCTAACCTGTATTGTAAGCTTTGTATGTTTGTGTCTACGTGGAAACTTCAAGTGTGTTGTCTATAGAAAATAAGCTAATATTGGTGGAGGAGGGGAGATTGAAGTTGAAAACTTGACTTTCATAAATACATCAATTTCTAAGTCATCAACAAACCTACCACATGTATTATATTGCAAGCTGACAAAGTTCCTATTAAAATTAAACCAAAGCAGGTCAAAAACTTGTATCCTTTGGTATAAATCTAGGCTGGAGGATGAAGAGAGAGGTATTTCTTGACATTTGAAAAGGACCCAGTTAGTTAACTAATCAGTATAACATAAGCTAGATGACATTGCACCTACCTGCAGACTAGAAGCAAGTTGTCTGTAGTAAAACAAACTCATATCCTCCAGTATCATGGGGGGAGAGTGTGGATGGGGGTCCATCTTCTCCGAGAGGGATCGAGTGAGCACGGAGCGATCCGGTGCTCCCATACCCAGGCGTTTATCCATGGAGAATGTGACACTTTATCCAACTCGTGCAGTTGCTTCTGGAAATATCCCTCACATAGGAGCCTGGCTAATGAAACAACTGAAGCTGCCTTCCAGTCAGAGCAAACATTGGCTTGTGGCACAGCTGACGTAGGTATATAGGTACGGATAGGTATAGATGCTGCTGGCGTGTGAGGTGTTAGACAATACTCTTTCTACAGTGCTGAAAGTATACACTTTAGGTACAGTCTAGCTCCAGAACTCTTATAGTAGGTGTATTTCAAGAGTATACAGACACAGCTGATGTAGGTTTAGATGCTAGTTGAGGTGTCTTCTTGTGAGGTATTAGACAATATATTTCCTCCAGTACTGAAAGTGACCATAAAGTATGGAGTATATAAGTATAGCACCTTTATAGGTAAGTATGGATGTAAGCAGAAATGTAGATACGTTGGTAGGTAAAGATGCTAATCTTCTTGCTTGATATTTAATACAATGTCACTCCAGGCTTTTAGGTGCTCCAGTAGTTGAATTGTCCAGAATGGTTAGTAGTCCAAGAGTATATAGATGTGACAGAAGAAGGTATAGGTGCTGTTGTCTGCTTGGTTGCACACAAGGAGGAGACAAGACTGTTACATGTACACAAGAAGAGAGACTGGCCTCGGGGTGAGTGGCAGCTGGGATTCTGTCACATAATCTCCGATTGTACTCAGATATACTGCCTCAACAATACTGGAAACTTTTTGTCACAGCAGACGTCAGGGAGTCACGATGGAGATGTTGCTGAGAAAAAGTGTTGACTCTTTCTTGGAACAATTCTTCACTTTTCTGAGGTCAGTCCGTGCAGTGAAACAACGCGAAATACAATAGTTTAGAATTTCACTTTCCTCACTGAAAATCTAAGCAGAAAATCAATTTTTTTTATCCAAACTGTGGTCCTGACTAGAATTGCTTCACTGGAAAAAAATCTACCACAAGTGGAGTGGAAAAGGAACTGTTGTCCTGAGTTCAGGTCCAGTGCTGGTGGGTGTCAGAGCTGTACCAGATACCTATTGGCTGGAGACCAACTCTCAAGTCTGGAAGAAATTTCCCAGTAATTTTGTCATTGTTCTATTGTCAAAAGCAACATCTGGCTCACATAAACTTGAATTTTTCCAAGCTGTTCACGATCCCGATCTTGTTTCCCAGATAAAAAACTTTTTCCTTAATGAAATTCCTTTTAGTAGGACAATGATGATGAGGTATAACACATACCCCCACTGAAGTCCTACCGGAAAGGGTTGATGATTAAGTGAATTCAAAATCCTCGCTCACCAAGATGAATAATTTCATTAACACTCACTGTCCATAAATCAGTTTTTATTGGACTGACGATGGATTGGGCAACATGCAGAGAAGAAGTCTAAGATCTCCACCTGTAATTATGGTAATGAGTGTGTTACCTGCGTATGATCTCATGTGGAGCCACATTCATCCGTCACCGTCACACCGACTTAATCTATCCGGACTTATACCCCTGTAGGTCACTTGACTTGACTCGGTGCAGAAGGTCCTGGAGCTATGGTCCTATCAACCCTACTGATAAGCTGTCAGTGTCTCTTGGTGTAGAACGTAGGAGTCTCACTGCTTATAGACAGTGGTCACTTTTATCAATATTAGACCTTTTAGGCCCTGTCATTAAATTGCAAATGAAGACTTGTCAGGATGGTCGCTTCAAGTTTGTCTGTTATACAGTCTCCATACAGCCCAAACTTGGTTTTGTTTGTTTAGCCTTAATGTTTATCTTCTAATATTCAATATCCGCTAGATAGTATCTCAATAAAAGTCCTTTAGAGAGTAACCCGTGTCACATTTTAGAATCCATGTGATCACAGATTTTGGAGATTTATAGCAGATATTCCTCTTTATACAAGGACATACAAGTCAAAGGTTAGATGGAGAAACTTGAAATTTTGTTGTTTGTCCTTTTTTTATTTCAAGTTGTCTTCATAAATTCATTGCTTCAGAATATCATTCAATAATACATCGTTATGCATAAACAATTGTTGCATATTCACATGTAACATCTGGTAACAATGTTTTTTTATATCAGCATCATATCCAATGAACATAGGATTATACCAACTGTCACATGAACAAAATGAGTCAATGATATCAGAATTTCAAGTCCATATATCAGTGAAGCCTAAATATTTGTAAAAAATATCAGAATATCCAGTCCGTATCAGTAAATCCTCAAAATTGAGTCAAAATATAAAAATTCCAGCTTCCTATCAAAACTTTGTACAAAAAAGAGTCCTTGCAAGACATGAGAATATCTGTTCCATATTGAGTGCAAAACCCTGCAGATGACAAGCAGCTGTTAGCTCACAAGGACCCAGAGTATAACTAGTTGTCCTGATAACAGTACAATGTGCAATGTATGCTGGGAATGTGGGGCAGAATGTCGACTCTGTTGACAAGGTTGAGCCTCACACACTTACTTCCCAGATTCTTCCCCTGTTGAGAAAATTGCGTCTTTCACCTTCAGGCATAGATCATGATATGTTTCAGATCCTCAGAGACATAGGTACCTCCCTGTTGTATGTGGAGGTCTTTTGTAGTAAGATTTTGTCGAGTGATTGAAGTTCCTCAGGTTTTATCTTTTTTCATTTGTCCACTCTTCTGTCAACAAGTCTTCCACATGTGGATACACTGTAACCCCTCACTTTTAATTCTCAACTTTAAGTTCAGATTTGTTTTATATTTCCTTACAAAAGAACAAATTGATCATGTCAAAAGGAAATTCAAGTCAAGTCCTGACTCTTCACCCTCTCCTGTTATACTGTGAGAAAATTTCAGACCATGTCAGGTTTCTATGAAGTCGTTCAACTTCACACAGCCCATCAATAATCAATAATCACAAACTGTCGCATGTAATCTCCCTTTGACAAAATTCACAAGAAGAAATTTTTGTCACTTTCTTTCTCAGTAAATGTCAAACATCAGGTCACAGATAAATTATGATTCTGATTGAAAAATCAGCTTCATCGACAGAAATTTATCTTCTTTTCAAAGTCTTAGAACTGATGACATTAGCAAAATTTTGTTTTCCAGCGAGCTTCACAAGAATTCATGCGAAAAACAGTTAGATAAGATGTTAAAAGTTTCAAATTACTCTTCTTTTGAAGAGATGACGCCACAAGTATAACACCTTTGAGGAAATTAAAAGCTTTTTGTCAATTTACAGACAAATATCTTCTTTGGTAAAGAGCTGACAACAGCAGAATATTATTTTCCAGAATTAAACAGGCACCATGCAGACTTTATCCCAGAGAAGCTGTTTACCAGACTATTCTGGAGATAACATGGCTGGTATCAAGGACTTATCTCAGTTGCTTGTGTGGATCTCTGTACAAAGATAGACACCTTGTAAACATCAGCTGAGTATTCAAGAAATTAAGAAGATTTCAGAAATGATGATATTCGTATTAGAATACTTTCCACACGAATGTCACAGGCCTTCTTGTTCCTGTTCAGCACAACATATGTTAGATAATCAACAGCATATTGGTGAAAATGAGTTAAATTTATTTCACCACTTTACTTTTCAGTCTCTAGATTCTATCCTTTTGAAGTCAGCTGCTATCATTCCAACAGTTCAAAGTATTCAGCAGTTAAGATCTGTTGTAATCACTCACAGAAACACCATTTGAAACATATCATTTAGCATTCAATTTCAAACTCAACAGATTTTGTGAAACTCACTCCATTTCGTATATCAAGATCTGAAGTTCCAGAGCATGTAGATCATATTAAAAAACACATCAGTCCGGAATACATTAATCCATGATAAAACTGTCCTCGGCCGAGCGGCTTGACTTATGGCAAGTTTTTAATCGAGGACACCGTCCCAAGTGGAACACACCTACCCTATGTTTACCTTCTCTACCTCAAACACTCTTGATAAATGACCCTCTCTCGGTCAGCTTGGGACTTGTCTGCCTCTACCAAATCAAAATGGTCAGGATAAATACACTCCTTTTCCTTGTTGAGGATTTCTTATATTAGTGTTCATGCCTCTATTGTTGTAGATCATGCTAGGATACTTTTGTTACCAGTTCGAGAAAGACATATGCAAGTTTGTGACTTCTGCTTCCATCAAATCAAAATGGCCTGAATAAATACCCCCCTTTTCCTTCTTGACTGTTATATTGATATTTCAGCCTCAATCCAAGTAGCTGAGAGAGTTATTTTATTTCAAAGCAATAACTTCAGATAAGAGTTCAGTGAACTTTCATGATAGCAGACATCTATAAAATCAAGTATCATATGCCGTCTGCTTCCACTATAAAGATTTAATTTCCTTCTCTAAGATGCTGGGTTCATTCTTTCAGGCACAATTATAGCTGTAGTCCGGCCAGGTGAATAATCTTGTACCTTAATCAACTTGGATGACAACTGCAGCAGACGTCCAAAGTTTATTGAACTTTCTTTTCCTTATAGCAGACGTCTCCTATTGATATCTCATGAAACTCAGAATTCTGGAAAGATTTGAAAGTAATCCTTTGAACTTGATACACTTTCAGAACTTTGAAAAAGATGACAGTTGTCATACAAGTCCACTGAACATCCCTTAAATCATTTTCAATATGGAATAAAATGATCGGTAATTATTTCCTAGCGTCCAATCAAATTCAAAGTAATATCCACATGAAATACTCGGTTTAACAAGTTCAATGAAATCCTTTGAATTTTTAAAAATGGACTGAAATCATTGATCATTGCCTGTTATAATCCAATCAAACATCAAAGCTATATCCATGAGGGGAGTTATTCCATGTCATGAGGAGTTATTCCACATGATAAACACCAAGCAGAGGACAGTGTAAAACAGCGACCGTAACCTTATGATTGACAGTCAATGTATAACAACCGTTATCACACATGCTCACTGGAGTTGTGAATTTAACACAAACCACTAAATTTGACAAATAGTTCCACAACGACTCTCAGTGTTTTCTCTGATGTGGCAATGTTTGTCAGTGCGTCAGATGTCCGCAAACACGTGGAAGATTCTTTTCCGATGACATCAACACTTAAATATTATTCATTAATCCTTGTGGTCATATTCCATTTTCCCAACATTTTCCGTAATTTTTAATTCTCACAGGTTAAAATCATTTAATTTTCACAAATATTTTCACTCAAAATTGTAAAAGACTGTGACACAAAATATTTTATGATAATGTAAACCTTTCACAGGAAAGATGCCACATGTGAGTTAACCCTAAATGAGGGTCTAAATGCATGAAGTTGCATGGACTGTCAAAACGACAGAAAAGACTTATTTCTCACAGTATGACACAAAGATCCACATGAACTGGTCTTTTCATGTAAAACTCTCACAATATTCCCCCGACGAAGTAAGACAAGGCTTGTTGTGATTGATGCGGTAAACACTTCTTACATCCGTTGTGACCATATCCATATAGATTTGAATTCACGTGTTAAGTCCTGAACTTCAGACAAAAACTTAGACAGGCTTGGTTATAATGGATCTCCTGACAAAGTTGATGGTCACATCCTCGATGAATGAACGAATGAATGAAATGGAGGTAAACCACCCTGCCACGTCTCTCTAAGTCTGTCTCTCTTGTCTCTCTACCTGCCTTTGTGGACCTCCTGAATATTAATGGTCACTCTCTTTTCAGCTGTCCTTCAGTCAACAAGAGACAGAGTCCACAATGGCTTGCTAGAGAATAGATTGCATCTAACAGCTTGAATATGAATGGCCTCCTCTTCTCAATCTAGCCTGTACATTAACCTGTCTCCGAGTTCACCTATACCTTATGGTCACTTCTCCATTTAAGCTGCCTCACTGTCTACAAGACACATTTATGCTCTTGAATTTTCAGGTCAGTTTTTTATGTAGTTTACATATCACCTGCTTAAGTATAAGGGTCAAAGTCTCTCCCTAAATGGCATGCAAAGCCATGAATTACAAAGTCTTGAATAGTACTGGCCAATTATTGGTGCACACAGAACCTGACTGCCACTGCAGAGTCCATAAGAGACAAGCGATCACCTGTGAGTTATTAATGAGATTGCATCAAACACCTTGGAAATTACTTGTCACCTCCTCTTACAATCTGCACAATAGTGGTCAAATTTTCAATTCTTGAATATCATGTCCGTCCTTTTCAATCTACATCCTAGTCTATCAGAGACGATTGTGGATCATTCTTCTACCACCTTGAACAGGACTGGTCACCCGTCTATTCACACTGCAGTCTGTGCACTGGCTATCTGTCCCCCTTACCTGTGAGAGATGTGGGCTGGCTAGGCAGATAGCATCTCACACCTGTATATTACTGGCCGCGCCAACTCAGCTTGCTCAGCACACCTGTCTGCCTTGTGAGCCTACTGGCCTTCTAAAACACGGAATATTACTGATCCCAAACAGTACAGTTCCCAATTCTCTGCAGAGTGTCCTCCAACACTGAGACATAGGCAGACTTGTCAGAGATTACATCTCACACCTCTCAGGCAGGTTAACGACCCGGGTAATCCTCCTTACCTGTCCCTCCACAGGTGATTCTCACCTACGACAATGAATTACCTGTGTTTCCAATTCCAGTTTCCATATATTGCAGTAAAGTAATATAATTTTTTTTCATATCTTGAATCCACCTTAGATAATGGCGAATCAATGTCACGAATCTGCACTTTGAGCAATATAGCACCTTGATAGAGATTTATATCCAAATTTTCCAGTTGAAGTTTTGTTTATACCCTAACGTGTCAGCTGTACCATGAATAATTGCTTCAATCGCGCTTGTAACATCAAGGAAATTTTCTGCATTGGCAGACGCTGTCAAAGGCTTTATTTGTTATCTTATGTTGTAACATTAGCGTCAGCTTTTGAAGTCAACCTGTGATCCACAGCCGTGAAATTTCCACTGATCGTCTTCAACATCAAAGAGACAGCCACCTCTCCATAAAACAGTATGTCACATCACCGTACCTTTGTCTTCTGGTCTGCGTTCTACTACTGATGATTTTATGGTTTACCAATACGGGACTCCATGATTGTATGAGACAAATCACCATCCATGAATTTCATTTCCAATTTGCACTCATATTATATCAGAGTATGACATGAACGAGTTATGTAATCATAAACATCCAGTTTTGAATCACTAGTTCAAGCACAACGAACAGTTCAGATTCAAAAATAGAAACGTTGTCACTTTTCCAGCAAAATCAAAAAGCCTAATGGCCTGGTCAGACTGATATAGCCCAGATCGGGGTGGGACCATAATATTCATTCAGACCACAAACAATTCACTCATTCAAGGAAAGTAATGCTCGGTGGCCACAAAGCATCAGCTACCAAGTCTTTGTGAATGGGGACCCCAGCCAGTCTGTCCCGCGCTGAGGTGATATCAAAGGCATCAATAGGGGCTTGTGCTGCTTTCTTTGTTACCTGCTGTAGCACTCCGATAACTGCAGCAATAGCCTTCCGATCTAGACACTCTACCCGTTCCTAACTCTCTATTTCAATATTAGCAAGTCTAGAGTTCATCATTTTCAGCATACTGCAGTGATAATCTCTCTATCAGTGTTGATGTGAATATTTAGTAAAACGGAATATCTACTAACTTATAAAAATCTATTAGCTCCAAAATGCATTTGTTGAAATTAATAACTGTTACTTCAGATAATGCCCTATAAATTTGTATTCACATACATATTAAAAGTCTAGATAATTGTTAAAACATACTGCAACCTTCTTTGAAGGGCATCTAGAAGTGGAGGAGTAACCATATACAAAATGTTGTGTATTTCACAATAAGATGATTTATCTTAGAAATATTGCTTTTCCTATAACAATAATAAAAGAACAAAATCCACACAGCAAGATTTCTAATGTGATTGTTAAGTGATTGACATAAAAACATATTTTACTCATTTGTTACATACTATCCGATATTCTTCTAAAAAACAACTCTCTTCACATAATCTAAACAAACTAGCACTTCACTGAGCTGAAGTATACAAAGATGAACATGATGCCTACATTAGTGAACTTGGGAGTGATACTGTGATCCATTGTTGTTGTGGAAACGAAAATAAAGGAACAGATTGTTGTGTTACTAAATCATCTAAAAACTGTGCCATAAATATGTAAGAAAAGGAAATAAAGAATTATATATCTGGTAGCATTATCCTTGAAACTATTCTATTCTAATACCAGTGGGTGTGCTAAGAACAAAGACGTTATAAATATTTCACCTTTTACATAATAACTTTAAAGTTATAAATGGACAAGATCTAAGGGCGATAAATATTTTAAAATTTGAAATGTAGCAGAGACATTTTTTAGGTGAGGTGAGTTTTTTCAATGTTTCGAGTCCTTTTCAAAATGAATTCCTTTATATTTCGGGAACAAGCATTATTGCAAGGAGAAAGCCTGCAACATCTTTCTGGCTATGCATCTCTGTGAAACCTGTGAAAATTGGTTGGAAATTTGGGTGATGCTGCCCGGGATTGCAGCATTTAATTTAAACCTAGCTGCTTGTTAAACAGCTCTCTACTGTGGATAAAATTCGAACTAACCTGTATAGGTTTCAGATTCTTTGAAGAGGATCCTCCTTGGGGTACTTATTGCATAAAATCCTTGATTTTTGATATATGACAGGTCGTAACTATATTTTCCACTTAAAATTAGTTAAAAAACTAAAAAACCGTACTTTGGGTCACCCCTTTCGAGCCCCACCCCTTACGGTTGTCATGCAACCAGGGGCGGATAACTCTAATCTCACCACTTTTCCATCCAGTCATGCAGGCTGAATGAAGGGGAGGTGGGTGGCCCTACCCCAAGGAGGATCCTCTTCAAAGAATCTGAAACCTATACAGGTTAGTTCGATTCTTTTTCAGAAGGGATCCTCCTTGGGGTACTTATTGCATAAGACAGACTCCCAAAGATTGAATCTAAGGCAGTGGCATTCAGACTGCACCCAAAGGCGCACAGAATATACGAATATACAAAGTTAACTCACCCAAAGTACCTTGCGAATCCACCATGGAGGAGACCAACATTGACCTGGGGATTACCTGGCGCACTCGCAGTCGCCTTACTGGTCAAAATACCCCGCCCCCCCCCCCCTTTTTTTTGAAAAGAGAGAACGAGGGCAAAAAAGGTACCATATAAACTCCCCGCGGGGGACCTCAGCCAGGGAGGTCACCTTGGGAAAAAAGGACTTGGGCCCTTAGTATCAACGTGATATTAGTGGCATTAGTAACATTTAAAAACAGAACGCACAACCCTCCTCTGCTCATTCAGCTAGGGGGTTGACGACTCTGCCCACCGGAGAGAACTGTCTGACCAAACCGAGCACGCTCCGCCGAGAGCCTGTCGAGTTGGTAGTGACGAATGAACGTGCTAGGCTGGCTCCAGATAGCAGCGGAGCAGATCTCTTCGATGGGCAGGGCCGCTGCGTACGCCTTAGACGTCGCAACTGCCCTAACCGAATGAGCCTTGAGGTTACCCGGGGGCTCACGGCCCTTATGAACATATGCAAGACAGATTGTCGAGACAATCCATCTTGATATGGTCTGCGTAGAAGCGGGCAAGCCCTGCTTACCTCCCCCATAACAACAAAAGAGTTGCTCATCTCTACGGATGGAGGCCGTTCTTTTGAGATAGGCTCTCAGCGTCCTGCGCACGTCCAGAATGTGTGCGTGCGAGGCCTGAGACCCTGATGCAGCCGGTTGTCTCAGAGCCGGTAACTCTATTGGGGCCGAGACATGGAATGAGTGGGCCACTTTTGGCCGGTAGGAGTCTGGCAGTCTAATGCTGACTCTGTCCCTGTGGAAGACTGTAAGCTCGGGATTGGAGGACATAGCATGTATGTCTCCTACCCGTCTGCCAGACGCCACCGCCACTAGAAAAACTGCCTTCCAAGTAAGCAGTTGCAGTGATACTGATGATAAATCCCTAAATTGCGGACCCGAGAGCCAATCCAGGACTATCGAAAGGTCCCAAACCGGGCTGGACCGCCTCACAGGAGGTCGGATCCTGTCCACGCCTGCTAAAAAGCGCTGAACCAGAGGATGTACCCCCAAAAGGGCGCCGTCCACTGGCACATGAAAGGCTGAAATAGCCGTGGAGTAACCCCTGACAGTAGATGCGGCCAAGCCAGCATCTAATCTAGACTGCAGGAACTCCAAGACAAACACTAGATCTGCAGAAAAGGGATCGAGAACGTCCCTATCTGCACACCAGCGCGAATAGCAGGCCCATCTATCCTCATATTGAATGTTCGTTGAATCCCTCCTCGAAGCCAGTATTGTGTCTGCAACTCGTGCAGGAATACCGCTGTTTTGGAGGCGATTCCGGACAGAGGCCAGGCCACCCACTGCACCCTGGGGTTGGGGTGGGGGGCTCCGTCCTGGGACAGAAGTCCCGGCCGACACGGTAACAGAGCAGGTGGCATAGCCAGAGACCTGAGTACCTGTGGAAACCAAGTTTGCGCTGCCCACAGAGGTGTGATTAGCACCAGCAGACGCGGAGGATGAGTGGCTAGACGGGCTAGGACCTTGGAGATCAGAGGCACTGGTGGGAAGGCCCACAGAACTCTGTCTGTCCAGTCCAGTTCGAATGCATCCTGGGATAGAGCCCGAGTGTCGGGTATCCTGGAGCAAAACTGGGGTATCTGAAAGTTCGTCCCTGACGCAAACAGATCCACCTGGAATGACCCGTATAACTGGGAGATAATCTCGAATATCTCTCGATCCAGTAGCCACTCGTGGGGGGCAAGGATCCGGCGAGACAGCGCGTCTGCTCGGACATTGTCCACCCCTGGCAAGTACACTGGCAGGACCTGGGTGTCGACTTCGTCGCACCAGAGGAAGAACTGCCATGTCTCCTCCAGGAGGGACGGGGAAACCGTCCCACCCTGTTTGAGAATGTAAGTCATGGCGGTCCTGTTGTCCATTTGGAGCCGGACCACCTGACCCTTCACCTGATCCCTCAGATGTTGCAGAACCAACCTGGCCGCCCTGAGTTCCAACACATTGATGTGTAATTGAGACTCGGCTTGTGACCACAGGCCTGAGACCGTAAGAGATCCCAGAACCCCGCCCCATCCCGTAAGGGAGGCGTCGGTCTGGATCGTCAGGGTCGGCACCGGAGGCTGCAGGGGGTAACCCCGAGTCAGGTGATCGACATTGGTCCACCATAACAGGTGTGGCAAGACCCACTCCGGAGTGACGAGCTGCTTCTCGTAAGACTCCGAGTGGGACCAAAGACCCGCCAAGGCTTGTTGGACGGGCCTCATGCGGAGCCGAGACCTCCAAACCACGTCTACGGTCGCTGCCATGACTCCTAAGAGCTGGAGCCAGACTCGAGCCGTGTGGCATGGAGCACTGAGAAACGAGTTCACAGCCCCCAGTATCTTCGGGACCCGGTCCGGGGCCAGGGATACGATCCCCGGCTCCGTCCGAAACCTGGAACCCAGGAAGACTAGGTCCCGTGACGGGGCCAGCTCCGACTTTTTGAGGTTCACGATCCAACCCAGCGAAACTAACGTGTGTAGTATGGCCTGGGTGGATTCGTGGTTCTGAAGCTGGGACAGCGCTCTGATGAGCCAGTCGTCCAGGTAGGGATGACAACACCTGCCCTGAGACCTGGCGACCTGAGCCGCTACCAGCATAAGCTTGGTGAATACCCTCGGAGCCGTTGAGATTCCGAAGGGTAACACCCTGAATTGGTAACACTTCCCGTCGAATGCAAACCTCAGAAATTGTCTGAATTCTGGGTGCATCGGAACATGAAGGTAAGCGTCTTTGAGGTCGATGGAGGATAGCCATTCTCCGACCTGCACTGACGAGATCACAGACCTTAGAGTCTCCATCTTGAACGATGGGACCTCTATCAGTTTGTTCATGATCTTTAAATTCAAGATGGGTCTGAACCCTCCGCCCTTCTTGGTCACCAGGAAGTATGTGGAATAGTATCCGCTCTCTTCCTGGCCCACAGGCACTAGCTCTATCGCAGCCTTGCTCAGCAACGCTTTGATTTCTGAGCGGAGGATGTCCGCCTTCTCCGGCGCGGAGGGCACGTTCGTGTGCCGCACCCCGGTAAATGAAGGCGGACCGCGCTTCCACTGAGGCATATGGCCGTCCCTGAGTGTGGACAGGACCCAGGTGTTCGACGTGGCTTTCGCCCAAGCGTCTATGAACCTTGTCAATCGGCCGCCTACAGGGATCTGCCCCAACAAGCAAAAGATGTCCGTCTCCGGCGGCACTCCGGCCCCCGGATTTTTGGACACCCCTAGCGGTACGGGAGGAGCTAGGAACCCTGGTTTGGTTTCCCGCGCCCCCGAAACCCCTGCTTGCCCGAAGGCTGCTGGAATTTCCCGCCTCGCTTTTTGGGACCCTTGCCCCTGCTCCCAGCCTGATGCAGACTAGCTGACATCCAGGCTGCCTTCCCCGTCGGCGCGGAGGAACGAGCAGGAGGAGGGTTGGACATGCGTGCGCGCTTGATGTCTGGATCCTGCACGGTAAGAACCCTAGAGGTCTCCCGGCAGGTCGTGACGACATCCGCAGTGTCCTTTAGTACCTGCTGAGCCCCTGGGAAAAGCACTGGGCCAATCCGAAAGGGTAGGTTCAGCAGGGACTGCTGTGTTGAAGGCATCCAAGTGGACACCGACAACCACAGCCGGCGCATTCCCACAACTGCGCTCATCATTTGGTTAGCGGCACTCCTGATAGAGTCCCGCGCCAAATGACCACCAACCGCGGTTAGCTGCCCGAGGAGCTCCGAGGAGGAATCTCCAGGGATCTCCACCTTCTGCGTTAACTGGACCTGCATGGAGGCCAGATACGCCTGGTGGATTGCAAGCTGAAGCTGTTGTCCCGCATTTCGGTACTGGTCCTCGAAGGACCGATACGAGGACTTCAGATCAGCTGCACCAGCAGTGAAGGGAGGCAGCCGCCGACCTTGTCGCCCGACCGAAGGTGAAACCTTCGGTCGCTGCAAGGAAACCGCGGTATATACACAGTCTCCCACCACCGGAATGTCGAAAAGACCTTCCTCCCCCAGCTGATATCTCCTGGATAAGAAGCCTAGATCGGCAAGTGAATGAGTATCAGCTAGGAGCGGAGCGATCAAATCATCGACCAGTGATGGGAGAATGCGGAGCCCCACTACGGGAGCCTTGCTTCGAGCGAAGGCCTCCCCCGACAAGCGGTAGTCCGATTCCTCTGGCTCGGGGACCGGGGCAGCAACACCAGGAATAGCCTCGGCAATTAAGCCGCGAAGATCCCTGATGGCAGTGGCAGCCGATAAAGGGCCCGAATTCTCCCGAACCTCATCCACGTCCATGGACTCGATCCCGGATCTCCCCGAGAGGCGTGAAGCCAACTCGGAGTCGTCTAGGAAAGAGTCACGGGCGTGGACAAGAGAGCGAGAGAAGACGTCAGCTACCACTGGCTGTCCCGAGCCCCCAGCCCGAGGATCGACCTCGAGTGGGCCCCCCGAGACCTGGGTCTCGAGGGAGCTCGTGGGTCCCGCGTGCGGCCCGGACTGCATCGTCACTGGGACGACGGTCTCGGAGCACGGGGCAGGTGTCCGAGGACGCTGCACCTGGAGCACAGGCGGCGCCTCGTAACCTGGGTTTGAAGCCTTACCCTGGGAACCTACTCCAACGAGCGGCACCAGGTTCGGCGGGGCCAGCGATCCCTCAGACGAGACCTGCCCGAAGCCAGGTGTCTGAGGGGGCTGGTGTATTTGTGTAATGGTAACCTGGAGCTCCATACTCCGCAGCTCGCGAGCCGGAAGCTGAGCGCCCCGAGGAGACCCCGTGCCTCGGACGAGTCCGACACCGAGATCTCCCCTGGTACCATGAGCTGCATCAGGTTCATGACTCGAGGTCCGGAACTCCGTACGGAGCCCCGAGACCGCCGAGTCAATCATGACCTTCATTTGCTGTGTGATGATGTGCGTGAATTGCGTCATATCAACAGGGTTAAAATGAGTGGTTTGTGGGTTAGGTTGTTGAGGGGAGGGAGGGTGGGTGAAATCCCCGGCTGAGGACCCCCGCTGGTCCTCGACCGAGTCGGGCTCGGATGACGAATCATCGAGACCCGACCTGGCCGAGGACACCGTCGCGGAGGCCGAAGCCTTAACCTTCTTACCACTTAATTTCTTAATTGGTGACTTTTTCACCTTCTTTGCCTTAGACGGGGGGTCAAGCTTGGTGATGTCCCTCCCGCTCTCCAAGGCCTCGGAGAAGAACTTTAGATCAACATCCCTCCTAGATCTGGCCTTGGGGGTGAAGGCCTGACATATCCCACAGTCTAGTGGGTGGTGGAAATCAGAGGCCAAACACTTGAGGCACTCGTCATGAGCGTCGGTGATCGACACCGGCCCCTTACATTGGGCACAAGGCTTGAAAGGCTAGAATCAAAATAGCCAAATCAAGACGTGCACATGCAACATGTGTATATATATAAATATTTTTAAAATATATATATACTAAATACATGGGGGAATTGGAATGTAAATGTTGTTGTAAACATGCATGTAAAAACATGAGCAGAGGCGAATGGCAAAATGCGAAGTAAAAAGTAAACAAGCATGGCCACACCCCTAACATCACTGAAACAAATAGAACATGAAATATGACTAATTTGCTTGCAGGCCAGTGGGCGATTCGAAATACTCACCGAAAACGAATCTAGAACCCAAATATGATAAAATAAACATGTGGAAAGCCCAGATCTAACCAAATTCCACGATCAAAACAAATCGATCGAGAAAAAATGGCCGCCATCTTGGGTCGACTTTCCCGCCCTACGCGAGAAAGCAAGTTACAAATACACGAAATCTAGTACAAAAACCGAAAAGCCATTCGACCCTACTGTAGAAAGGTAGAAGTTACCACACATACAGCTTTGTTTTGGGCCATTTTCTTTGCGATTGTACGTAAACTCAGAAAAACTTCTTGAAACTTCGTGCGACTTGTCAGTTCAATGACAGGAAGAAAAGTGGTGAGATTAGAGTTATCCGCCCCTGGTTGCATGACAACCGTAAGGGGTGGGGCTCGAAAGGGGTGACCCAAAGTACGGTTTTTTAGTTTTTTAACTAATTTTAAGTGGAAAATATAGTTACGACCTGTCATATATCAAAAATCAAGGATTTTATGCAATAAGTACCCCAAGGAGGATCCCTTCTGAAAAAGAATGCAAGGCTGTGGTGGGAATCGAACCACAGACTTTATGATTCAAAGCAGAATGCTTGAAAACCATTGATGTATAGTGCCCCAGCCTAAATTGCTAATCAGAAAGAAACATAGGACTGTGAGTGTCTAGTTTTAAGACTTTAGATGATTAAATTAGTTTCAAACCATTCTGAATGACCAATTTACAGAAATTCTAACTTGTTAACTAAGGGAATAACTTTGGTCCAGCTTATAAGTCTGAAGTCTTCAGGTAGAGGGTTCAGACTTTATGCATAGCTGTTAAGGAAGTTTGTGCCATTCTGGGCCAGTCTACAGGAATCACTACTTATTAACAAGTGGAATAATCTGGGTCTGGCCACTAGCTTAAGATAAGCCTGTATACTCGATTACCTGCAGATAGAAGGTTAAAAGGAGGGTGCTTTCAGAGTATTTTTTGTGGAAACGAAATTCGAGAGGATATCACCGTTTACACAAATATGCTACTAATAAATGATTAAAACACAGTCAAGTCTAAAGATATTAATAAAGGTAATATTTGGATGAGTTTATATTTCCCAACTTAATAAATACAAGTGTACATTTGTTGAAAAATAAAAACAATGAGAACTGAAGCCATTCATCGGCGCTGCGAGTGGGGAAAAGTTTGCTATGGCATAACAGCAAATTGCTTATTACAGGCCATGTGTTACTATGTGAACTTTCTATCAGTGTATATCTTTTATCATTAAAATGTTGTATATTTAGGTAAAATATAGCGTGTTTTCATTTCACGAAATGCACAAAATCCAATATGGCAGATTTTGCCGACAGAACGGCCCCTTTAAGCACAAGTCACAGAAAGTCTGGACTTGGAAAACTTCAGAGGGATCCTGAGACAGTCTGGAGGATACCTGACAGGTAGAGGATACAGGTAGCTTAACGAGATTCTGCAGGTAAACAGACGCACGGACAGGTGATGAGCAAGACAGGAAAAGCGGCATGAGTAATATGTCAAACAAGCAGGCGGTCTGTCAACACGCAAACACTGGTCCATTCTGCCTCTACCTGTAGACAAATGTTGTCTGTCTCCTACCAAATGCTTACATTGACTCAACTTTATCTACAGTGCTTTGTAACCCTCCAACTATTTCATTGTTTGATCAGCTCTGTGCTCTGGGAGGCAGTATTTTGGCGGAATTCGGGTAAAATGCGACTTGGTGTTTTCAAATTTAAAACCTCATTCAGTTTTTCATTTTGAGATATGTTGCCTAGATTTGTTGTTTTCAAATTAAAGACTCGTTCAGTTTGTCATCCTGAGAGATGTTTCCTAAACGAGGCAAATATTTGGCAACATTTTAAAATTAAATGTGTTTTGTTATTTTCAAATTTAAAGATTCATCCAGTTTTTCAAACAGATATTTACAAAATTTCAAAGACTATGAAAAGGGAATCCAACACATGTATCAAGTTATATATCAAATAACAAACTCAATCCTTATTCATAAAACCAAACACACCACATCTAAGAAATCTTCCAAAGCCATATAAAACAAGAAATGTGAGATTATTCCAACATCAAAGAAGTTCAGCAATTTGGGGGTAAAAGAAAACAAATCAACATCAACTATTCAGGACAGTAGTGTTAACCCTTAACATGCGGGCGACGGAATTATCCGGGAGGCTCATAGAGAAAAATGTTAGAACCCTTGGCGAGACCCGTACGTTGGACTTAGTGCATTTACCGGGTCAGTAATAATTCTATTTGCCCCCCAGGCGAAATGCGAGACGAAGTGTGTCCGTATATCGCCACATGAAAACTTGTTTACATACATCTCGCAGATAGCCACGATAACAAGTCTGTGTGAATGTCCGGTCGAAATATCAAGTAAAATTCACACCAAATTGCGTGTGCATTGTTGACCCGTAACGCATTGATAATTAGCTTTACAAAAGGCCAATTTTGTCGGGCTTAGCCCCCGAAGCATTAATCCGCTTGAGGCTATTTTCACCCACGTGTTTGTATTGCCTCGGGTTTGCCTCGCCCGAGACTGCTATCTGCCTCGCATCTCGCGAGACGGGGGGAAAAAATCGCTAACTCGCCTTACTACCGCACTTCATATCATGTGAGCGAATAGTTTGTTTTCAAAAAAAAATACGGCAAAATAAAGGGGAAACAATGGACTACATTCCCATATAAAATTAGAAAATCTCAAAAAAATAATAAAGACACAGCAAGCGCCGTGAAAAAGGTCATGTTTACACTTCATAAATTTTGAAACAATCGGCGATTTTCACAACTTCTAAAACATTTATCACGGCTAAAATACTGAATGCATTTTCATAATTTTTATATCACAATAAACCGAAAAGAATAATCTTTTATTCTATATAAAATGCGCAGATTTATTCACAGAAATAAAGATACAATTTTACCTTTCTGAGAGGCATGTGAAACCAAACGGCACACAAACTAATCAACATATTTTCATCAGTTATGGTTCGAGGTTAGCGTTTATTTGAAAAGTCAAACAACATAACCATATTTGGGTTGACATGTGCTTATTTGTCAACTGGTTCGAGATTATGATTTCTTGGAAAAGTGCGATGAACGACCGTTTGCAATGCCGCATACATGTTGTAAGTATTGACGATTTTATAGGTGGAAATAAAGACAAGCTTTACATAGCTATAGAATTATAACCAAAGGTCGCATTCTAATAATTTTTATATCATTGTGAAGCTAGACATCTTGTCTTCAATTCCGTATATAAATGGAATTTTTTTCGTTTCGTATTTATGATGTTACGAGGCCCGAATTAAAGACAATCTTTCGAAAGTAATAGAATAAAAACGAAAAAACATAGAAAATTCATTCAAAGTTTCGGGTGTGAATTAGCCATTTGTGTACGGGTGTCGCTACTTGAATTTGTATTGAACGCCCGTATATAGTCCTTATTCGCCATGTAGATGCGGTATATTTCGTAAAAACGGTACCGGAATCGCCGCCTGGAAATTCCGCCAGCAGAGCTCGTTAGTGAATAAGCTCAAACTACTGCTGCGAGCTGCGAGCCTGTAAATTCCGCCACAGGGGCTAAAAATGGTAAAATATATATACGCAACGTAAGGGTTAACATGGTTAATGGATCCACTCAGTTAATGAGGGGTCGTAACTGTCCACCGATATCAGATAAAAGAACATGACAACCACAGAGAGGCTTCTATGGGCGTGACCCTTGACCCCTGGGTAATTACAGGCGACAGAGCAACATGTGCAAACTATGTAAGTGAGGTATACAGTTAGTGAGGATTATGTGCTTTGTTCAGATTAAAGCTACCTTCATACTGTCAATAAATAGTGGGTTTGGCTTGGAATCAGGATTTAGATTTAAATTCTGGTGATTGTATGATGGTACAAGGAAATTCAAGTGGCCATGAATTTGATTTACAACTATTACTAAACAGTTGAGATCTACAGATTTATAATCTGCCATTTATTTTGAGAAATTGCATTAAATGAGAATGTGTAAAGCTGGTGATTAAATTGATCACAAATTGAAATTGAAGAGAAATATAAGAAGGGAAAGTCCCACAAAATTTACAATTTAATTTAACCCTGTTTTATAGGAAAATAGGAAATATTAAAAAACCTTTAACAATTGTATACCATTGAGACTTTAACTAACACTAAAGATCAATAACATAAACTTTTGTTTTAATTTTCATCTGTTTCAGTGTATGAATTTCAATACAATGTAACAAATCTGAGGACGCTATACAAAAGTAGCAAACTCTTCCAGTCATAAAATCTGAGATTAAGTTCGCTTGACGTTGAACAAATCTAGCATGAAATGATTGGATGAAGTTGTTGACATTTCCACAATAGCTGACAATCATTATAAGCCCGTAAACAGCATGCTACTTATTAAATATACACAGCACAGCTTGGGGCTATAGACCTACAGTCCTGGCTTATCAGTGTATACGTTCATATAGGACTGAAATCACTTGTCATTGTATAGCATGTTAATGAGTATAGATATATCTTGTTTTACTTATCTGATATATATGCTACACATTGATTAGGTATTGATATATCTACTTTATTCAATGAATTAAATCATATTTATTTACATGTATTAACAGTTATTGTGAAATCTTTTTTTAGACTAAAACATGTATGCAATTAACTTTGCTATCATGGTTGTTTGATGAAAATCTTCAGTAACATAATGAAAAGTAGGTATTTTGTCAATAATAAACCTTGATATTATTATGAAAATATTTATATCAGTAGTGCTGGTTATCGTTAATTTTTTTCAGACACACCTACGTTAGCGAGCCAACTTCCTGGTTATTGTCAGCAGTGGCATCATTATTCAATGAAATCTAGTTGTCTGCAGAAATCACTTATCTTTTCGTCTAATAAACATTCTAAGTGACCATTAATTACTACTTCTTAATGCTGATTGAAATCTCTGACTGGCAGAACATTAATCTGTCCGTGAAATGCAGCCCTTCAATGGTTACGCTAGCGACTAACTTGCCCTCGCAGTCGCAGCCTCTTTGGGTGATCAACAAAGCAATAAACGTTTTTAAAAACTAAATTTTGTCTTGTATTGATATTGAAGTGTGAACACAGATGTTGAAATAAAAGATTATTCTTCAAAGAGTTATAATTAAGACCTATATTTAAAAGTTTAAAAGCATTTATGAAACCGAAAAAAGGTCTCTGTCACCTGTCTTATGGTCAGTTGAACTCAGTTCAAGTCACGTGGTTATATGCAAATACCAAATTTCAACTCAAGGAATTCCCCATATCAGCCAATTAGAAAATAGCTAGTCTGTGACGTAGTTTTTAATGACCAATGAGTGTGGCACAATTTTGATCATGAATATTTATTAATTCCCACGGTGCCTGATCGACAAAGAACTTGTAAGAAATTGATGTGAGAGGAGTTCGTTTGAAAACGGAATAATCGAATAAACTATAGTTTTCATTCCAATAAGTTTTGATAGGTTTAGACATGATACGGCAGATTTACATTTCATAAACAGACGTTGTTTTAATAATTTATCATATAACTTACAAGTTTAATTAGGTGGCACCCGCAATGTAGCGAATGCCGTGTAACTTTCGAATCAAGCAAAGCCCGGGGTTGACGCTGATTGGTCGCCTGAAGCGTGCAGTAGAACAGCTCCCGATTTAGAAATAAATAAGCAATGGCGAACATGTCGACCAGATTAGAAAATTGTTCAGTGAAAGAAAACACGACTATATACAAGGTAGAATAAAATGTTTTATTGTTTATGCATCAAAATAATGATTATTTCCGATTATCGATCTGCAGTTTATTAGTAATCGACAATCGTTTATTTCACTTAGATCGATCGATTAACAGATCCTACGATTAATCGCTCCAGCACTATATATCAGTATGATCAAACTTCATTCTGAATAAAAAAAATATAAAAAAATATTTGTGAAAAGACGGACCAATAAAGATTAACTGACACTTAGATGCCACTCTTTGTATGAACGTCAATATCCATATTTCCTTTCATCTTTCAAACAATCAACTCCTATATAGCTCATCCTCTTTTCCTATCCCTTATCTAAAACTTATCTCATATCTATACTGACAATATGTACCCTGTCTTTGATTCTGCACGGTGTGAAGGAGCCAGACATCAGTGTGTACACGAGTTATAGATAACAGATTATCAGAGCAATAACCTCACCTAGGTTCAGAGTTTGACGACCTTCACAACCCTATGACATCACATCCTATGGAACAAACTGTAACCTCACCTTGTTTGAAAGGGCTTCACAACCCCATGACACCTTTGTCTATAGAACAAACAGTAACCAGAGATACTCAAGCGTGCCATCATGTTTGCCTTCATCTACCTTTTGGGTATCATGTTACCTGTGGTTTGGTAATGCAAATACAGGTAGAACATTCAAGGTGTGTCATGTGGTGTAGTGCGGACCTCAGGTACAAGGGGGGCTTTATGGTACCTCATGATACTTTTAGGTGGATGATTTTTATAACTTGTTTATACAGTTATAACGTTCAAGAGGTGTAATGCGGTTTAGTGTGAACCTCAGGTTCAATGGGGTTTTTGGTACTGCATGATACTTGGCTTCTTGGTGGATGATAATGTTGTAACTCGTTAATAAAGGTATAACAATCAAGGTGTGTCTTAACTTGTATACATACAAGAAGGTGTTTTTTAAAATATAGGCTGGTGTCTTTAGGCATATGATAATCTTTTAATCCATTATACACAAAGAATACCAAAATAGTGTATTTTAAAATGGGATCAACCAAAAGTGATACAAATTTCAATATTTGATATATCTTTAAAAGTTTCATCTGAAATTTCATCTTGTGGTTGAACGTGAGTTTAGCAGTCTAAAATGATACCAGTATTCTATCCTTTTTCAAATGCTCCTACTAGCAAAACTGAATTATTCAAATGTTTACAGAACCCAAATAAGAGAGCCAATCACAACATACAGAAATGATAAACAAACTAAACAATAAACATGTAGCCTGACTATAAGGAGAATAAAGCCATAATGATAACACTGAACCTACCTCACAGCCACTGAAAATTTCAATTCCATTTATACAAATCGCAGGTATATCTCTTAGCCCCGTCATCTCTACAAGTGAAAACTAAAAAATAACACCAAACCACACAGATCGTTATTTTGTAGGTTTAATGACATACGTGGGTATATAATTTACATAGCGATGAGCCTGCACCTCTCGACTGTCTACGTCATTCTCGCTTGACGGCATTTCACACACTGCTGCATTGTTTGGGAGTGGATTGTCAACAGAGCTGGGAGATGAGCTTGTTCTGGACTGGGGGGATATAGGGGTAGATATAGATACATAGGTGTAGCTGAAGGAATTGAGACGAACTGAAGGTCACAGAACTGCCAATGGGAGTCAAACCCCAAATCTCTTGCTCTCACGTGGGTGAGGTGATTTGCAGTTTAACACCATTTTCAAATAATGGCTTCTAGAATTATTGCAAATAGAAAGTTAGCAGCACCATTATGACTATGTATTGTTGTGAAACCTGCGGGTAATGGCCGCAACTATCAAACCATGGATGGTACTGCACTGAAATACAGTGTAACATTGCACCCAAACCTTAACTGCACTAACAACAGTTCTCCACAGCAGACAGAAGGAATTGAACCACAGACCTCTTGATCTGAAGCCAATTGTGCTAACAACTCTGCACTATCCTGCCCGTCTTGATCTGAAGCCGAATACATTAACCAATGTGGGATTTAGGATAGACAATGATGGGGACAGAGACACTCACTCACTATGAGAACAGTAGAGTAAACCAAATAGCCAAACATAAATCCAGCTCTGCTTTGGACTGAGCTTATGGATAAAGGGAGATAATTCAATTGCACCAGAGAGTTGGGGCATTTTATTACCCACTGAGCAAAACTAGAATATTCATATTTGTACAAAGACTGTCTCTATGCAAGTGAATCAGAAATTCAAATTAGACTTTAAAATGAACAAGTTAATGTTATCTTGACATGCTAAATTATACTTAAATCAATCTTCAACATAAAAACTGTTTCAAAATAAACTTTTTTCATAAATGTCTTCGAAATTTAGCCAATTATTATGTTAATTTCAAGTTAGACCATAACGTCTTTTTTGATGATGAAGACATTTTAAGAGCATTTTGAAATGAATAATTAGGTAAATCAGCCTTGTTGATAAAAGAATCAAGACATCATCATACCAACTTTATGTTATAACTTACATGATATAGACTATGTGTTTTTAAATGTAGGAAGGGGATAACATTGTTTTGTATTCAATGTAGGGTTGATTAATTCATTTATAAGAAAAAGACAATGTCTGTGAGAACCTGCATAATATGATGTGTATGTTATATATTGACTGGGTCCACAACCTGAATACTGCAACAAGAGACAACAGCGTTGATTGATTGACTAGATAACGACATTGACATTTACACAAGTCACAACATTCACCACCACTGACAGACTCAACACAAACTGCAGAAATCAGTTGCTAGCATGTTAACCCTTGAAGTCTAACTGGTTCATATGACAACATATAGCCTCATAGCCTTTGTATAATGTCTACCCTGAGTATATGATCACTGAACACTCCTGTGCTTCTGTCTCAACACCTTGGGGAGTATATACATATATAATTAAACAGGAGGGGTCAAAGAAGTACTGCCAAAACAAACCAGATAAACCAGAAACATTTCGTCTGCTCGGTTAACTGGTGCAAAACCATTCTGGGTGATTCATTCACAGGAATCAGCTTGTTAACAAAAGGAATATTTTGAGCCTGGCCATAGGGGTTAATTTATCCTGCATCTATTTGATTCATGCAGCATGCTATCCATTCAACTCAAACAGTTTTATCAAGTAGAGATCTTGCACACAGTCTAGATTTCAGTAAGCAAGTCTAGATATCTGAATTGTATCCTAAAACTTATAAAGATAAATACTGACATAAGTATTCATATTTAAAAAAATCATAATTATTGACTTACCACGGTAAACTAGATTTAAATTTAAGTTAAATTGTTGAAGGCAGTATGTTACAAGTGACTACAGTCATTTAACCTTTTACCTACAACTAAATTCACTAGTAAAATCAATTATATGAACCACTTAGAAGTACAGGGTTAAAGCAGTAATGTCAACAAAATCCTTCTTGATGTAATTACAGGCTTTTACCGATACATAAGTGACTAACATGGCAAAAATCAATTGATGTGTTGGCTGATGGTTGCAGCATGAAGTGTGCCTCTCATCTCTCTGAGTTACATTATCTGATTGGGTGTATACTGAGTTGATCTTGGATGGCTATTAGACAGTGCGTCTCTCTGTAACTTTTACTTATAAAGCATGTCTCATTTCGTTAAAGCATGATTACATTTGTTATTCATGAAGTGAAAAATAACCAAAAAATGATATCTTATGATCAGTTATGAGTTAACATTTTATGTGATCAACTTGCAAAAAATGATTTGATTCAATCGAAGGAGAGGAGTGGTGAGTATGGGTAATGAGATTATGATGATACTAGAATTTTAAGCATATGACAAATATAACATATCATGAACGATATGATTTTATTCAATACATGCCACTCGCCGCTAATGGCTGTAATACTGCCGAAACAGCGTTAAACAATAACTCACTCAATACAAACCATGATAATACTTTTTCAGATTTTGAAAGAAACAATTGTTAATTTTTACCAAAATCCATAATTTACAGGGAGCAGAAAATATTTTAAGATAAACAGTACATATCAAAATTTTTAAAAATGTAATGATATTTCCTCAGATAAAAGTAAAAAAAAGATCGATATTTAATATTTAGTCACAATGCTAAACCAAATCAAACTGCATGTAGAACAGATCTCAATAGGAGAAACTCAGTATTTAATAATAATAAATGTTTTAAATCTTGCAAGTAAATCAGAACAATGACATCAACAGCAAAACAAAACTGATTAAAAGTACATACACCATTCACAGTGTGTACTAATACTGCAACTACTGACCTAGTTCTACAGCGGTGACAGTCACCAGGTACAGATATTGTGAAATGTCACTGTCTCAAATTCTGAGTGAAATTGGAACAATTTTCTCCAAGCAGGAAGTGATAAATCACAAAACCCACTTGTGTATATGAGTCAACAAAAGAAACATTTTAAACATGGGAAACACAGAGGAGATGGAGATTTTGTTCGCATATCATGTTCAAAATATTGTTATGGTTGTCATATCATGTTATGATTTTATATCAATAGTGAGGATTGAAATTTGATGACATTATTAAGAGGGTTGGGTGTAAGAAGTGTAAAAATCCACATATTCATTGATCAGTACCTCTGCAGATATATGTTATTGTTTCCATCAAACTGTAGAAAGAATCTAAAAAAACAGATTTAAGAAATAACAATAATTGCTGTCAGAATACTTTCCTAAATTGCATGCATTACCAATCTATAAATGTAAGCAAATATCAGACAGTGTCTGGTTTCAACATAAGGTGAAGTGATATAGGGTTCAACACCACTTTCACGAGTATTTCACTTATATCATGGCTGCAGGAAGAAAGTGTGAAACACCTTTGTGGCTCTGTATTGTGATGTTGGTTGTTTTGTCATCTAGTTAGCACGTTTAGAAAGATTTATGGATAAGTAACAGTTTCAGTCATAGATATTGTGAATTAGCATGCTAGTTGGTGTCACTTGGTGTCAGGGAATGATTAATGATAATGTCATTGACCTCATTGTACTCATATCGAGGCATTGAAACATTACTACAATGAAATGATGCTATGTCATTGAATGGTGTCATGACTGTCATGTTAGGGTACTGTACAAACAGATCATTACAAATATGAATCAGTAAATTCAATCACATAAAGATGTCATCGTTGTCACATCAAATGCCTCTTTGAACAAGATATCAACATGATTATATACAATTCAAGATATTTGCTTCAAATGGTTAACGTCATGACTTTATATGGTGCCATGCTTAATAAAGTATGCCCACTTTCAGGGATTGAACTTATTTCAGAGTCATCAAACCCCAAAAGGTTTTTCTCAGTAAGTCATCCTCTGACTGAAAATCAAACCAATATGAAAGTTTGTTATTTCAATAAAGGGGTTACTCATCTGACTCTTGGGTGATTTTTTGGAGACTCAAGTAAAATTTGGTAAGTCAGGGATCTCATGCCATTTCAAAATAAAGATTTCAACATCAGAACTGATGAGAACTATAGGTCAAATGGCGCTATGACCTCTCTTTGGAACTCTGGTAATGGTAGCTGTCATCCAGATTCGGAGCACAAATATATATTTGAAAATATCAGAAAATTGCAATTTTGGATTTTCAGATTTTTAGGAGCTACCTTAATTCCATAACAATAAAAATTTCACTATAATTGTTTTATATGTTTATGTTATGTTGTGTTATGTTTTTGTTCCTGGGACTTCAATATAGATTTGTCAATATAGAGAACGTACCTGGAACAAGATATCGCTGCAGGTAGATGCAGGGCGAGGTAGCTTCTTCTTCCTCATGACGACCCCACTGGTATCCGGGGACTCACACATCCTTGCTACTGTGTATATCCTCAACTCCTTATAATCACACACCTGATCACATGGAGGTACTCTTAGATAGTACCTGGTATATGTGTAGATATCCAACACTGATGTTCACTGAGATTGTACAGTAATATTGAGTCCACTCATATGTTGCTCTTGTATGAAGTGAAATAAATAAGTGCTCAATACTAAGCTCACAAGATATTGGTTTGACCGAGACTGATGTTGAATATCCAAGATTGTTAAAAGATTGACAAACTTACAAAATCTATTGGTCAAAACTCATAGCCTGACATTGAATAGTCAAGTCTTCTCTCAGAATTTCATATCAAGACAATCTGTCAAAATAAATTTGATCTTGTTGTCATGCAGATGTGGACAGTGTCCAGTTTAGTGTCCAGCTGAGACTAATGAACAAACTGGACACAATGGTGTGGTGTTTATATCAGTCTTGGTCAGCTGGGTGTCAGCCTTGTCTCACAGATCTGATTATCCATTGATAGGTCTACACAAACACAGGTCTGATGCTCTACTAGATCACAAGAAGGACCTAAATCTCTCGTACATCACACAGACACTGAAGATCTAAATGTCTTGTACATCACACAAACACAGAAGATCTCAATCACTAAGAAGAAAAAACACTCCCACTCAACAAGTAAACCTTCCTTGTATCACACATTAAGGATGTCTTTCCTTCTCAAATTTCATCTTAATGGGTCCAAATAACTGTGGACGTTACACTGACAGTACTGTCTCGTTCAAGTTTCTCTCTAAAGTGATAATCTGCCAATAATGAGAAGTGACTCTCACCTGTAGATTCTACTCCTCCAAAGCAATATCAGCTTACCTTCGCTTTAGGGAAGAATTTCACAATACTGTACGCTAAGTACATGTAGGTGTGATGAACTTCTTGAAAATAGATTCTGATCTATGATGAGAATTAGATTCTGGATATTGCCAAGCTTCTTCTAAGCAGTACTGTTGCACTTAAAGATGTCAGCTTACATTTAACTATACTCTGCATATCATCTTGTCAAACAACAGACTTCTGATAAAGAGTTGGATCCTGGCCTAACAATGTAAACTTCCTTTAGATACAATCAATGTGAATAAACATCCATGTGCTGTAGTCTGGAGCATATGATCCTGATATAATCCAGTCGCTTGATATGAAATCAACCCTAGATAAGGTTATGCTTTGGATATGGACAGAATACTGAATTATGATCCTTCACTTCTGCAGCATAGAGTATCAGTCCTGATGATGTTTTCAACCTTGGATGTAATCCTCTGTTTCAGTTCTGGACTGAATGAATAGAATTGTTATCAGTCACTTTTGCAGCATGATATTGACATTACCCACTCTTAACAGTTTTATGGAGAGATTTGATGACACAATCTTGTGTTACCAACTTCCTGTTGGGTTGAGGACAGTATCCAACCAACTAAATGTTGAGATGAGAAAGAGGATCAGGTGAAGCTCCTCCCAATGATAAAGCTGTTTGACCAGCATGTAGTCATGTACAAGGTGCTTGGTGAGTCAATATATCATAACTAACAAGCAATACTGATTGAGAAGGAAAGGGAAGTAGTACTTGTGAAAGTGGAGAAGGATATGAATCAGGTTTCTACCGGCACTTATTCAATTATCGCCTGGTCAAACAGTATTACTAAGTGAGCGGGATATTCAACTGTTATCCAATGCTTGACATCTTTCAAATATTATATTGCTGTTAAAACAATCCATATCCACAAAAAATAACTTAAATGTCCATCAAATGTGATATGTCTGGCGTCATGAATAACAGTATTCCCCAACTGTGATATATCCCTCATAGGAATAACAGTAAATATCACTGGTAAAGATTTATTCCATGGGAGAATAACACAGTAAACCCTTGTCCACAGACAATAAATTCCAGCTGAAATTTCTAGATGTTTCTGAGAGAGGAATGATTCCAAGCAATCCCTCACTACGGCAGTGATCTCCAGTTACAAATGTTTGACACAGATTTTAAAATGTCACACGGCTGGTTGAGATATTAAGCTTACACAGTAAATTCCTCCAAGCCACATACATGTGAAACTGTATTTCCTTATAGACCAAAGCCTGATTAGATTAAGCTGAGGTATACACTTAATCAGATTTTAGCAATGTTTTGGCCTGTGTTTGTCAATAGTAAATAGTTCTTTCTTGATTTTCTATTCTTTCACACGGGTGTGATTAATATTACAATATGCAGTGAACGTTAGTTAGCATCAAAAAGGGTGATCCTAATCTGTATAAGTAGCCTTGGGTAACCCAAATCTGATTTTACACTTGCGACTTCCAAAAGGATTCCTTTTAATTAGGTTTCAGTAAGGACACAACAAGGCGTTTGATGTTTTGCCTTGATAAGCAAAATGTCTTCTTTTATCTTCTATGATAGCCAAGAAGAGGTCAGATGTAAGTATCAAACACTGTGAAAACACGTCCCTTTTTTATCCAACTGTCTGGGTCCATGCAGTTCTGTATAATACAGCGGGTAATGTCAGTTCTGATATCCCTTAAATATTCAGACTAAGTCACCAACTCGGTTCACCAGCATCAGAAGAATGCATATCATGTCTGCATTGTCTCTATATCACTGACTTCTGACTTCTTTGCACAAACCCCTGCTGTGTATATTCATGTCATAATCCCAGTGCTCTACTCAAGAATATCCAGCTAGATAGATATTCTCTATACAATGTTATATCCCTGTATGTCACTGTCCTTAGTTTCTCTTGGTCAGAATCAGAACAGAATCCTCACTATGATTCAAATATATCCAAATGTATCGAATGTCACTGTATCACATCAGATCACAATCTCTACCAGTGTCTCCAAGAGTCCTTGCACATCAAGCTAGTTAGGAGGGGTATCTGTATGGTTAAATCCCTGTATGTCACTGCCTTCTATGTTTCTTCTTTGTTAGGAGAGTCCTTACATCAAAATAAAATCCCCTGTATGCTTCAAATTTATCTGTATGTCACTATCAAACCAGACCAACAGAGTCTCTACCAGTGTCCAAGGGTCCATGTATATCCAGCTAGTTATATAATGTATCTGCACAGTTAAATCCTGTATGCCTAAAGAGTAAAATTCCCTGTAAGCTTCGAATGTATCCGAATGTCACTGTATCAATCCAGACCAAGCGAGTCTCGAACTATCAGTAGTACAGTGTCTGGCACACAAGAAGCGTGTCTGACCTCATCTAAAGCGCTATTAGCTTTTTGAGGTTGATATCTGATCCCCTTCTGGGCTGTAGATTGAGGTGATTATGTAACCAGCTTATCACCCGCTAGGGGAGGGGCTACTGCTTGTATCGGTACAAACACTTACAGAAATATTGACAAAACCGTGCAGCCAGCCTATGTGCACCTTTAGTTATCTCACTAAATATTATCTCTGACAGTGCTTTGGGGTGGGTCCATTTTTTTCTTTTCTGAGATTAAGCATTCACTTTGCTACACGTGGGGCAATCTTTTTCTTTTTATACTTTTTTAGTTTTAGATATCTAGACTTTGATTGACCAAGCTTGTAAACAATATGTGTTTATGGGTATAGTAATCTAAGATCTTCAGCAATCACATTATTTCAACAATAAGACTGGATTGTTTTGCACTTTCAAAGTGTCAGATTTAAAAGGTTGTTACAACAACGATGATGATTTATCTATATAAATGTTTTCACAAAAAGTGATATCTATTAAATGCTTTCACACCTTTTTATGTTTATCTCTTATTTATATTGTTTATGTTTCTAACATTTAACAATTCTCAAAACAACTCAACAGTTTCTGTTTAACCAAAGTACAGACGTCAAATTAGTAACGGTATCAACTGTGAACTATCTTGTAATAATTCCAACCAATCATAAGGTGTTTTTATTTCTTACTCAGCCAATGACAACTGCTCTTGTATGATTGCTTATCAAGCAGTTGGTCTCCATATGAGTTATAGGTCTAAATGTAAGCTGGTTCTAAATGATACAGATGATGAACTTGTGATAAACTGGAGTCTATAGCACACAAGAATATTATCATTGGCCTACAGGGTTGAACCCTGTACTTAGTACCCTTACACTTATTTCTACTTCAGTTTGAATTGTTGCTTATTAACAGTTACAAATATAAAAAGTTAAGTAAAATTTCACACCTAAACTTTGTTTGAAAATTAGAAAATCTTTTTTTGGAATGAAGTATGGCAAAATCCTTTTACCGTATAAATTTTTGCAATTTTAGTTTCAAATTATTTTTTTAAAGCAAATTTTGATGGATTATTGAAATAATTTAGGTGAACATAGAATGAAACATAAACAAACAAGATCTAATCAACAGAAGAATGTTAATTACTTTTCTCGATTAGATGTCATGGGGAAAAGGGTTGAAACAAATGTTGAAATTCTCCAATTCTAAACAGAATTTCCTGAATTCCAAACAGACCTAGGCTATTTCCTATGTGGTTACAATCATTAAACAGTCTCCGGTGTGGTATCAATGACAAATACTGCTAATTCTTCCTGTCCTGAACTGGAGTATTGATCCAGAGGAGAACTGCAGAGAGAAGTATATAGATCTCTAACAGTGCTGTCACTCACGCTCACATGGACACAAGCCTAGGACACTTGACTCTGGATTTCATGGAATGGCTTCAAAGAATTTACACTGTTTTTGTCCAATAAAAGCTATTGATTGCTGTATTTATATAAGATCTGGTCACCTTTGATCAGCTGGTGATACAGATGGATTGTGAGTCCAAGTTTAGTGACCAGTTGGGTTTTCTTCAGCAAGACAATGCATGAAAACAGAATTTAAATCCAAAAGTGTGGACTAACCATTCATTCACATGAGATAAATCCATTTGTTATAAGGTTATCACATCCGGTTGGAAACTCATGTCTGATGAGGTATTTCAGTATATAATGTGATCCTATAGAGGCATCCCATGAATCGATGATGTGAGTCTATATCCACTGATCCTATAGAGGCGTCCCATGAATCGATGATGTGATTCAATGTCTTGTGATCCTAATTCAATATCAACTGATCCTTTAATGAAGTCCAGTGAACATATGACAGTGTCCTGTGAATAAACTGGTGTCCGGTTATCCTATTAAAGAGCCCTATGATCTTGTAAATGAGTTGATTGTCTCCCTGCTTCTTGTTTACAGACTGAACACAACATTGACGTGACATGTACGCTGGCCCGGTCAGCTCGGGTCCAGCAGAGTTTGACCAACGCTTGAATCATGTATCCTTGCTTTCGGCCAACTTGACCACAGCGGTGTTTGTCAACAGTACGAGTCTAGATGGAGCCCAGTGAGACCAATATAATTTGACCAACAGCATCTAAATTAACATATTTTGACCAACATCTCAAATCCCATCTCTTGTCATTTATCAAAGTGTTCAAATTGATGTAGTCTCCTAAATCCGGTGTACTTTGACGGATAGAAGTCCAATATAATCCTTGTCAGTTAGATCCAGTCAAGATCGAATCCAGTTCAACTGATGTGCATAGCCAAACAGCCCTGGTCAGTTGAATCCAGAATAGTTTGATCACCTGAGCCTCTGGGCTGTATGATGGGTGTACACACTGAATGCCCAATTAGCCAGCTGATAAACAGACAGAGTTCTAACCTGATGCCATAACCAGCACAATCCTTGTAATCAACGTCTACTGCCCTGAGAGATGTGCTCCAAGCAACTGCTCATTCTACAGCTGTCCCTTATAATGTGACCAAAGGACAGAAAACATGAACAATAAAGTGGAAATCTACAAATACATTATCTAAGTTACACAGACTGTCTGGACACAGCTTGAGATTTGGTCACATAAGTTGATGTTTTGTGACTATTTCCGGCAATATCAGTATGGGAATAACCAATCAATAATCTTGTCTTGACAATAACCCCATCTGTTCTTATGCACGTCTGCTGCAAGCAACTGTCGTCTGCTTCTTACAAATGTCGTCTGCCTTCACCAAATGGTGCCGTTAGTCCATATCAACATCTGCTTCATAAAACAGCACACACTGCTCCCAACATGGCACCAGTGGATACCCAATGTATACAATCATGCTTCAGACTGCTGTCCCGCTCACCATGCAATGGAAGATTCTGTATGAGTCAGCGAGATGAATTCAGGATAATCTCGAGCAACAAATTGATCAACAAGTTCATCTCGATGATCTTAAACGAGACCTTGAGGAAGCTTAATCACACGATAATTCTGAGGTTCCAATTTGCCGAGTTGACACACGAGCACATGCGGAGAGGAAGTGTTGGTAATATCAGAAGAGTCCATGTGACTGTATTGATCTGAGTTCACGGCCGCCATGAATAATGAATCAACCATTTAATAGCAGTGGTCAGATTCACAGGAGTAAAATCAGGATGGTTTCTTTGCTTTAAAAGTTCAAAATATGAGAAATGTAATTTTCATTTGAACAACTTGCTCGATGGTACTTAACCACAGTGTCAAGATTTTGCAGATGTTCAGCATCTTTGCTTTTAAGGATAGGACTTTGAGTGAAATGTTTTTGTTTTAACACTTTCAGCATTGGATTTAATAGCTATGATCATTGTAGCTAAGAACTAGCATGCTCTTTGGTTTTAAACTTGAAATTTGAATTTTAAAATTTTATTTAACATATTTTGGACATGATTTTGTTGGGTAACTCTGATTTTTCACTTGTCTAGACTTTTTTGGTGAAACAACTTTTCTCTTTCCTTTTGGAGTTCATCTTAGCATTTGAGGACATAACGTTCTGATAAAAAATCATGTAATTGAATCAATTCATCCATTTTGTTGCTAAAGAATTTAAATTGACATATAGTTATTTAGTAAGTAGTGAAATATACGTGATTGTATTGTTTTGTACAAAACATTGAAAACAATGTAAAATCAAATTCATTTATCATCTACAGTGAAAATATTTGTTTTGATAAAGAACTTTTTATGCTGGTGTGGAAATGGTCTAATATCAATATAAATATTTGAGGGAGCATTTTTTGAGTATTAATATTTTCTTTTTCAGATTTTGAATCCTTTGACGGAGTTCAAGTCTATATGGTGCAGCTGCACTCCATTCTCTGGCAGGGAAATGGGAGCTGACAATGTGGAAGCTGCTTATCAAAGTGGTGTGAGGAGTTTAGCTAGAAGCACTGCTGTCCAGATAACTGTAAAAACAATCAAAGCTCCATGCAGCATCCATTGGGCAGTTTATGGAAGCGTTCCCACACTCAGTTCTACATTTACTGCATATGGTGTGTGTTTGTTTGTCTAACAAAGCATGGCTGCTCCAGGGTAAATAGCCTCTGCTTACTTTGCATCTAGAATAACATACTTCACTGTGCATACATTCAAAATTAATTTAATAACCAGTATTCAACACTTGTTTGAAATTTGTATAATTAAAAGGAAAACTGGCACATGAATACAGCATTGCATAACAAATTAAAACTGGCACATGAATACACAGTTGCAAAATAAATTTAAAAAGATCATTTAAATGCCTTTGTTTTTCCCATGAGTTTTATATTTTTTGGATTTGTATGGAAATCAGTACACGATGGTGTTCATTTTTAAATATTCTTTTTAAAGTGGAAAAAAGTTCATGTCATATTTCATAATTCTCAAAATTCTATGAAAACTTAAAAGTCAATGTAAAAAAATCTAACATAATTGAAAAATATCTCAAATCAAACCTCAACATGAACAAACATGATCTTCGATTCCAAACCAAGCTAGTAATATAGAAAACTATTCATAAACAAAGATGAAAGCTTATTTCACAAGAAAGACTGAAAAATATTTTAAAGTTTACTTTTGAAGCATGGTTGAAGATTATTTTTCAAATGTTCCTTTTAAAAATTTAAAAGATTATCTTTCCAAGTACAGGATGCATGCAGTGACACTTTATCTACAGATCTATGTTCAACTTGTCTACCCAGCTTTCTGGTGCAGATGCATTACTGCTAATGGTGCAAGCAATGTGCTGATAACTTGGGAGACATCAAGAATTCTTTGCCTTCACTCATATCAACAAATATTTGAAAAAACTTTCTTTGGAAGAGAGGATAGAGTATGGGACAAGACAAGACTTATCTATTTCCAAATTGAGTTTGAAATTTATGAAACTAGAATAAGACGGGGAATGTGATAAGAATTGAATTATCTATTTCCAAACTGGGTTTCCACTTTATGAAAATATCAAAGACAAGATTGAATATGAGATAAAAATTTATTATAATTTAGTTGCAAATATATGAATGAGATAAGAATTGAATTGGGCTTCAAATTTATGAAACTGTTTGCTACTGACATTTGTAAAAGTAAAACTTCTTACATGAAAAATTGGAATAAACACTATCAAAACTTGTTCATTGGTACATGTCCTTTATATAAAGTAAGAAATTAACAAAACAGAAATGCATTTTTTTCCTGCGACATCATTACTCAAATACAAGAGAAAATATCATCCAATACTATATACTTTTTGTGAAAAACCTTCAGGACAGAACATTAATTACAAAAGTGACTTAAACTGTTATAAAGACAGACCAGGTTTAATGACAGTGTATATGTACCTACATAGAGAATCACCCCAAAGATAACGAAAGTTTCAGTCTCTGACTCTGAACTCAATCTGAAAATCTCTGAAGACAAGTTTCATAGATTTTCTGAATGTCTTCATTTTTCATTATTTTCATCACATATTGTTTAATCATGCCATCTTTATTCAAATATTGTCTTATTCATATATTATACTGTTGTAATAAAGAAACGCCATTGTTCCATCTCTTTCACATTTCAATTTCACTCATCAAAACACAAGTAAACGTAACAGCTATAACAAATTTAGTTGCCTCTTGTCATCGTTCTAACAGTTCCACCAGATAAGAAATACATGCTTTACCATTCTGGGTGGCCTCTTTTCAGGAATCAAAACTTGTTAACAAAGGGAAAGATCCATGATAATCTCATGGGGACAGATTTCCAATGCTCTCTTTGTGCTAGATAGATGTAAGTACCTTATGTGAGATTAGCTTATGATTAGTTTAGCGCTATCAACAAGGGCTTCTCAAATCTAGGCCCTGGAAAATTCCAGATCTTCAGCGTAAGGGTTAATGTTCAAACATAACAAATTGATATGCATCACAATCTGAAAATTTCATAAATTATCATTTTATCAGGATTTTCTGTCCTTCATTAACAAAAATGTAAGTTTTCACATCTCCGTTTAAAAACTTCATAAATTACTATTTTATCAAAATTTCCTGTCCTCCATAAACAAAAATCAAACTTTTCACGAAAACATGTGTATTTCTCTATCAACTTTTCTCCCCAGCAATCAGATGAAGTAAGTCTAGATACTAAGCTTGATGTTCTCTGTCCGTTCACAGATACATTAAACCATCATTATCTCCACTACCGGCATGTACCTGGCCTGGCAAACATCTCACACAACCTGTCCAGGTACATTCAACAACATTGTACAGCTTTATCTCAATCATTCAGAGGTTTCAGGGGATTCAGGTTTTGGGGAAAATAACAGGAATTGTGCCTGAGGACAAAGGAAATTAAAAATCTTTAAACTTTGAACAATGGATGATGCAGCAATGAAATGCATTGTACCTAACAGTTTTGAGGTATCATTATATTTCACCAAAAACTTTTAAATAAAGGTGTACATTCACAATACTGTAGTTACTTTGCTTACTTCTCTTCAACTAGAATGTGGCATGTTAGAATTGAAAACTGTTACCATACTCACAAATTTATTTTTGAATGTAAAAATGTTGATTATAACAATTTGCTCTTGAGAAAGCAGAATTGAATGGGTGAAATCATTTGTTATCATGTTACAAATGTGATAATGATTGATTGGTTTAAATTACTAGCTAAAGCAAACTGCAAACATGTTGCAAAGAAAATATTGATTACTGTTAGCAAGAAAAAAGAAACGATTGATTTGATTTGTGTAACCAAACCAGCTGTTTTCAGTGAGTCATACCTATTTATAATATGATGAAATACTTCAAAATATTTCACTATTTAGTTCTCTCTAATTTTTTTCCTCTTGTGTTGTATATGAAGTTTCAACATGAAATAAAGCTCAGTTATGACTATAATTCAATAATTTTCCCAAATATTTTGTAGTCTTTATCTACTACACTAGAAGTGTTCTATAACGTATAATACCTGTGTACTCAGAATATCATTATGACTTGCTTTCATTACCAACAGTTTTAATGCAGGAAGAAAGCCCGCAACACCACTGTGACTATGGATTGCAGTAAAACCTGTAATGTCAATACACTGCACTGAATGATAAATTGATAGAGCGACATTTTCGGACTGGCTAATTTCAAGCTTATTCTATAAACAGCATTTACTGAATGAAACACACTGCATCAAAAAGTTTACGGATTAGATGTTTTACTTTTAAAAGTTTTACTGAACAAATATCACGCCATAACTGTATATTTTTATTTAACAACTTTCAGCTCTACAAAATAGCATTGTCTGTAACCCGCATAACCTTTTCAATTTGTGAAACATTTTCTCCCATCATGTTCTTATAAAACACTAAAGCAGGCAGTTTATTGTTCCAAGCTAGACTTACAAAATCTCTCGATAATCATTGTGTAGATTTGATGGGTTTTAGGATTGCTTCCAATACCTTGCTTTTACCTCATCAGAGTCATGTTCGTCTAACTGACTCAAGTAGGCTGTTTATTGTTCCAGGCTTCTTAGCTAGACTTACTTAATGTCTCCAATAAGAATATATAAACCAGCACACTTCCACACAAGAATTTGTATCTTGCAGATTTCGAGACTTTTGTGTACTACCTCATGTTCTGGTAACAAACTCAAGCATGCAGTTAATAATTATTCCAGAATGGCAGACAGGTATTTCAAGATGCTAAAACAAAGCCAGGCTAACAAATGTTAATGAGTTAGAACAACTCATTGTGAATATCAAACAATATCTGATGCTCCTTTATATGTTCCATTTCAAATTTCATACGTGTTCCACCAAATCTGCAATTGTGATTTAAAGCTTTAGAATTAAATATAAGTTTGACCCAGACTATTCAGAGTTTCCAATTTCAAGGAATCATAACAAATTAACCATTGGTAACTGGCTAAACAGACTGTATGTGGATATTCTGATAGCGGCAAGAAAAGGGTTAATGTTAGTCTAGATATCTGGCTGAAGACACAAATTTCCAAAATAATATTAAAGAGACTTAAAGCAAGGCTGCCTCCCCTTCCCTTACAGCAGGGCCTGTCCCCCTCACGGTCGGCGTCTATCTGATATGGGGGGTGAGGGCAACCTACGTCAGAGTTCTGCTAATGCCATGTGTTTCCCAGGAATATGGGACACCACATGGCTTTAAATTTAAATCTACATTTATGATATCTACTTCCACATAACATTATCAGGGCTTGTACTTGGTGAATGGTTTATGACATATTTTGGGTAACTTGAGCTTTTTAATTGCTTGGATTTGTCAGAGGAAAATGCTGAATTCATATGTTTCAATTTTATTTGGTTTTATGATTTCTATATAGATTTGAATTACCAGATATGTTAAATGAAATCGGTCAATCTCTTTCTATTTCTATATTGCTATTTCATGACTCTATTTAGAGATATGATTTGTTTTAAGTTTTAAGTTTGTATCAAAATCACTTTTCATGTGGATTGAACCATCTTGCTGAAAAATATCATAAATTTTAATATATAAGACGAATGGGGAAAAAGATGGAAAGGTTTCTGGGAAGAGGAAACATATAATGATGATGATAAACTAGAAGACCAAAAAATAACAACCCTCATTTGTAAAAGATTAGTGTACTGCTGTTGAATGTCATGCAAGCTGAATCAATTTGTCATATTATTGTGGGTACACAAAGTCAACAGTAATTCAATTGGGAATCACGAACAATCTGTTAAGGACACAGGAAACAAAGAGTAGACTCTCTGTGTTCACAAGCCACACCTTGTTTTCTATCATAGCAATCAAATCTGACCAAGTGGAAAGACACTCTAACAAGGTAACAGGAAATTTGGTACACAGTTGTTTTTGCTTCATTTTGATGGAACTGCAACAAGAAATCGGAATGAGGTATTTGAGATAAAAGATGGTTTCTGAAATATGCCAGATTTTTCTCCATCTCCCATTATCACTTGCACTGTTTAGATAACATGGTACATGTGTCATACCAAATAATATCTAAAAACAAATTCAAACAAGGGCCTCAACATATATTTTTTGGCAAGTTTAGTGTATGTCAGAGCATGGTCATATATTCAAAATACATAAAGTTGTCATTGAGAACAAACTACAAAGCATGATTAACTAATGCAAAGACAGAAATTGTGACACTTTTGAGCTATGAAGAAGGGGGACAACTCAGATTGAATTTCTGAAATTGATCACCACTAAAAATTAACACCAATGCTGAAAATTAGCATCCTTTATGACCCTATGACCAATGTCAGTGCTGGCTTATAAAACCCTCGTTAATCTTAATTAACTAATTACAATCTCAATGGGGATCACCCCCCTCTGATATCCGACAGCATGCCTGCCACAAATACACAAAGTATTTCAAATGATACCATGTTGCCATGGAAACACAATGAAAAATTTGAAATGATTTGAAATAATTTCCCAGTGCACATGATCATCATTTATTACTGATGTTGTGTGTGTGCATGTTTGTTGTTACAAGCCAAGGGGAAGGATTGACGACTGTTCGACAACAATGTTGTTCACGATATCTAACTGAGATTGCCGGTAGGGGTCACTGCTCAGTCATCTATCTCCCCAGGGGGGTGATGAGCTTGATTACTGGACTCCAGCAACTGTTAGACTCCTTAAAGTCATTCTTAACAACAGCTGTTCATATCACACAGGAAGTTATCAAACACTTGCTTCATATGAAATAGAAGATAGACCCTTGTTATATATAATTTGTGTTATAGAACAGCACTTAGTGAAAATTTAAGAATATTATCGAATGTGGAAAATAAAAAATAAAAAGTAGTCCCTGACATCTCTTTATCTTAGCTTCTTACTCTTGTTATAGACTTGCCTGGGCTCTTATTTAATATAAGAGTCGGGACACCAGACTTACTGTGTTACTGTGTTTTGACTTTGTCAATAATGTTCACACAGCATTGATATGCGTTTCTTTCATTTTATGTAATTGAGAGTAATATAATGAGTTTTCTTACATTTCAAGGCAGCTTTATTAAATTGACAACCATAATCTATAGATATTTGTTTACTTCAGAAATCAAAATAAAATGAGATGATTATTTATTTGTGATTTCATTCCTCTTGTTCAAAACACAAACAGTTTGTTTAAAATACCATCAACATGAAAAATCAAAACAGTATTTAACGCTAGCCTATGCAGACTGTATAAGAGTCATGTTCTTAAACGTCTAGCACTAGTTACATGACCTAATAGCTCAATAAACTTTCCTCATATTCTAAAATGATGGACCTTCATTTCAATAATAAACACTTGAATCTAAACTAATTGAAATATTAATATTTGCTGAACCTTGTCAATCAGCCATGTTTCCTGGTACATTTTTTTATATATGCAAAATAAGGACATAGACTGTATCTAAGGATCTTAGTTAATACACTGTCATGAATCTATTGCACCAACCTTCACGATTATAATTATCAGAGACCAAAAGCATAAGAATCATAATAATGAATATGGAGACTTAAAGCAAGTGTATACACTGACCTCAAGGCCAGTAATTGAAAGGAACTTGATCACAGGTTTGTTATGCTAATAACATTTGGCTAACGAGATGAGAAGCAATTATCAATTTGAGGGCACATTTTGGGCTTCCCTCTCAATACTAGAGCAGTCCAAGTGTTGACAGATCAATGGGAAATATCACAGTGGCTTTGTTCTATCAGTCTATCAAACACTGAAATAAACTCTTCACAGAGACTTCTCATGGATAGATGGACACAGGGAAGGATGGATGGACGGAGGAAAGAATGAACGGACGGATTGGCGACAGAAGGATTATTTTGATTGACTATCTCATCAGGAGACACCTGTGTAATGAAATGGTGCACATGCTGGCTTTAGTGTCAGATTACACAAAGAAACTGTCATAAATATGGTCGATAGCTAATATGATATTGATTGAAGATATTGATTTTTAAACAGTAACATGTTACTTTGTTGTTATTTTGGAATGAAAAGTAGACTATTATTAAACATTTTTGTAACTGCAAGAGATTTGTTGTTTTTAAAATTGACAGCTGAATTTAAGATTTTAATTTTAAAATCTACCAAAATCTCATAACACTAAAGAACTTGCTCAGAAAATTTTAAAACTTTTATTATGGGAAGAGTGTAAATTTCAACAGAATTAAAGACCTTTTCCTACATTGATTAAAAATATTAAGAATTGCCCTCCCAACCAATATATGCTTGAAAAAATTATAAGAAACAAGTTTTTTGTGGCCATATCAAGTCATGTTATTTCAATCGTAACAGTTAACTAGGTCAGTATATAAATCAAACAAAACAAAGATAAGTACCGGTAGATGGTAGAACTATGATACTGACAGTCAGAAAATATCTAACCAAATGTATAAACATCCACCAGTATATATACAGCAACCAACTCTATCAACAGATCTGGACTCCACCCATCACTGGTCCAGCCACAGAAACATAGCAGGACAATTGTTTACCCAGATTTTCAACAATAATCCCTCCCCTCCTTGCTCTCCACAGATCCTGTCATCCCCTTCCCATGCCATCATCTTCACTGGTGTTACAATCCTTCAACCATTACCCAATCCTAACTCTTTATTATTCACAAACCCACCCTGAAAACTCTGACATCATCCATTCTTTAAACACAATTGCCTTTCTCTTCCTCACCACTACCAAAACCAAAATTTGCCATCCCTCCAAAACTTTAATCCTTTCATTATCTGTGATCCTCAACATAATCCTTCCTTTTTCATCAACTTTGAGTCAAGTTGACTCATCCACAATTCCTTTTAGTCGCTGAAGCCAGAAAATCCTTACCCCCTCATGCTACCCAACAAGTTCTTGCCCCCTCTAAATACGCGAGACATAACCCTCTCTTCTCATGCACTGAGGCTAGCACATGCATCTATTGATGCTTCCCAGTCCCCTATAAACAATCCTCACAGAATCACATGTAAACATCATTGTGAAGCCTGGAAAGAGAATTAAGCAACCCAAGCCTGACAGTCAACATATCAAACCGACAGTAGGCAGGCATGGGAGGGTAAAGAAGGGGAGGGGGAGCAGGAGGGGGAATGGGGGAGAGATAGTCATCTTGCACCTATTGATCCCACAACAAATCGGGTCTAAACATAATGACAGTTTAAAAGGACTGAAAAGAGAATAGGCACACCTGAAAGTCATAATATAAAAGTGATCGGAGGCAGAGAGAGGGGAGGGTAAGAAAATGGGGACGGGAAGGAGGGAGGAGACTTTAGTCATTGATAGATATTTAACTTAATTCAAGTGAAAACAATTTAACACAATCCACGAGTTTAAAAGTCCTGAAAAAGAATTTTTTTTAATTGATAGTAGGCATACAATGGGAGATTGGTAAGATAATAAGATGAGAAAGAAGAGGGGGGGGGGGGGGGGGGGGGGGGGTGAGATTGGGGGTTGGGACGGGAGGGATAGGAGGGGAGTGATGGTACACATGTTCCGGGAGATGTTTACGTTGTGGTCTGACAGAAGATGGCATCCCTCACAAACAGGGATCCTGATATCACATGCAAGCCTTATTTTAATTCAAAACAGAATTTCCCTTAGAACTTGCACTAACTAGGCTTTCAGGATAATGCTTTGAAATTTGTGGTTTTCAACAAATTTAGAAAGAGTGTTCGTTGGAAATGAGTTATCATATTAACAATAAACCTAACACTTTGAAGTTATCAAACAGGGGTGAGTTAAGGGTGTTTGTTTGGAGGGGTTCTTTTATGAGTGACAACCAAATAAAGAAAATGTCCAAACCTTCTACTTTCATTTTGATTTCAAGGCTGTCACATGAAAAAATGTGAAAAGCTAAATATCTAAAAACTTAAAATCAGAAAAATTTGATTTGGAATAACTGAAACTGAAACAGATAAACCATCAAGTGTCTTAATCAAAATCAATGAAATTTTTAATTTTAGTTATAACAGTAAATCTTCATTTAAGCAAGTCCAGTCATATCATGAAACAAAATTGAAAACAATTCCACGACAATAACAAAGACAGTTCTTTAAATCAATACAAACTCACATTAAGAGAACAGATTTAAAACGAAATTCGAGAAAAAGACAAAACCAATTGTTTCCCTCCAAACAATTCAAACCTCAAGCTATAACAGTTACACACATGACTAATCACAACACGCCTGTCAAATGTCACGCCACCGATTCCAGTGTGTTTGAAAATGACCTACTTACCAAAGCATACCATCCTTTAGTGAACGACATCATAGTACATAATCCACAAAACTGTCCAGTAGAATCTTCTTCTGGATAAAGATGACAACTCCTCACATGAACTCGTTCTACTTTGTCTACTCCTCTCACGTTCTTTGTTCCTTCTGTCTATTCAGCGAGCTCTAGCATCACCGTGGCGACCAACTAGCGAAGGACCTCTGCCTACCACTGCTTTCACCAATTTGACTGCCTATATCCTACAGGGCTGTTCAGCTGAGAGGCATGTGAGCTTGCACTGTGCTACTGGGACCCACATGTGCCAACCTTATATCTCTTTTGTGGCTTTCAAACTTTTAAATAATAACCTTGTTACCATGGTGATCAATTTATCATGACCTTTTGTTAGCTTGACTGCGATGACAATTAGCAATATGGCATGGAATTAATTCATCTGATTAAATAAGATATTGAAATGGCATGGAATTAATTCATCTGATACATTAATCTGATCTCATTATTTTCTACAAGGGACAAGTGGAAGATAAAAAAAGCTTTTATGCTTCAAGTTTTCTCCTAAAAGACACAAATTTACAGAGGATGAGATAAGTTAGAGCATAGATTGGCTTGTAATCGGCAATGCTGAAAGGTCCTGGATTTATCAGCACAGATGTGAGGTGCTTGAGAAGAATCTTGTCCGGAGAACACAGAATATCTGTCCTTATCTCATCCCAACTAAACAAACCTGCCACACAAAAAACATCACTTCTCCTGATGATAGCAAGTCTTAATTAAAGTGGAAGTACTGACTTCAAGGACTTGTTTTCATCTGGTCAGCAGTTAACTCAATTCTCAGATTATAATTTAAAAATAAATCAACTCAATAAAATGGTCGTCAAAATGGTAAAATACACAAAAATATATACAAAAATTTCCAGATAAACTTGAGATAACTATAACTTAGCCATATACTTATCTCATATTTAAAAAATATACAATGTAAATCTTTGAATACTTGCAGTTTCAAAGCTTTTGTTTAAACAAATCACCTGCCTTGATTTAAACAAATGTAAACAGCCTTGTGATATTGTTTCTTCTATAAATACTTACATCATATAGGTCTGTTCATGCAACGTTCAACTATATATAATGGCACAAACATTTATTACAAGTTTGTTTTTTCAGTGCCTTATTGGGTTATCATGTTATAAAGAGTTTTGGATTTTCGCCATTTTTTTTATTTATTTAAAACATTTAAACATTTGCGACACATATAACTTCAAAAACATATTGAATACGCTTGCTTCGAAAATCAAGGAGTGAAATTGATAGTGAAATTAATGATCAGTGCCTTTTTAATCAAGGAATTGCTATTTCTATTCATAATACACAGCTAAAACCAACCACATCCAATACTGGAATGTGCAGGTACAATTTAGCACCAGTATGTGTACATTACACAATACAAATAGCCTAATTATCTGGATTAGCTCCCCTTAACCCCTCTCCACTGTTATAGTCACGCTGGAGTGTGTTCTTATAGGCGTGAGGTGTGATTACATATGTTCAGGACAATACCGTGACATCATCACACGACATCACATAACTAACTAGTTTTGCAATAAGGACCATCTACTGAGCTTTGGTGTTTTTCGCGGTGATCGCCTATCCGACCTCAGCAGGGGTTACTTAGATCTAGGCATCCAGGGTCCTCGTATATCTATTGTAACTGTTGACATTTTATAAAAAGATTGTATATCTTCATTGATTACAAGACATTATGATTTTTACACTTGCAGTGATATATGATAGGGGTGAAACAGTTCACAACTATAGTAGTTGAACCGTGGTATTTTGCTTTCAGTTCGGTACACGGTACATTAACGTGATTATTATTGAAAATTAATGCGTAATTTATGATTATTTAAATGCAATTTGAGTGGCATGAAGACTTGAAATAAAGTACATTCAATACTATATTTATCTATTGTGATTGTCGTCTTGATATATATAAATATATATACTCCTAGAGGAACGAAAGGTGTGATTATATTTCGATTGTGAATGTCTTAGTTGACAGAGGCTTACTTGTACATACCAAATAAAGTTGAAAGTATGTTACACCAGTTTACTATAAAGAGATAATAATATTTTTTTAATATTTGAATTATATGCTGGTGATTAAAGGTCTAATTCAAAGATAATGAAATTCTTGGCTTTAAAATAGTTATTTTCATATGCTCTTAACAGGTAAGCTTACAGTATATTCTTCAGACATTTTGTAGACATTGAATAAAGAGAATGTGAGGGTTTGAATGAAAAAAACATGAGAACTCTATTATTTTTGGGTGTTTTTATTATATATAACAATAACAACATAGTTTTCAGATATTTTTATTCCATGAATATTATATTTAAAGAGTTGATGCTTATAAACTCTTATCTGCTTTAGCAAAATACCTAAATATTGATTGCAACTCTTGAGCTTTGAACATTGAAAATACAATAAATACTTTGGAATACAAACAATACAGTACATATGATTGTAATTCATTTTATCTTCCTAGATAAAGATTAATGCTGTTTAGCGTTAATATTATACATTTCTGTTCAAAGTTAGATTTTTTGTTGTTGTATAAGTTGTTCAAATAGTAAAATCATTTTCTCACTTTTTAAAAGTTTACTTAACAAAATAATCCATCATGTTACAAAAATGAAGTGATAGTTGTATTACATCATTGTGGTGAGATCCTTCTATGTGCTAGGTATTTACTGGACATCATAGTGTGCTCTTACAGCCTAGTCAGAGAAAAACTATTCACTTACGTATTTAAAATCGTAATCAGTAAACAGTAAATAAAAATCCAACAGGAAACAATCAAGATGACAATCAATGTTAATGTTGTTGTCATTGCTAGCACTCCGCTGATTATGTTTTAATGATATTTCTTACACAATGAAATTATGAAAAGAAAGAAAAGAGTGCTGTTATGAATTTATTTTTTGAAACCAGAATCTAAATCATTCTAAAATTTGCTATGAAATTATGGATTAACAATTTTCTCAAAAATTTTAGCATTTGGAAACAGCTAAAATAACTAGATTAGCGTTTGCGGGACACCGCAAAAGCAGAGCAGCTCCGAAACTTAGGGTCTCGCCTTTCCCTGTTCCGCCTTCTCGTCAGCATCAATAAAATGGGAATTCTTTTTAACAAAAATTTTTTCATTATTCGAGTTATTACTAATCATCACTGGGGTCACTTTTCACAAGTTTGTTCTTAAAACCTATTTCTTCTTTCAAAATTTTATCCAAGGATTAACGTGGCTTTAACCAATATCTCATGACCTTGACCTTGACCATCAATGATCACTTTTCATCGCGTATAACAATCATGCAATGACTCAAAGTGTTCATAGTTAAATATGGCATATTCACAAAAGCTTGCTTAAGTTCATTCTCTTCCCACAGAGGTTAGTCCCTACAGTTTTCCGGTTCTACCCTCTGTTACATTACGCTTGAAATTGAGAGCAGAACCTAAGTCCCCTAGCGGTGGAAAGAGACATCTCATACCGTATCCCTGGTTCTTAACCAATGAAAACTATTCTTTATCTGGCCATGTCGACAGGGTAACTTCATAGATCGAGGCATTTTACTCTGAAGGGTCTTGCTCATTAGCATATGTCATTTGAATATGTCTGATGTAAATAACGCAAATGAACTGTTTTTGGTATTTGTCTCTGATTTGGTCTTCTTTATTTATAATTATGTTTATGATCAATAGTTTTCACAAAATCTAATAGCATAGTTCGAGGAAAACACAGAAAACACAGAAAACACAGGAAAACGAGAAAACGTTGGCCTTACGTTTATTTTATCATTATGACGTGTCATTGGCAAATGTCACTTTTACAAGAAATTTTCGCAAAAGCATGCTTAGGTTGTGACCTCGCTATGACCTTGACCTTTGACGGATGTTAGCGAAAACCTTTTCAAATCTTGACCTTTTTCCATAGTTGATATACACCAAATAACAGCCTGATAGCACAAATATTTTTCAAGTTATCGTGTTTACAAGGATTTTTGTAGCGATTTCAGAACTCGTGACCTTGACCTTTGACCTTGAATATGAACATGTCAAAATAATTCCCCAGGGACATAAGTAAGAAGTTATGTATATGAGGTGTTGATACCTCATTGGAAAGAAGTTATTTAGTGATTTCAGAACTGGTGACCATGACCCTATGTCGTGACCTTGACCTTAAAAATTCAAGGTCACACAATCAGTGATCACTTATCATTGTGTATCACAATCATGTAATGATTCAAAGTGTTAATAGTTGAAATAAGACATTTTCGCAAAAGCATGCTTAAGTTGTGACCTCGTTACGACCTTGACCTTTGACGGATGTAAGCGAAAACCTTTTCAAATCTTGGCCTTTCTCCATAGTTGATATACACCAAATAACAGCCTGATAGCACAAATATTTTTCAAGTTATCGTGTTTACAAGGATTTTTTTAGCGATTTCAGAACTCGTGACCTTAACCTTTGACCTTGTATGTGAACATGTCAAAAAAATTCCCCAGGGGTATAAGTAAGAAGTTATGTATATGAGTTCTCAAAACCCTATTGGAAAAAAGTTATAGCCAATACAAAACGCGGCGGCGGCGGCGATGGAAACTGCACAAAAACTGATAGCAGCTCCGACTTAGTCGGAGCTGCTAATAACACTCCATGATTAAAAGATGCTTCATTTAGTTTGAACATCATCTAAAAACTTGTTGTAGACTGTAGAGTAGATTGTGATTGTGATAGTCTAATGGGCTCAGACCTTTCAGTATCCAATCTAAATTTCAGCGGGGCCGTGTCCCCATTGAACACAATAAACTAAGTCCAAAATGTGACGTTTCCATGTAAACGACAAAAAATTTAAATCTCAGAAAATTGAAAATTGTCTGTGCGCGATCGGAAGAACATGGTTAACAACTGTACAAAGTTTAGTTGATGTACCTTTGACATTTTTTTGAGAAAATTTACCGGACGGAAGGACGGACAGACGGACGGAATGACCGCTATATACCCTCCATTTCTTCGTAGCAGGGGCATAATTAAAGGGGGGTTAGTTGATAATTGTCAGCATGAATTGCATGATTTGATACTAAACTTGTTCTGGAAATCAAAATACTACATAACACAGAGGTATTTTTAATGTCATACTGTCTCTGTATGAAATAAGGCCCATCAGACAGTCTGGAACCTGGTAACTCAAAGAGGTACTTCTTTAATTCTGTCATAAATGGACAAAGTTACACTGGCTTCTTCATACACTGGACTAATGTGCCTGGTAAAGAAAAGAAGCCAAACTAATATGCACATTGAAAAAATACTGAAATTCAGGAATTATTTTACAAGTGCAACCAGTTATCAAAGGTCATTTGTACATCTATTCTCACAATAACATAACAAGCACATGTACCGGTACATATTTTTTCATTGCTTTATATATAATGATTTTTTAAAAAGAGGGAAATCCTGAAAACAGAGAAGAGGTACTGCAATCATGCCAAAATTAGAGAAAAATAGCAATCACAAATGAAGCTTGTGATCACAGGATTTGTTGAAGAACAAGAAGAAGACAGAGTCAGCTAGGATATATTCCCAGCTCACTGGCAAAGATTTGTGACAAATATTAGGTGCCAAATATATATACGTTTGGTGGTTATAAGGCTGTATAAAAAGATAAATGTTTCTCAGGTATATATTTTTCGAAAATGATAAAGGCAGTAGGATTTTCTAAAAATTCTTTGTTGAATCAAATAATGATGAGGAAGATACACTTTATTTGTTTCCATCAGAATATAGTTTGGAACTACTCCAAGTATACAAAACAGAACCTATATTATTGGGTTTAGCCAAAATGTGATATTGCATGACAACATATAACTGTTTACTGACATAAAAAAAATTAATGTGCAGATGCCCAAGAAACATGTAATCTTTTTATGATTACCTCCCAAAACTTCTACATGCCAATGTTTCTACATGCCAATACTACAAAAAGTCAGAGCAGAAATATGCAATTACCTATTTTATAATGGAACAGCCAAAGATGTGTTTACATGTAAGTTGCCAAAACTTCTACATCCCAAAACTTCTACAGCTGATTGAAGAAGCGGGTAAATGATTAATGGAGTAGAGGATTAAAACAGGTCCAGCTTATTACTTACTAAGGAAGATGACAGAGTATTTTGTGTATATTAATATTTGTATATATATTATATATTATTATGAATATTTTCTTATGTTTTTCGTAGATCACATACGAACATTAATTTTGAATTCAGTGAATTCAAATTATGTTTATATGAGTTTGTTATTTATGAATTTATATCCAGATAGAATGTGAAAAGGGGAAATAGCTATACAGGGCTACCCCTATATAAATATCTCTCCCCGTGACGTTGACAGGATTTATACATTATAATATGTAACATACATTATAACTCACACATAACCCTATTAAATGTGTGGTCTTTCAGCGTAATCTAAAGTGACAAAGTGTAACTAGATTGATATCAAGTCTTGTGAAAGATATGAAAATTGTGGTTATTATATATGTTATGAAATTTATATATGAGAATAAACAGTTATATAACCTACAAGCTCCTGTGATAGTTATGTCTATTATTTACCCGTAGCCTAATGTAGAACTTTTGGCACATTAATCAGACTAGTCCATTCTTACTTGAGGTAATGACCATGTGCAGTGGACCCTGAACTGTGTTGTTTTAGTCTCTAGAAGTTTTGGCATGTAGAATTTTGGGAGGTTACCCTTTTTTATAAAAGCAAAGAACACTTACCCTCTTTGCTCTCGATGCATTGACTGTATGACTGGTGCTTGTTGTATTGGACACATTCTTCTTATTTCTCTCTCCAATGGAACGTAAAATGTTGAAGTTATTCCCATCAATAGCATAATCCTGTCGATTCTTCAGTTTGTGTTTCACTAAGTTGGTAGATACACGCCGCTTTAGTGTTCCTAGAGGGATGGAAAGAGCTCATATCACACAAGGATTTGACTTTGTCAAGAGTTTTTCCACCTGCCACATCAGGATATTTGACTTCTCTAATCCTCTGATTGTCTTATCAGCATTTGCCTTGTATCACGATAATAACCAACTAAGGAATGACTAACAGTCAAGCAATATTGGCAGTTCCTGGATTAGAAGACCGATGATTGACCATCAAATTTCAAATCACATTTTATGTGAAGACAAAATAAGGGCTATTAATTGTGATGAGTAACCAGCTGGTAGTGTTATTAGGCAAAAGCTTAGAGGACAATCAGGGGACTTCGAAGGAGAATTGAAGAAAAAAAATACTCTGATGTAGGAAGATGGTAGTTTATTATCATCAATATATTTGGTTCAACAAAAAAAATGTCTTTCTTTTCAATAAACCAAATGCACTGATACAAGAACTCTTTAAGATCAACTTTGTTTTCAAGTATTCTAATTATTGGATATGAATGCACAATAAAATGTTGATATCGTGAAATAAAGAAGTTGATTTTTTTAAATGATTGTCATCTCTCAAAGCGAAATAATCTGCATGTAATGTCATTCTCTGCCACAGCATCTTCACAACATCACGGGTGAAATGAAAAGATTTCCATATCCTTGATGCATTTTCACCTTGCCGTGGGAAGATGCTGCCACAGAGACTACTCCACTCAATTCTTCCATCCCAACCACTGTTGCATATAGAGCATATTTCACAATTCTCACAAAGGTGAAGGTTACACTGGTAACACCCCATTTTTATCCCATCAATCATGGTTTTACATCTGTGACTGGCTTGTAAGAAATATATGGGCATTGCACAGATGAAACAACTCTAGTTGTTTTGACACTTAATGCAACCAACCAAGGCTCTCATTTCTAGCCCACAAAGTGCTCCATATGGAACAGGGTTAGGATGGAAGAATTGAATGGAGTAACATCTGTCGAAAGAGAAAGGATAATGCTTACAATAGTAAAACTTAACTGGACATACACTTTATTCATTCTATGTGAAAAACAGCACTTTCAAAACTTTGATTTCACCAAATGTGCAGACAGAAGTTATTTAGTTAGTTAATTATTTTCTTAATATAAAGTTTTCCTAAACATTTCCTATAAATGAAATATGTTTGAGAGAAGGAAGATACATCTAAAATATTGAAAGAAAACATAATTGGAGAAAAATGCAAAACAATAATCGATAAACATATAAAATTTTTGATATCAAGTCCAAACAAATTCTTGTTTGCTTTGATTTACTCCGAGCATGTGTGTGTGGTAACTAATGTTATCATACGCTGGGTTTGTTTCCCTTCTCTTGCACATTTGTTCAGCATGACAACATTATTTTGAGTGCAATATTCACCTTTGAGTGTATCTATATCCAGTGCCACTGGTTTCTTGTTGATATTGAGAGGAGCAGCAAAAGGAACACGCTTTGTGTTCAGCGTCTTGCTACTTCCTGGTTCCTTGTCATTTAGATCCTTCTGAAACAGAAAACAATTTCACTGTCAGAGATAGAAAAAAGGGTCTGATTTAGGATATATACAGGTGCAACCAAAGATGAAAATTTAGTTTCCCAATCAAATTCCAGTTGCATTTAATTCAACTCATTATTCAATTTATTTTTTAAACAAAGGACGTAAGGTAAAACACCTGTTTAAAAAAATAGAGTTTCCAATAACTGTTGACTCTGAAACTAATAAACAGATGGGCTCTTTTTAGATAAAATATGGTATTTCAGGCTTGTTTCAAGCTGCTCTTTGAACGTGTTCTATGTTTGAAGTGCATATTCATATATAATGCACTCGCAACTTTATGATATGTGCTTGTTTTCATGACATTAAAAAACAATCTCGTTCTTTGAATTTGAACCTTACATCTTGAAGTTACAAATTTACTATCAAAATTTTTTTAGCAGGGATACCTTGAGTCAAAATGGTATCAATCAAAAACTGTGGAAAAGGGTAGAAAGAGTGAAAAATGCTAAGTAAAAAAGGCGAAAACAACTTTTTACAAAATGTTCTTTTAATGTTTGCTTTGAAGTAGTTAAAGAGTTTAAAAAGGTTTATGAGCAATGCTCTTATTTATTAACTAGTAATAAGAGAAACAGGCTTTTTGCTATGAACATAATCATTAATTTAAAGATTTGATTTTTATTACTTTTATCTCATTTTCACAATTTCAACTTTTTATCTTTTAAAACTTCCTTTAGATCTCATATTTTTTTTATAGATAATATAGGCCTATAAGCGGTCAAGCAAAACGTTTTCAATGATTTCATTGGCATTAATGACTTGTACAGAAGCTTGACATTCACAAGGTCATTTTTATACTTTTGAACACGACGGTTTTTTGACAATTTGAATAAATTATTTCAAATGTTATGGTTTCACATTCACCTGGGCATCCCTTTGTAAACGCTTGATTGTCGACCCGTGGATCGTTCTTCTCCGCCTTTTCGGTATCAATCCACATCCTTGAACAGTAAAACTTAATTCCAGATCATCTGATGACTGAAATTGATCATCACGCTTACGTTTTGCAGTAAATGAGTCCATTTTCCTTAGCAACAACAAAAATTTCAAAAACAAATTCCCCGCTTCCGCCTCTCATTAGCCTTCCTCATTTCCGTGCCCCCTAGCGGGACAGGTGCTCATTAACGAAGGGAGGTAACTCGACACCATTTTGTTTCTTTGACTTGTTCACTTACTAAGGCGTCAAATGCTCCGTGTCATTCAATTTATTTTAGAAAAAGTTTGTTTTTTAAATACATTTTTTGAGATATTGTAGTTTCTCTACAGTTCGTTAATGCGAAATATGCTACGTTTATTATAATTGAATTTTATTTGGTCTACAAAACACAAACTATTATTCAATTAATTTTATAAATATTGAATAAAATGGAAAGAATATAAAACAAAGAATATATAAAAACAAACGTTATGCTTTTAAGCATAATTAACACCACGAAAGGTTGAATGTATATGTTTAATTGCCAACTGTACCAATATTCTACTTTGGGTTTTATGACTCAAATGTCGTCAAAGAAACAGTTTTGAAATGCGTTTAGTGTTCACTGTCTAGAAAAAGGAAATCAAAACTTCAAATGCTAAATAAATTTCATAATAGCCTAGGAACATCTCATTCTATTATTTCATGACAAAAAGTCTCACAACTAGAATAAATACCGTTTGTCTAAGTGGTAATCGTTGAAAATCGAAAGTAGTCCTATAGATGAAATTTGTATACGGAAATGAGTGATGTAAAAAATATAATAAAGTTTGAAACATGTTTAAAGGATGAGTGTTATGTTTATATGAACCACAATATAGAATGAACTTGGATGTAAGTTTAGTCCATACCTTACAAGGATACATCTGTAATTTACAGTTCAAACGAAAAATAACATATTTTTTTAAATTTTGCAAAATTTAAGATATTTTTTTGAATATACAGTATAACGTTTTTGGAAACTAATAATCTCATAATAGTATGATAATACAATTCAATACATGATTTTCTGTTTATGAAATATCGAAACAAAAAAAACTTGTCAACACAATGATGCGGACGTAAAATATATCTTCAATGAACTTTAGCCGTTCTCCGATGCTATGTGATGGAAGGGAGATAATAACGTCTCGAGTATACACACTGTAAATAACGGTAAAACTTATTAATTTACCACCCAAAATGTCTGTTAGCTTCCAACTCACTATGAGTAACAACAATCGACCTAAATGTAAGCAAATATTATATTTGATAATTGAAAGTAAACATTTAGGATAAATGCACACATATTCAATGATAATTCTCGATGCGATGCAACAGATGTGGCGATGCCAAACTGGGTCAGCCTGGAACTGCATTGCTTCAATCAGACACGAAGCACAGCGGCGAGACGGCCTGGAATCCTATCTTGATCTCTTTGCTTTGAAACGGTAAGGTTTTAGAACGCAAGGACACTAATTTTACTGTTATGGATGAACATAGAAAATCTATGTATCCATCTCGGATGATATTATGACTATGAATACTGTAGCGATACTAACAGACTACAAATGCACTAGTGTTTTGGGTTAATGGGTAGTGGGCTACATGTACATAACTTAGCGCTTTAGTTTTAGTTTAGTTCCCATTTTTGTCTTATTTCAACTTTTACAGTTGTATATGTGGCTGTCAACGTTGTATGATGCTTTTCCGGCCGACATGGTAATAGGCCCGTTATATTTTGGTAAGTGGCGCCATTGGTTCATCGGTGAACTATGGCATTTGGGTTTGTTGTTTTACGAGTTCACCAGCGGATAACTCACTGTGTGGAATGTGGGCCCAGTCCGAATACGATTTTCTTGGAATACTTTGCTTTGCTGATGTATTATTCAAATTAACTTTTTGACAAAACTATTGCTGTTTAAACATTCAGTGTATGTTACATAAAATATAAATTGAACAAATTATCTTCAAAGTCTATACTTTTAAATTTTGTTAATATAAATATTAAAGGAGACATAATTACCACTTTATTCTCTGGTATAATAAGTGGAATAGCATCATTAGTTTTTCAAAGGTCAAACATTTATTAACTTTTATATTGTGTAAACTGATATGCGTTATTTTATTACATACAATATATAGGAATGTTTCTCTCCAACATAATTTATCAAGTCAGTCAAGAAAACAACTAATAAGTAGTTCAACATGTACCAGTATACATATTAAATTAGAAATTTGTAAGCTTTTAATGTCAACATCAAACATGAACATCAAACACAAATGCCATATATTATCATAATTCTATAGGTATGAATGCTTTGTACAACATTATTACATTTATGTAATTAAAAAATATATCACTGTTGTATGAAAAGTATCTTTTTCAATTTGAATGTGCTAATTTGTAATTATTTGATATATAATAAGGATAATAACTTGCACACTTCATGTGGTAATAAATTGTGATTTATGTATTGCTGCCTATGACACTTAATATTGATGAAGATGAAATATTTGAGCTGTTACTTATGAAGAAGTTAAATATATAAATATTCATTAGACTAGTATAACTTTTTGTAAAGAGAAAACTGTATCATAATATATTAATATTTTGTTTTTCTTGTAATTAAGTACTGTCAATTATTTATATACTTTAACCAAATATTATCATTAAATGTCTATCAAGAATGTAGTAAAATTAAATTAAATTTTGAAAACTTGAAATCTTTCATTTTGTCCATAAATTCAAAAACTTTAAAAAGAATCTAATTCATTGTGTAGTATTCTTCACAAAGTATGTCTACTGCTATAAAATATTGTTTGTGATTGTGGAAAGATTGTATTTGATGTGGAATTCCTTCATAAGACAGATGGTGAGGATCAATATTTATACCCAATCAATGGGACATGACTCAGGTAGCCCTGCCTTTGTACTGTATTATTTATCAGCCCACATACCTGTTGATATTCGTTAGCAGCTGTCAGGTGTGACAGTCAAGATTGGGAATTTGCTCGTTATTGGGTCAGGGAATTTTGATGGGGCAAGAGATTTTAACTTTCTCTCATCTTGGATTTTGAGAGAAATTTGAGAAAACTTCGCTAAAACATTTGAGAGATGAATAATTAGAATATGCCTTTTACCTGATGTTCGTTAGCTTCTGACAGGTGTCAATAGTCTGAATTGAATTTCACTCCTTAATCAATATTGGATGAGGTAAGAATTTCCATCATCTGCCTTTGGGAAAGGTCATTGTATTTTTCTTGCCTTAATTAATCTTACCATAATTGCCTTAGTGAGCTTAAACACATTCAAGTGAGTGCTATATTGACATTTCTCATTTGAGAGGGCACTATAGGAAATGATGTTAATTAGACTTGTATGTTGTGAATAATCAGCCTGTGTATATCAGGAGACGTTAGTTCACATAATATTATGGCTATACATTTTTAATGGGGTTGTATGTGTGTGGAGGGGGCAGGAGGGGTTACTTATTAGGGTATGAGAGCTTATGAGGTCAATTATGCTATGGGAATCTTAGTGCTGCATTGATTAACCAACTTTACTTTCCAGATATCCAGTAGTACCTATGTAAGTTGTGACGGTTATGTTTGGAATGTCATTTTGTAATCCTGAGGTCAGGAAATGTTTGAGGTAGGACTAGATTTTGTACATAAGGTTTACAAATCTTGGCATACAGACATGTATTAGGGTGGCTTACCTGCTTTTACCCAAACCTATACTCGAACTCATGTTCTTATCCTGTTTATGACTGCAAGCTTTTGTCAGGGGTGACAACATTGATAAGTCTTTTGTTCATTATTAGGACCACAGATTTTAGGGGTTTTTTTCAATGTCAATTTGTTATGAATAATTTGGACACATTTTTTGCATGGATTTGTTTTGTGTTTTGCATACATGCTCTGATAGCTTTCCTTTGGCTTTTGTTTCAGGAAATGAAGAGAAGAGGCTGATGAACTTCTGTTTCTGGAGAGGCGGATAGAAAGACAAATTAACCCGATTATGTTGGTTGTGAATCAATGATCACATGAAATGACACTAAGGACATCATGGCCTTTGATGTAAATGAAATTCATGGATTTGATATTACTATATGGTGTTGTCCCATTTCAGTTGGCATTACCGGTATTTAAACTTAGCATTATCCAAACTTGGCATTATCCAGAGTTTATGTTATTCAGAAATGGGGAAGGTTCTTGGTGATGCAGTAGCTCATGAAATGGATAATGGACATGTCCTATAGTGTGGAATTATGATATAGAATGAAGGATTTACAGCTAGTGTAGGCAGACAGATCATACTTATATTTATCCTAAATCAAGAGGTCAAAGGATAGACTATGGATGTGCCCTACCGATGCCCACGCTGTGGAGATGGGACAACATTCCCCGTGCTCAGTGACTTGAAGGAGCACCTGTCATCAGCACATTCCTACGTGCCCACACCCAGAAAGAGAGTGCAGGTCTTCAATGGGAAGAACTCAGGTCGATACTCCCCCCTTCTTCAGTCCTTCCATGATGAAGGGGCTCGTCTGGAGCGGGAACTGCAAGATGCCAAGGAGCTTGAGATGAACAATAAGATGAAGAGGTATGGAGAGGACGGAGAGTTGAAGATAAATAGAAGCGAGATCATGCCGTCCGTTCAAAGTGAGTTTGTCAGATCAAACAAGGTTTCCTTCCAGGACGATCAGTTGAGAAACATGTTGAACACTATGCAACAAAATGGAAATTTTAATGTGCAAACTGTACCCGTTGGTGTACCTTTACAACAAAATAATGGGCATGTAAATTTTCCAAAACAGTCCCTGATTGGGCAACATGTTTCTGCTGGCATAGCACAGCAAAATAATGGTCAAGGTATGCATCATCTTCCTCAGGGTATAATTCAACATACCGGTAGTGCGAACATTCAACATCAACTCCAGGCTGTTCCTCAGCACAATGAAAGTGTAGTTCAAAATCATCCTGCAGCCTATAGCATGCAGCAAAATGAAAATGGTAACATGAATCAACATGGAGAATACATCAACATGCTAAATCAACAAGGACATGTTGACATGCAAAATCATAACGGAAGCATGAACATGACACATAATAATGGACAGTTTCATGGTCACCCCAATCAACTTCAAAATCAACATCATCCCTCAAATATGTCCAGTGCCTTCATGAGAAGTAATGAAGTGCTATCGACCTCTAGCTCTGCAGGTGCTCCTGATGCAAGATATCCAGAACAAAGAAGTTCCATTCAAAAGCTGAGCCAAGAGCTTAAGGGTAAGGAAGATGATTTGAAGAACTCTGAGAAAGAACTGGACAGACTCCGCCAAGAACAGAACAATCTTCTTGAGAGTGCTGAAATTCTTGCGAGGAAAACAAACGACGAGAGTCAAAGATTGAGCGAGGAACTTGAAGCAAAGGAATTTCAGTTGAGTCGGATAAACTCAAAACTTGCAGATCTGAGGCAGAACTCTTTGGAGGACTGGGTTGCTCAACAACGACAGGAGACATCTTGGAAGATGGAGAAAGATGCAAAGAATATGAAGATGGAGAGGAACTTGATTCAGAGACAGAAGAATATAGGAGGGAGGAGTGACTACCCTGCTGAAAGAAGTCAAGCGTTACATCAGTCCAATATTCATCCTGGTAGAAGTAAAGAAGTCAAAGGCACTTTTGCGCAAACAGAAAAGGAAATTGAAGAATTAGATATTCTGAGTCAGGAGTTGAGGAAGATGCAGAGAGATGCTGTGTATAAGATGCAGGAGAAGGACAAAGAGTTGATCCGAGCAAAGAAGAGGTCGGAGAAACTGGAGAATGATCGTCTTGTTCTGCTTCATGAGATGGAGAATTTATTGTCAAAAGCCAACACTGACAATGAAAAACTGAAATCAGAATTGAAAAATAAGGATGATGAGCTAAAAGAATTCAACACAAATCTTGAAGATGCCAAGAAAGAGCAAAGCAAACTGGTAGGTGAAACATTTGAACTTTATAAAGAAGCTGACAAGAACATTGCCAAATTGAAAGAAATGCTTGCACTAAAAGAATTCCAGCTTCAAGCAGCCAATGAGAAGCTCAATCAGTTTCAGATAGCCAATGAACAGCTGTTGGTTGAAAGTGAAAGTATTGCTAACCATGCAGACGAAAAGGGGAATATCATGGCATCCATGTTGGAGACCTCTGATCAGAACCTCCAAGAGATGGAGCGAGAGTTGAACAAGACGAAGTATGAGAAGGAGAAACTGGAGGAAGAAGCTGAGACTCTGAAACAGGAAGTGGATGCAAGGTCAAGGTCACTGGAGCAGCTCCAGCAGGAAGTTCTGAAGAAGGAACAGGAACTGGAGAAAACAAATGAGTAAGATATTTTATCCATATTTACATTTTGAATTAAGTAATTATTTTGAAGTGATCTGTTTAAAATGATGTTGACTCTTAATAGGATTTAAAACTCCTATTGTGCGTATTATTTATACATACTAATGTATTGAGGGTTGTCATGAAACTGCCTTCGATGAGACTTGCATCTCCAAGGCAGAGCATGAAGCTCTCTCTGAGCTAAGAAAAATTTCCCTTGGGAGCATCTGACTTACACAGAGATGCTCGGTTTGAATCCTCCTGAATGTTTAAATTTCTGTTTTAACTTCTGGCATTAAAGCGTGCTTCATGACACATAATAATGATGTTAGTTCCTTACTGTCCACTTCATTGTAAATTAGACATGTCTCAGTTGCTGCTACAGTGCAACACCAGTTCAATTGTTGTTCTGTCAAAAAAGCAACAACTTCCATCTTTTATAAGGTCATTTGGTAGAATGCTGTCAGTAATCAAATTCCAACCTTATGTGATGAGGGGATGCTGAATAGATTTCAAGACTTCATAATAGAGCTGGATTTTTAAAACCCAATTCTTCCAAGGTTCACAGTCTCTATATTTCCTTTGCAGTGATCTGAAGACCCTGCAGACCTTCCTCCAGACCACAGCAGCGAAGGAGTCCTTGGCTCGACAAGAGCTGGAGAAGTTTATCATGGAGCTGATAGCAAGAGCTGACACAGCGGAGAAGGAGCTGAGAGCCCTGAAGAGACAAGTGAGGGAGGCCAGTCTGTCAGAGTCTAAGGTATGTGCACTAAAAGAGACCAGAGCTCCGTTCCATAACAGCGAGCGCTTATAATCGCTCATTGATTGCTCAATGAAGCACTCAATGTAGTGCATTCTCTCCTGAACGACACGATGCGATTCCTCAAAATTTGCTCGCCTTGCTACGTAGCGCTACTTTGAACAATCACGTTCAAGAGAGGTTTAAAAGTAATCGCTCATTTGAAACCTCTCTTGAACATGGCCTTGGTTGGTATGTATTGCTGTACAGAAACCTTGGTTAGGTACATATTCGGTTCAGAACTAAAAAATTAAACAAACAAGTCACAACAATTAAATCTACAGATAATAAAGTCTTAAGAACATGAAAATCCAAAAAAATAAAAGATACAAAATTAAAAACATAAAATATGGTATGCGGATTGAACCAAAAATACACTTTGATATATGGTGCAGAGAACCAAAAACAAAATACTGTGGTTCAACTAATGATTGTGTAGTGGGGAACTGTTTCCCAACTAGAAAGGACAATACAACAAGAACATGGTTGCTCCTAGGTGATCAACCAAGGGCATCAGTTTGTCCAATTTGGAATAGATGGAACCATTTGCAGTGAATATATGAAATGAAATAAATGAAATGAATACACTACTTGTAAAGGATGTTTTAAATGCAGAAAACCAGAAGTGTAGGCATAATTCCCCAGAAACCTCGCTGCAGCAATCAGTGATATATGCCTGCATGTTACCACCAAACTTACTATTGAATATACTTGCAGTTGTTGACTTTAATAATGTCATGTTTCAATCCAGAGGGTTGTTGGTTTTTAAATACCTCTTAAAAATGCATGATCAGTTTTGCATAATATTTTATTTGGTTCTAATATGTACCAAATTACAATAGGTGCTGGTTTAGGTTATATCTTCTAACTCGACTTCCGTATTCACCCTCAAATGCTTAATATATAATATATATATATGTTTCAATGAAAACCAAGGAACGGTCTCATTCATCTGTAGAAGCCGACATTATGACTCTATAACATGTATGTACTCGTTACCTGACGCATTAAACGCTTTAGAAGCAAATATGTCTTCCACTTAATGGTTGCAGCAAGCAATGGTCTATTGTCCGGTTTTTGATCATGACCCCGACTTTGAATAGTTGTATTGTCGTTATACTGAACTGATTGACCTTAAACTGATAATCTTCGGTTAAAGTTGATAATTCTCAATTGAATAACACAAATTATAACATTTGACATATGTGACCTCACCAACATGAATATGCCCCTTTAAAGGACTTTATCGTTTACTATAGTGTTTTATTTGAAATCATTGCAGAAGCTGGCAAAGAATGTAAGTCAATAATATACAAGAAATATATCTATATACCGGTAGCCTATTTCTGCAGGACACAATATATTTGAGCAAATCTATGAAAAATAAATTTGCCTTTGCTTTGACGCTTTCAAAATGGGTATAATTTTCTGTTTCACGAAATATTTCTTTTGTGAAATCTAGATTATATTGTGCTCACAACAATAATATTGTGCTCATGGCAATAATAATGTTCTCACAACTGTAATATTGTACTAACAACAATAAAAATTTAAGAGTCACAACAATATTTTGCTACATCAATCAGAAAAGCATATACATCTGTAAGGATTCTGTATGTGAAGAAATTCAATAGTTTATCCTGAGGTTATTATGTACGTACATACACATATTTACCAGCTGTTGCTGGACTGACATGACCGTCAGTATGTCGGTGTGATACAATACATTTCACCACCTGTCACAACAGCAGCGTGATGAAGAAAGGGAAATTGGTATTAGATAACAACGTGTATTCACTCTCTTGTGAAAATCTATGCTAGGATATTGCTTTCGTTTTTGCTATGAAAAGCATTATGTCAATGATTTTGGAATATTTTTTCATTCGTTGAATTTTAAAATGTATTATTCTGTCGTTTTCTTTTATCTCTCTATCAAGCAATGAATGATTATGATACTATATATATAAGATCATAACATTTGATGGATTAATAAAATGTTTTGGAGAATATACTGGCAATGAAATCTAATCAAAGAATTACTTATATTATCTAAACCAGGAGAAATTACTTACTCACATATATCACAAATATGGATACAAATATACATTAACAAATTAAATACCTTGATAATAGATAAGATATATTTGTTGCATTTCTTGAATGTTATGAGCAATTATGGAAGAATAAGAATGCATTTATAGGTTTGCAACATTTCATGTTTTTAATGTCTTAATAAAAAAGTTTTCGGTAATTGCATGGATGGATTTCATCAATTATTTTTTGCTGTAATAATGACTTTGTGATTAAGTTATTATCTCAATGAATGTATAAACTCATTCAGAGTCCTTTGTGTATTCTCTGTTACGAGATATTGCTTGAAATTGACTCTCAAGAACATAGTCAATGTTTCGTGATGTAAATAGTCCAGATGAGATAGGGTGTGGTGTGCTGGCAAACAATTATGACATATAAATCTATAAATGTCAATATTTGTAGGTTATCTTCAAAGCTTTTCTTAAAATAACATCATCATTGTAGTTTATGGGTTGAGGTTAATTATGTATATTTACCAAAATAGTAATTTATTATTGGTACTTACACTAATTAATGTCCTGATATTTTTGTGGATATAAGCATTTGGGTGGATCCCGTTTAATGACAAGCCTTTAGTTATGCATCTTTCTGTGTTGTAGTTAGTATTTTTTTAGGATATATGATACCGCTAATATTAAATGTATAGAATAATTCTGTCCGCAAAGTGAGACAAGAATGTGTCTTATTAAATTGTACGTCTCATGATAGTCTTACATTAAAACATGTTTGTGTAGATGTTTCTATTAAATAAAGATTTTTTGATAATGTTTTGGGATCTTATTTTGTGTTTGAAGATCAAAAATCATATCAAATAAAGACAATCTTCCATACTAACTTGAGCAAAATGAAAAAGATACCAAATTACAAGACCAAAATATCCCTTTTTATATAAAAAAGTACCATTTTATAAATTTTAAATAAAAAATTCATTACATTAATTTAATATAAAAATAACATTTATATCATTTATAAAGAGATTGGAGATCTAAATTAATAATTTAAATTAAGTGTACAGTATTTGTAATAATGAAAGAGTGTTCAAGTTACAAATCTGGTATATTTTGTATTACAGAGCGCAGAATCAACACATATTCCAGCTGCTCTGCATAAAACTCTCACAGAGGATGTTATCCAGACAACAAGCAAACAGCTGTAAGTCTAAACTTTCTTTATTATTGTATAATTAACTCAGCATATTGCTTTTACAGGTGCTTTAATGAAGCATAAACAGCCTTAATGCAGTTGAATATGTAAATTTAAAAATGATACATTTTTAGCTCATCAGGCCTGAAAGGCCCGATGGGCTTATGGCATGGCATGGTGTCCGGCGTCCGTCCATCCGTCCGTCCATCCGTCCATCCGTCCATCCGTAAACTTTTCGCTTTTTCGACTTCTTCTCCAGAACCAATGACTCCACAGAGCTGAAATTTTATGCGCAGACTCCTTGGCCAATGGGGATTCTAAATTGTAAATTTCATGACCCCATGACCCCAAATGGGGTCACAGGGGTCACATCCTTAAAAACCTATTTTCATCTTCTTCTTCAGTTCCAAAAGGTCTAGAGAGCTGAAAAGTTGTGTGCAGACTCCTTGGCCAATTGTGATTCTAAATTGTAGATTTTGTGACCCCATGACCCCAAATGGGGTCACAGGGGTCACAGGGGTCACATCCTTAAAAAACCTATTTTCATCTTCTTCTCGAGTTCCAAAAGGTCTAGAGAGCTGAAAAGTTGTGTGCAGACTCCTTGGCCAATGGGGATTCTAAATTGTAGATTATGTGACCCCGTGACCCCAAATGGGGTCACTGGGTTCACATCCTTAAAAACCTATTTTCATCTTCTTCTCCAGTTCCAAAAGGTCTAGAGAGCTGAACAGTTGTGTGCAGACTCATTGGCCAATGGGGATTCTAAATTGTAGATTATGTGACCCTGTGACCCCAAATGGGGGTCACATCCTTAAAAACCTATTTTCACCTTCTTCTCCAGTTCCAAAAGGTCTAGAGAGCTGAAAAGTTGTGTGCAGACTCCTTGGCCAATGGGGATTCTAAATTGTAGATTTCGTGACCCCATGACCCCAAATGGGGTCACCGGGGTCACATCCTTAAAAACCTATTTTCATCTTCTTTTTCAGTTCCAAAAGGTCTAGAGAGCTGAACAGTTGTGTGCATACTCCTTGGCCAATGGTGATTTTAAATTGTAGATTTCGTGACCCCATGACCCCAAATGGGGTCACAGGGGTCACATCCTTAAAAAACCTATTTTCATCTTCTTCTCCAGTTCCAAAAAGTCTAGAGAGTTGAAAAGTTGTGTGCAGACTCCTTGGCCAATGGGGATTCTAAATTGTAGATTAAATGACCCCGTGACCCCAAGTGGGGTCACCAGGGTCACATCCTTAAAAACCTATTTTCATCTTCTTTTTCAGTTCCAAAAGGTCTAGAGAGCTGAACAGTTGTGTGCATACTCCTTGGCCAATGGTGATTTTAAATTGTAGATTTCGTGACCCCATGACCCCAAATGGGGTCACAGGGGTCACATCCTTAAAAAACCTATTTTCATCTTCTTCTCCAGTTCCAAAAAGTCTAGAGAGTTGAAAAGTTGTGTGCAGACTCCTTGGCCAATGGGGATTCTAAATTGTAGATTAAATGACCCCGTGACCCCAAGTGGGGTCACCAGGGTCACATCCTTAAAAACCTATTTTCATCTTCTTTTTCAGTTCCAAAAGGTCTAGAGAGCTGAACAGTTGTGTGCATACTCCTTGGCCAATGGTGATTTTAAATTGTAGATTTCGTGACCCCATGACCCCAAATGGGGTCACAGGGGTCACATCCTTAAAAAACCTATTTTCATCTTCTTCTCCAGTTCCAAAAAGTCTAGAGAGTTGAAAAGTTGTGTGCAGACTCCTTGGCCAATGGGGATTCTAAATTGTAGATTATGTGACCCCGTGACCCCAAATGGGGTCACAGTGGTCATGATCTAAGAACCTATCTTTTGCTTGTAAACAATAACTTAAATAACTTAAATATTCAACTTTAGATAGTAAATCAATGAAATCCTGATGAGCTACAGAGCCCATGGCTCTATTTTTGTTATAAAATATATGAATGTGTTATTATTATGTTTTAACATTTTTATAGGTTTTAGCTTTAAACAGGCATTTTTAATGTTTTGTACAGTTATTATATACATATCAGTTTTGAACAGTTACTAACAAATATAATTGAACCTTATACCTTAGTGCACTAACATATTTCTGCTTCTTAATCTCAGATTACAGTAATCATCATCATTACCTATAATGTTAACAAATAAAGATTCCAAAACACTAGCAAATCAGAAATGGTATGTACACTTATTGATTAAAGGTAAAGGGTTATATAGTATATGATTCTTTCTCCTTTGTTCTGTTGATCTTTAACAGCAGTCCCAGAAGAAAAACTGAAGATGACAGAAGACATCAACGGTCAGATGAATCACCAAGGTCCAGAAGTAGACATGGAACCTCAGAGAAGAAAAGAGGATCAAAGATAAAAGCACATTCTCCACATCGATCACATGAACATCAAGAACAAAGAAGTGAGCAGGACACTGGTCATCAACAAGCAGGTCATCCTCAACCTGATCCATATCAAAGTTATGATCTTGGACATCAAGTTATAGGCCCACATCAAAGCCATCAAAATCCTAATCAAGGGCTACCAGTTCAGTATTACCATCCAAATCAGAGTCAGAATCCAGAGGTTGTTTCTTACCATGGTCACCCAATCCCTAGTCAAAGAGTATCAGTTAATATGGATAAATCTTCTGGATACCCAAATCAATATGTTCCTCAAGATGCTTCTCAGAGATTTCCTAATTTGACTCAACCAAGGGGTGTTCAAACTCACCCTTCAAACACAGGTCAAAGTCATCCTGCAGAACATTACAATCCAGGTCCTCCAATCAGTACTCAGAATTACAATAAACCAATTACAGGTGAAGGTCAACCTGCAAATCCTTACAATCAAGGTATTCCAATCAGTGATCAGAATTCCGTTAAACCAATGGTAGGTCATACTCAACCAGCAATTATCCAAAATCAGGGTAGTCTTGGACCTCAAGCTGGAAGCTACACCAATCAGGGAGTGTACAATCTTGATCCTTCTTTGAATGTCCACAATAATCCAGCACCACAACAGCTGATCTATGAACCACTTCCCAATGTTAACCCTGCTGAACCACCACCAGGAATCCACAGAGCATTCTCCCCTAGTCCAAGGGTTGCCAGAATCAGTACAACAGAAAGGGACCCCTCTGTTGGACATTCAGAAACTGTGGAAAGGACATTACCATCAAGTATTGATCCTGTTAGAATAGAAGATAGTGAAAAGTCAAATTCAAAAAGTGAGTTGAAAGTTGAAGTATCTGAAATGGGAATACAGACAGAACAGCCCAAGGTTGACAATGAAACAAAAGTACAATCATCATCAGACAATGTAAAATGTGAAAGTTGTCAGGTTGATGTTATCAAAGATGGTAAAAATGAGATGCCAAAGAAAGAGAAAGTAAAATTTGAAACTGACTCATCAACTGTATGTTCCATGTGTTTAAAGAACCAAAGGATTCCAGTACCAAAATATACCAGCACACCAAAGAAAATATCCAAATCCAGAACACCAAGCGGGCACTGCAAACACTGTCATCACTCTGTGGATGAAGAAGCGGATTCTGATGTGGAACAGAGGAAACCCCTACTGACTGCTAGATCAGTTGTCCTAGCCAGGATAATGGGCGATGGCACCACAACTTCAACATCCATTCCTAGGGAAGAGAGGTTATGGCAAAACCTGGAGTCAAAACCAAAATGGAGGGATCAAATTGATGCTCCAGGGAATTCATTTGGGCCTGGATTAAGGGGAAGAGGGACATCATTATCAAATCAGTTTGATAGGATCAGACCGCATCAGACTCATTATGGTACTCCAAGTAGTTCTTTAAGGAATAGACAAGAGGGTTTGTTGGGATCTGTTTCAGGAAGACCACCTTTGGCTGAGCTGGAGAAAAGATATGAAGAGTCAAAGAGCCTTGCCTCAGGACCATTTTCTGGAGTTGGTGTGGAATACTCAACTTCAGAATCTTTACCAAAAGAAAAATCTTATTCAACTTCAGAATCTTTACCAAAAGACAAATCTGATTCGCTCTCAGACAGAATAGACAAATTGGAGAAGATGATATCTGAAAATCGGACAAGATCAAATGAAAAGCTTGGAAAGGTTTTGAATGAGGTAATAGCTGATTCAAGCAAGATTTCTACCAGAGAGGATATTAAGAGACTTAGGGAATCAATAAAACCAAGACTAAATCCAATTCGACAAAAACATTTAGAAAGTTCTCAAGAACTAACTGCAAACAGAGAAGATTTAAGGTCAAACATTAGACGTGGAGCAGCTGGAGGCAATAGCATGGATCCTCTGGAAAGACAGGTTGATATGATCTCATCACCACAGTCTTCAGACAGCTATGTTGGTCTACCTTCTGGCAGGACCAAACCTGGAGAAAGCACATCACAATCTTACTCAACATACAGATCCTCAGAAAATGGTCTGATAATCAGAAACGACTTCTATGGAGAAAAGGACAAATCACCAGCCCAGAGAATCCAACAGCATTCATCCTATCCAATAAGGAATGCAGACCACATCCTGGTTCCAACACAGAACCAACAACCCTCTCTTCCAACACAAGCTTCAGGACCATTTGTGGGTTATCCACAAGGAAACCTGGCTCAGTATCCTGGAGTCTCTGATAGAGGAACCCATAGGTCGATGATGTCGCCCCCACTCTACCAGAGTGCCAGTGGACAGTATTATGATCACTTCCCTCCAGTTCTCTATCCTGCAGCAATCCATCCTGCACCTAGACAGTATGGTGGAAAGAGGGAACAGTTATGGAAGGTAAGCTTTCATCAGTACTCTCAACAAGGATGTTCAATTCTGAGTGTTGTAAGCCCTGTCCAACTTTTACCCATTACCTGTTCTTCTAAGCTGGAAGAGATTTTTGTTTTATTTGTCTACTTATTGACATAGTAACATTTTATGAATGGGTACTTTTCATGTTCACAGAGTGGTCTTCATTTTGATTGACTGTACTACAGGTGAAACTTATCTTGATTATATAATAATTTGAATTAGTAAAAAGGTATTTGTTTTTCAGGACCCAAGACAAGGTTTGGACTATTCTTTTGATAAAAGAAACTATGAAGTTGGTAAGTGAATATAATATCCATGTCACTTTGAAAATAAAACTGATACTATATATTGATATCGTTACAGACAATATGTTTACTATACAGTCAGGCCTCGATAATCTGAACACTTCCGTTTTTCATAAAAAATGTTCGGATAGTGAAATGTTCGGACTACTGAAATGAACCAAACAAGATGGAGTTGATCCCCTTTGAATCTACAGACAGACGAGAACGTATTTAGAATATCAAATGGCTTTGACACGCTGGATATCACACCAAATGAGAATTTCAATTTATAACAATCACAAACTACTTATACACAAAGTAAGACATTACACTTTATTAAAATCACAAACTACTGACACGCTTAACTCCCGTGTCAATCCACTGTCATTGAAGTTTACCGATCCAATCCGTGTGATCATTGCTTGTCAAGGGGATTACTGGAACGCTTTTGATGAACCGACGGATTAATGAAGCAGAAATAGTTGTAATTAACTAATCAGTTACGGGTAATTGGCGTTCTGATTCGGAAACGGAAACGAAAGCAACGGATTAATGAATCAACATTTAATGAGTTTATATAGAGATTAGTTTGGTTACAGCTTGCTAACGTTCGGACACTGCGAGATTCGGATTATCGGAGGCCGGACTATCGTGGCTTGACTGTACAGTGACCAAGGAAGTTGTATTTTTCTGTTCATCTGTTCAAAATGCCCAATAACTTATAAATTATTATCCAGACTGACAATGTTTTGGCATTTTTGGCAGTTTCTATAAATCACATTTTGGACTCACTACTCAAGTTTATTTCATATTTACAGTATATAGGTATATAAAATTTAATGACTGACCACATCAGTTAATTAATATGTATGCATTGATTTCAGATCTGAAGAAAGGGTTAATGAGTCCCAACCTGTCCACAGACAGTGAAGTATCAGTCGGACTGGAACTCTCTGTGGACGAGAACGGGATCCTCTGGGACGAGGACCAGGCAGACACAGGAGTTTCTGAAGATCTTGACTCATTCCGACTGAGTCCATCAGGCTCTGAGACTGCTGGAGATGTGGACTCCTCTCTGCTTCTCTCTGGATCTGGTTCTCAGCCACTTCCTGGGAAAGCAGACGGTCACCTGCAGATACTGGATGAAATAGCTGAGACAGACGAGGAGTCTTCTTATTGTGGACTTCCTGGTTCAAGGAGAAAAGGTCATGGTGCTGATGGAAAGGCAAGAGAAATGTCTGATATAGAGAAAGGTGAAAATAAATGGGAACGTGATTTGAGGAGTTCCACAAGGAGTGAACTTAGAACTGACAAGGGTGGAATGGTGAGTGATATTGTGTCAGTTAGAGACAAAATGATGAAATATCTCGACGAGGATGATTTGAAAGGTTCAAGGCAGAATGTAAGACATCAGAATAAGTCTGGACAGGACTCATCAACAAGGCCACTTGCTAATCAGAGAGTAGATGATGAAAAGAACACAATGGGTAACACACAAATCTGTAAGCCTTCAGTGACTTCTAATGTTAGTTCAGACATTAATGGGGACAAATTTCAAACAAAACTGCCATCTTCATTAAGGTTTATTGATTCATCTGTGGAGAGCTCTTCCAAGAACACACAACTCAAAGAATTTGGATCCAAATCAAAGCTCCAAAAAGCTGAGAGTTTTGATCTTGATGAAGTAAAGAAGAAGTCATTGTCTAAAAATACACCCAGAGACAAAACAGAAGTTGTTGAAGAAGTAATTCAGCCCAATACTAAGCAGTCTCATAGAGCACCTTTAGATTTATCTAAAACATTAAACTTGTTGTCCTCATCATCTGAATCTCTTGAGCAATCTCCAAGAAGAAAGCCAGTTTTGAAGAAAAGAACTGTGAAAGATGACAAAATCAAAGATAATGAAGAGCCACATGTTACTATCAAACTACAAGAAAATGATGTTAATCGTCATGGAAGTGATAAAAAAGGAACTGAATTGGAAATATGTCCCTCAGATGAAAAAGGAGTGCAACTAGAAATAGAAAGAAGAGAGACGTTAAAGCCACAGCCTTTAGGCTCATTGGACACAAGAGACTCCCTTCTTGGCACATCAATAGGTTCAGATCAAGTTGAGGATGTTAAGCAAGACCATGCTCCCAAAGAGGATTCCAAAGACTTATTGAAACATGAGGAATCTGGTCTAACATCTTCACTGGACTCACTGGATGACCTTGCCAAGTATGATAATGTTCCTTTGAGGAAAGCAGAGCCTCTACGACTGACCTTTGCAGATGAGATGACCACAGATGATGACTTGTCCCGAGGGAGTGCTGGAGGTATTCTAGAAGCTTCTCCTCCCCTGTGCAAAGAAGAAAGCACAGACTTTGATTTTGAATCTGATCTTGAGAGGCTTAGCACTCCTTTGCAGCTGAAAGCTGGACTGAAGGGAAGATCCAAGAGGAACAAGGTTCTGACTCATAAGAAAGCAAGAGGAACTTCTTCCAGAAGACTCAGTGTTCCCAAGGGTCATGCTGATGGTGAGTTTATGTTTATATTTACAATCAAACATCTCCTATGAACAAAACATTTTTGAATCAAAATCATAATGCTCTGCTAATGCACCGTTTCAAGAAGACTTACGTAATAGGTACAACATTTCCAGACAGATCTTTTATTACTACACATATAGAATGAACAGCCTTTCTTTGTCATCTTATTCATAGATTTTATATACATTCTTTTTATCTTGCTATCAATGTGACAGGAGAAAAATCAAGTAGATATAAAGTCTTGTGTTTGTTTCAGAACCTACAATTCAAAATTTAATAAAAATGTTGTCTTATTTTCAGCATTTGTAATAAAAGAGCTGATATGATATAGGACACACAAATATGTCATAAAAAATTAAAATAATACATATGCTTCAGACCGAAGATTATTACAACTTTTGTATATGCACAGGTAGATATGGTGATAACTATACTCCCCCTTAGTATAATACGGGATGATAAAAATTGATTGTTTGAAACAATTGATGTTTCTGTATTAAATTCTCCACAGAGAGTAGTGATGCAGGTTCTGAGGTGAGCAGGACGAGTAAAGAGAGACACGAGGCTGGACGACGGCGCCGAGTTGCCTTGTTCTGTGTCTTCCGCTACCTAGATACCAGAACTCTCAGTCAGATGGCGCTAGTCAGTCGCGAGTGGCGCCACGTCTCCAGGCATCCCGAACTTTGGAAGAAGATTGACCTCAAGAATGAGAGAATTTCATCATCTGTGAGTTTTAGTCGCTTTTAGATTTTGCGTTCATTTTCACTTTTACACCATCATCAGAGTATTTTTGCATTTCATGTCAAAGCATGATAGCACCCTTTTGCATGAAGAGAGTTAGAATTGAATTTATAATTGTTCTTTGCTCTTTTGGTAATTGAAACTTAATGAGTAAATTTTTACCTGAATATTTTTATTCATGATATAACATTTATGAGAATAATCATCATATAATAATCATTTTACCTCATGACCATATGTGTTTTTTAAATTCGACATATATAGAAATTATGCATATACATGAACATATGTATAATCTAAAAAAATTAATTTAATTGTAAATTAGATTTATTAGGAAAGAGTACTAGATTTGTGATAAATTTACCTTTTTTTCCACACTGCATGTACCACAAAGTAGTTATTGATCACAGTGCCATTGTGTAACCCAATGTAAATAATTGTGATTTTCAAGGGAGGATCATGTTTCTTGATAGGTAAAATTAAGATAAAACTATTCTGAACTACCATCTTAGAGTAAGACTATGTACAATGGTGCTGTGATCCTCTCCTGGTGTTTGTGTACACGGTTCTGCATGTTGAGATGTGACACTGGTTTCAGCTGCTCGCCACCATCTCCCAGTGGTGTACCAGGCTCCAGCGCATCTCTCTAGAAGGTTAGTACTCACCAACACAACACCTCTTGCTTCAAGAATCAAGTGGCGGACCCAGAGGGGAGGGAGTCAGGGGTCAGGGGTCAGGGGTCAGGGGTCAGGGGGTTTGAACCTCACCTTTGAAAATTAATGAGCTGGACACCAAAAGTTAACCTCCTCCCCGCCTTTGAAAATCTCTGGATCTGCCACAGGAATCTATCTGATCTTACATCAATTTCATCCATTACTTCCATCGGTATCATTAACACTCCACAAGAGTCCAAGAATAATCCAGGTGGTCTGAATTATTATCCCCCGCCACGAAGTGGAAGGGGGATATAGGTTTGGGCCCTGTCCGTCCGTCCGTGCATCCGTCCGTCCGTCCGCTATAAAGGGGACAGCTTTTCTCAGAAACTATAGGACAACCAAATTTGGTGTGTGGCTTGTAGACATAAATACCTTGATGGAGTTCGAAAATAAGAACTGTGTGATTATTTTTTCCGGAGTTATTGCCCTTGTTCCGTATTTTTGGACTCTTTTCATGGTATCTCCAAAGGGGACAGCTTTTCTCAGAAACTGTTTAAGATAGGGTTTCCAAATTTGGTGTGTGGCTTGTAGACATAAATACCTTGATGGAGTTCGAAAATAAGAACCATGTGATTATTTTTTCCGGAGTTATTGCCCTTGTTCCGTATGTTTGGACTCGGTTCATGCTATCTCTAAATGGGACAGCTTTTCTCAGAGACTATTTAAGATAGGATTACCCAATTTGGTGTGTGGCTTGAGGGCATAAGTACCTTGATGGAGTTTGAAAATGAGAAGCACACAATTAATCTTTGCGGAGTTACTGCCCTTGTTCCGTATATTTGGACACTGTTCATGGTATCACCAAAGGGGACAGCTTTTCTCAGAAACTATTTAAGATAGGATAACCAAATTTGGTGTGTGGTTTAAGGCCATCGATACCTTGATGGAGTTCGAAAAAAAGAAGCATGTGATTATTTTTTCCGGAGTTATTCTCCTTGTTCCGCTTTTTTAACTCTGTTTCAAGTATCCAAGGATATAGCTTTTCTCAGACATTGTTTAACATCAAATCAGTTGTGTGTCTTGAGGATATCGTTACCTTAATGGAAAGAAAATGAGAAGCGCACAATTATTCCTTCTTGAATTATTGCCCTTGTTCTCATTTCTTGTGTCTGGCGGGGGATGTTGATGACTATGTCTTCTTGTTGTCTTTGCCAACAAGTTGTGATTCCTGGCCACACAGAATGGCTTGGCACTAATTTTTCAGGGTCTGTATTATCAATCATTTAAACAAATGATTCTCGGTTGTATATTTCATTCAATCTATAAACAACATTTATAAATATTATTGAGATCAAGTATGCCTCTTATGATGTTAATGATACATATTGAATGCATTCTACATAAAACCTAGCTATTATGTTGTCTCATGTGCACTCCAGATTACATCTAGGGAAGTTTCACTCTGGATTTTTTCCAGCTGACCTTTTGCAAACTTTGACAAACATTTTATTAACAATCAATCCCCCTAAAGTTACAGTTACTTGTAAGGTGGATAATGACATTTTTCAATCAAGAGATACATAGAGAATCTCACCCAAGTGTCTTCTGATGTCAAATATATCAACAAGATTTGATAAAAGTCACAAATATCCGAGACTTGCTGAGGATATTTTGACTTTTATTAATGAGTGTTGATATCTTTGATATTAGAAGACAGGGTTAGATTCTATTTATCATCCAAAATTTCTTCATTAAGTTTCAATCTGAGCACTGCACTGCAATTTGACTTCCCATGTGGTGATGTCATAGCATTGTGACGTTATCATGTTTATGACGTCATTGAATTGTGATGTCATTACTCGATGATGTAAAATCATTGCGGTGTCATGTAGTTGACGGTGGTAGGATATTGAGGTAGGGCATAGTGCAAAATTTATTGTCAAAATGATATATCTAGATCTCACACAAGAAATATACATATTGTAATGTCCTTGCATTTATAACTTCTGCAGTTGTCATAGGTTAGGTTTACTTTCTAACTCTCCCTGAAATGCATCTTAATTTCAATCAAGTTAACGTCAACTGTATAACGAAACTTGCGCTTAAAATTTTAACAAATGCCTCCAAACTAATTTATTGTAATGGCAACCTTGTTTGATCAACATCATCATCATCTTCTTTAACATCAATAACAGTATCTTCAACATCATCAATATCATCAATATAATTAACATCATCAACATTATCTCATCAACAACATCATCAATATCATCAATATCATTAACATCATTAATATCTTCAACATCATTAACATCATCAATATCACTACCATCATCAACATTATCATCATCAACGTCAGCATCACCATTTGAACAACATCATCCAAATCATCAACATCATCAATATCATTATCATTATCATCATCAACATTATCAATATCATCATCATCATCATCATCATCATCATCATCATCATCATCAACATCATCAATATCATCAACATCAGTAACATCATAAACATCATCAATGTCATTATCATCATCAACATTATCAATATCATCATCATCATCATCATCATCATCATCAATATCATCAACATCAGTAACATCATAAACATCATCAATGTCATTATCATCATCAACATTATCAATATCATCATCATCATCATCATCATCATCATCTTCAACATCATCAATATCATCAACATCAGTAACATCATAAACATCATCAATGTCATTAGCATCATCATAACTATAGATATCAGTATCATTAGCATCATCATCATCATCATCATCATCAACATCAACATCAGTAACATCATAAACATCATCAATGTCATTAGCATCATCATAACTATAGATATCAGTATCATTAGCATCATCATCATCATCATCATCATCAACATCAACATCAGTAACATCATAAACATCATCAATGTCATTAGCATCATCATAACTATAGATATCAGTATCATTAGCATCATCATCATCATCAACATCAACATCAGTAACATCATAAACATCATCAATGTCATTAGCATCATCATAACTATAGATATCAGTATCATTAGCATCATCATAACTATAGATATCAGTATCATTAGCATCATCAACATCCTCAATGAGATGAATGACCCTAGGCTAGGTACCTTGTAGATCTTGTTCCAGATGAATGATAAAATGTTTTATTATTTTCTTGTGTATCATTAATAATGGCATGTATTTGATTAGTCCAGAAATATATTTTGCATTTTGAGCAAATGTGTCAATTTCCAAGAGTATTGTGAAGAAAATCTGTATCATTTAGATGTGTTAAGTAAATATATTTAAATGTACCCTAAAAAGGAAAGTTTTTAAAACCGCTTGTACTAAGTGCTATATGTTCGTTCTAGGAAGCTAAAAGCATGGTAAGAAAATAGTGTTCTGCTCAATTGGCTGCTTCTGTCTGTTTATTAACATCGTGGTGTGTTTTTGTCATGCAGTCACTAAGGTTATACAATGAAATCAATTCATACACCCACAAAAAGTGGCATCAGAAGATAATTAATTAATTAATCACACAGAAATTCTTTCTGGATAACAATATAGTATGTTCAAAATAAAGAAGTTGTTTTCAAGAAAATATTGTTTCCTGATGTATTTAACTTCTAAATGCCATTCAAAGACTTCATTGAACGCTTTGTAATATTTTACGTATTTCATGTGTACAAAATGAATCATTTTGCTTCTGTTGTACCCTCAGTGTGTATCACCTTCTGTGTACTAATACACTAACCCTTGTTGTATTGTACGTAACTATAATACGTAGTAAATTTGTAGTGAATGAATGTTGTTTCTTCAGTGTTGCACTAACCCTTTTGTTAAATATTTAATAATTAATAATTAATAACTAATTCCAGCTTCTGTTATGCAGTTATGATATTACTTATTACACTTTGATCTCACAATATTCCATATTGAATAAAAAGATAATTTGAAATTCTTTAAACTGTCTACATTTTGAAAATTCATAATCTTCAATAGCTTTCTATTCAGTCATTCATTTTCATAAAGCATTGGCAGATAATTTTTAAAATATGCATTTCATTGAACAATCAAATACAAATAGTATATTAAAGTTTAATAATGTTCATGTTATATTTTATATTTATGTCTTGGTGTTTAAAATAACTTTATTTCCTGTCAATAAACAAAATCAAGAATATATGCAATCTTTGAAACCTTTGGAATCTTTATTTGTATGTATCTATTTGTTTTTATTATATCGATTAATCTATTACTTGAATTTGTTCATTACATTTATTATAAAAGAAAGCAATAGTTAAAAATTCAATGTTTCAGGTTTGCAGTGTCGACAGAGGAGGTCAGATGAGTCACTAGAAGAATACCAACAGAATATCAGGTATTATTACCCATATGGTAGAGCATAACCAAGTTAATATTTTTGATATGATATGCACATATCACATTTTCCTAGCAGCAATTGTTTCACAGCACCTTCCTGAATTTCTTCGTCTGTGACATCACAAGAGAATGAGCCATTTCCTGGTTAGTTTAACAAGAATCAAACGGGTAATAAAGAAATTACTACCCGAGGAAGTGTGTCATATGACTTTTACAAACGAGTGTGAATGTTTGTATTGCCTGAGTGAGAACATACAAGCATTGTTTCTCCCACTATGTGTTCAGTTGAGAACCTGTGATGTTAACAAAGGAGAACAGGTTCTAATGATAGAGAACTTCATATTGTAATAAAGATGAGGCTTTTGTGTTTCAAGAATATTTCCCTTTTATCATGGCTGTTGGTATTAGTGCATGGAGAAAGCCCATAACACCATTGTGACTGTGCATTGTTGTGAAACCTGCAAACATTGGCTCGAACTAGTGAATCATGGGTGATACTGTGCTGAAATATAGTGTAGCATTGCACCCAAACCTTACTGCATTTAGATCAGTTACCGACTCCCGAATATTTGAATAGATATCGCTAATAAGTTGACTATCCATTGAACTTGGTCTCCTTTATCTTGAGCAAATTTGGAAATTGTTTTGTGTTGTTCTTGCATTAACATGGTGAACTTATCACAAGTGTATCTGTCTCACACTTTTAATTCAATATTCTCTCCCCAGGGGCTGTCTGGAGCCAGGTCTTGAAGAACTCCTGAAGTGCTGTCAGAACACACTTGTTACTCTACAGATTATTGGGTGTGGGAATATTTTAACTAACAAGTAAGTAGCTACAGACAGTTCTAGACATTTTCAAAGAAAGGGGAGGGGGTTAACATAATGTTATCTGGCACTAAAGAAACAGTATGGATATGCTACTACAATACACTGATTCCCTGAGCCTAATAACTATTGTATATGGTTATAAATAACCAGCCAATGAAAGCATATCGGATACAAATACACTGATGGAACAGGATGTGAGAAGTAACAAGGTTTGCTATGGCCTAACCAGATATTATTGATCAGTGTAATGATGTCATTTCCTGTAATGCACAAAAACAAAATGGCGGATACTTCAATAGAACCTCCCCTTTAAGGGTTATAATGAACTACATCTCCCCTCCTGTACAGGTGTCTCTGGTTGGCCAGCTGCTACTGTCGCCTCCTGGAGGATCTCCACTACATCAGCAGCACCGACCCCGTCACTGCTGAGGTCCTCTGGGCCATCGGAGGAGGCTGTCCTGGGGTCACCACGCTGGTTGTCCCCCCTCTGTATCCATGGTAATATGTCTGTACACTTATCTTTGATATATGTTTAAACACCAATGGTCATGGGTATCACTGAGGACAGTTGGAAATTTCAATTTATTAACAATGTGGGAAGAATATTTGCTAGATATGGATTCCAAGGGCAGGTTATCCTGTTACATTCTCTCCCCACAGAGGCTATTCAGTTCACTTCTTTCCTAATAACTTTTGTAACAAGTGGAGTGGTTTTGAATAGAAATAGATATTCCTAATTGGTTCCAATCTATGTTAGTTGTGCAATCAGAGACACCGTTTAAAAGATGATCTTTTACTTATGACAAGTTATGATTCTATAATTCTAAAACAGAAACATTGGATTGCTTTTATTCCGCTTTTAGTTGTGACCTTGGATAGGTGCTGTTTCAATTTGTGAATATTAATTAACTATAAACATCCTAAAAGAGAGAAGATCATATCCTAGACAACAAGTGAAATAGGTTATTTGTAATATTGAATATGTAACCTGAATATGTAATGCAGAAAGACCCTTTACAGTCAAAGGCTAAGACATTTAAGGTGAGGTGAGGTGAGTTGGTGTTTGACGCTGCTTTCAAGAGTATTTCACTTATGTCGTGGCTGCTGGTATTATTGCAGGAAGAACACCCGCAACGCCATGTGGCTATGCATTGTGGTGAAACCTGCGAGCATCGGCCGGAACTAGCGATCCATGGGTGGTACAACGCTGATATTCAGTGTAGCATTGCACCCAAACCTTACTGCGTGTAGAACAGTTCTCTACTGCAGATGAAGTTCCCGTGCCCCTGGCCGGATTCGAACCCAGGACCTCTTGATCCGAAGCCGAACGCGCTAACCACTGCGCTATCCCGCCCCTTAAGACATTTGCAGTAACTCAGTCAATGTAAGCCAATATAAGATGTTATTTGATTGGAGTGAAAATAGGGAGAGATGGTGATACAATTTATGCTGGTGGGGATTTTGCTAGAAGTGAGAAATATGCCCCCACTGTTAATAGAGGTTACTTGAGAAGAAATTCCATAAAAAGGAGGGTTCTATCGGAGTAGTTTTTGTGGAAACGAAATTCGAGAGGATATTCCTGTTTACACATATGTGTTATTAATACATGATTAAAACACAATCAAATTGAAAGATACTAATGAAGGTAATATTTTGATGAATTTATATTTAACGCTTGATAAAGACATGTCACATTTGTTGTAAAATAAAAACAATGAGAACTGATGCCATTCATTTGTGCTGTGAGTAGGGAAACTTTGCTACAGCATAACAGCAATTTTTTTATTAGTTTTATGACATGTTATGTGTAACCATGTGGGTGCTCTATCATTGTATGTCTTAAGTTATTAAAAAGTTGTAAAATTAGGTATAATATAGTGTGTTTTCATTTCACTGTATGCAAAAAAAACATTTGGCAACAGAACCCTCCTTTTAAGTAATCTCTTTGGAGAGAATGAGGGAAGGTGGGAAATTAATAAATGAGTCACTGAATAACTGAACTGGTAACCATACATGTCCTGCTCTACTGCACCCATTATTCTTAAGATTTCTTGAAACAGAACTCCTACATGTTAAAAAATGCATTACTTATATTGTATTTTGATTTTTAGTCTCAAACCCAAGTCTTTCAACAACAAGTGTCTAGTGCTGATCTCAAAGTTCTACCCAGACCTGTTGGAGCTTGGAATTGGTGGTCAGGACATCAGTATTGGAGGGCTTCTTCCTTTAGGTAAGCTTGAACACAACACAGAGACTAATGAGTTATAGATATTGCTACATGAGCAAGCATGTCAAACAATTTAAACAATTTTTAGCTCATCTGACCTGAAAGGCCCGATGGGCTTATGGCATGGCATGGTGTCCGGCGTCCGTCCGTCCGTCTGTAAACTTTTCGCATTTTCATCTTTTTCTCCAGAACCACTTGGTCTAGGGAGCTGAAATTTTTTGTGCAGACTCCTTGACTAATGGGGATTCTAAATCATAGATTTGGTCACAACCTTAATAACCTATTTTCATCTTCTTCTCAAGTTCCAAAAAGTCTAGAGAGCTGAAAAGTTGTGTGCAGACTCCTTGGCTAATGGGGATTCTAAATTGTAGATTTGGTACCTGTGACCTCAAATAGGGTCACTGGGGTCACAACCCCAAAAACCTATTTTCATCTTCCTCTCCAGTTCCAAAAGGTCTAGAGAGCTGAAAAGTTGTATGCAGACTCCTTGGGTAATGGGGATTCTAAAATGTAGATTTTGTGACCCCTTGACCCCAAATGGGGTCACAGGGGTCACAACCTTAAAAACCTATTTTCATCTTCTTCTCAAGTTCCAAAAGGTCTAGAGAGCTGAAAAGTTGTGTGCATACTCCTTGGGTAATGGGGATTCTAAATTGTAGATTTGGTGACCACGTGACCCCAAATGGGGTCACTGGGGTCACAACCCAAAAAACCTATTTTCATCTTCTTCTCCAGTTCCAAAAGGTATTGAGAGCTGAAAAGTTTTGTGCAGACTCCTTGGGTAATGGGGGTTTGTAGAAATTGTAGATTTCGTGACCCCTTGACCCCAAATATGCATCACTGGGTCACAACCTATAAAAAAATACCATTGTAGCAAGCTTTGAACAGTTCTCTTGAGATTCTATGTGCTCTTCATTTCAGACTAAGGGCCCAGCAAACATGACCGTACTGGGCCAGTATTGGGCCAGTAGTGGCTGATACAGGCATCCGGTACTGGCCCGATTCAGGCATCCAGTACTGGCCCTGTACCAACTTGCACACTGGCGTGGAACGGGGCCAGTACTGGCAAACGGTACTGGGCCAGTACTGGGCCAGTATCACGCCAGTACTAAAACGATACCATTCCCTGTACTGGCCCAATTCAGGTTAGCCTTTACCGTTCCGGTACATTAAATATATCGTGTATGCCGTAAATTTTCAATGTCAAAATGAACTGATAAATGAAGGTTGATTTAGCTATTATCATTTTCTCTTTCTTTCTCTAAATTGTTACTTTTCTTAAAGTAAACAATATAAATCATATCAGTTCTTGTAGATTTGGTGACCCCTTGACCTCAAATAGGGTCACTGGGGTCACAACCCAAAAAACCTATTTTCTTCTCCAGTTCCAAAAAGGTCTAGAGAGCTGAAAAGTTGTGTGCAGACTCCTTGGCCAATGAGGATTCAAAATTGTAGATTTCGTGACCCTGTGACCCCAATCTAGGTCACGGGTCATGACCCAAAAACCTATTTTCATATTTATCTCAAGTATGTAAAGCTCTAGAAAGGTAAAATGTTGTGTAGAGACTCTTTGGTCAAAGGTGATTCTTAATTGTTAGATTGGTGACCCAGTGACTCCAAATGTGGTCACAGGGGTCATGATCCAAAACTTAGATATTCAACCTTAGATACTAAATCAATGAAATCGTGATGAGCTACAGAGCTCATGGCTCTATTCTTTGTAAATTTTAAACCAAACATTCTTTTGTCTCTCATTCTAACTCTAAAGGGATATATAAAAATCTGTGCTCTCTGAATAAAGATATGGTCCAACTTCTCAAGTGACAATGCTTAATGGCACTTATATATATCCAGAATGTGCTGTTTAAGCGTGCTATAATTCTGTCAGGGTAACAATGTTAGCGCCTTGAGATACTGCTGAGTATTTTGAAAAGAGCACTATACAAGATTACATATCTTTATTATTATAATGACCATATTGTTCCAGTACAAGGTTGCCAGCGCCTGCAGTACTTGGAGTTGGATCACATGGGTGAACTGACGTCCGACGATGTAACAGCGCTTTGTCGAGCTGGTCTCAGACAACTCTCTGTATTAGAGCTTCATGCCACGCCCATCACACCTGATGCTGTCAAACAGATCTACAGTCAGTTTGAATTTATTTTGAATTTGTTTTGTGTGTATGAGTAAAAATAGACAGTTTTCAATGTTTGTTCGTACTTAGTGTAAAACTAATGTCTTCAGATTCAGTTGTCTTTTGTATGATATATTTCAAACTGTAGGATCCAAATTGAAACTTGATGATTTTATGAGTGCTTCAACATCCCTCTGTTCGTGATTTGTTTTATCAGCTTAAAGCCATTTGGGAAAGAACACATAGTCAAAATAGAATTAAAAACAACAATTTATGAGTAGAAAAATAGAAACAAAAAATAAAAACTTGTAAACAGCCAAAATATCTCACTCACATACTTCATCAGCCTTTTATCTACATGAAAACACTTTCATTTTGCTTTATTAAAACATCCAAACCAGTCCATTTTAAGTCAAACTTTTACATCTATCATGTATGTGAATAAATAGTCTCTTATATATGGTTTTCATTTTCTCTAGAGTCCTGTCGACATTTGAAGAGATTAAGAATTCTTTTGGATTTCCATGATTTTTATGATGATGCTTCGAAGAAGAAAAATAGACAGGAATACCAGAAGAAGATCCAAAAACTTCAGGTACATTGTATTATTTTGTCAATGTGTAAATGTTACTACCTGTATATTTAAAGTAAATGTCAATACAAAGCTATAAGAAAAGAAAACTGTTTTGTCATATTTTCCTGAAAATGCTTTCGAAATGATATTTACTACCTGTATATTTAAAGTAAATGTCAATACAAAGCTATAAGAAAAGAAAACTGCTTTGTCATATTTTCCTGAAAATGCTTTCGAAATGATATTATTTTGTATTAACAGTTTTTAAGACAGTTTTAATGGGTATTTTAATAGAAAAGAATGTTATGTTAATTTCATAAATTATATTTAAATTTTTTTTTTATGAATATAAAGTTAGGAGTCAGGTAATTCACTTTATGTGCTTTATCACTAACTTTAAATGTCATTTTACCATTGATGTTTGTAACATTTCTATTTAAAATTTGAACTTTTGAAAAATTAACTGAAAAAGCTTTTATTTTACTTTCAGGATCTTGAGAAGCAGGCAGGCCTAGGAAATGTGTTGAAACTGCAAGCAGCTCCAGTAGATTAACTACACTAAACTCTATATATATTGTATGCTCTATCTGATTCTTATTTTCTTCCATTGTGAAGATCTGTTTAAAGATGGAGCTCTATCGCCGACCGGCCGCCATCTGGCTTTTTTGCATTATGTGACTTGAAGAAAAAATGATATTTTTACAATTTAAAAAAACTGACTCAACAAACATATTTTGATAGAATATTCACAGAGTAACAAATACTTTATCATTAAACTAATCAACTATGTCTTGTTGTTCCGTAGCAAAGCTTTTCACACTCGTGGCGCCGATGAATTGGTTCACTTCTCCTCTTGTCCCCCGCCGCCGCGAAGCGGGGGACATAGTATTCAGCTCCGTCCGTACGTCCGTACGTCTGTCCCGCTTCTTGTTAGCGCGATATCTAATGAACCGCTCAATCTAGAATCTTCAAACTTGGTACCAGTCTTCATCTAGGGAATACGCAGACCTGAAATGTTTTTGGTGACCTTGACCTCATTTACAAAGTCACGGCGAGACTTTGACCAGTTTTGAAAATGTTGTTAGCGCGATATCTAATGAACCGCTCAACCTAGAATCTTCAAACTTGGTACCAGTCTTCATCTGGAGAATACGCAGACCTGAAAAGTTTTCAGTGACCTTGACCTCATTTCCAAGGTCACGGCGAGACTTTGACCAGTTTTGAAAATGTTGTTAGTGCGATTCCTCATGGTTTTAAATTTAGTATCAGTCTTCATTTGGGGAATATCCAGATACCAGTCGATTTGGTTGACCTTGAAATTATTTTCAAGGTCACTACAAGACTGATTGTCAAATGTTGTTAGCACGATATCTCATGAACTGCTGTAACTAGAGTCTTCAAATTTGGTACCTGTCTTCATTATGGGAATACGCAGACACCAGTCGATTTGGGTGACCTTGACCCTGTTTTCAAGGTCACTACAAGACTTTGACCATTTTAAAATTTTTGCCCGATGTAACAATAATTGAATTAAACATGTAAATGTCACTACTCGGTACAAGCTGTGTGTCCATTCTTTTAGCTCATTTCTTAATTGCGGCGGGGGACATGGTCACGTTTGTGAAAATTACTTGTTGTTTTTAATTTTGAACGAATGTGCACTAGCGTATATCAAATTTTCAAATATAAAGTCACAAAAATATAACCCTCAGTAATAAGTTTCACCTGGATTGTGCAATAAGCATGTATTGTATGTAACATATATGTGTAAACCAGGGATGCAGAAATCAGTCTATTTGCCGGACTTGTCCGATTGTGAATCCAGTTTGTCCGAAATGAAAATTGAGCTGTCGGACATTTGAAAAGTCATTTGACCGATTGAAGAAAATAAAAGGAAAACTAAACAAACACGCCAAACAAGCATTAAATAAAGACAAACCCCCCAGCTTGTGTCCATCATAGATTCTAATTATTTATGAAATTGAAAACATGTTGATCCAGTCAACAACTCAACAAATCGTAGTTGGTCAACTGGTAAACATTGATTTCAAATTATGAACCATTTTAATGTATATTACTTGCTACCGTGTTATGTTTAATAGTATGCAATAAATGAAGAGCCAACAAATAGTAATACTTTCTTTATTCATAGATTTTTAAAAAAATTGCGGATTCGTCTTTTGGGTCAAAGATGAAATGTCCGACTGGCAAAAATTTGAATCTGCAACCCTGGTGTAAACAGGAATGTCCTCTCGAATTCTGTTTCCACACAAAAAAACAACTGATAGAACCCTCTCTTTAAGAGGCATTCTAGAAGTTGGTATTATAGAGAAGACATGGATATTTATGGATGATCAACATCCTTTTACTTGTTATTGTTAAGTTCATTGTTCATAAAAATAAGTCTCATTAAAATCAACGTTTTCCGAGGAATAAAAATTGCAAAATAATATATCTACCAGGATACGAACTCACATCGTTCAGAGGTTTCCTTGCAAAACCGTCTGTTAACAATGATGCAATTCAGTTAACCAATCACAAGACCCCACAAAAGCTTTCGGTGCGAGAGGCTAGGGGCAGATAACTCCAAACAGCTATCCTTTCATCTGTACGAATGCTTTCAAAACGGCTACCGTTTAAAAACTATAATGTGATTGGTCAGCTATTTGACTGGGTTTCGTCTGGTCAAAACTGTTTCGAACACGCCTATACAGGGTGTCATTAGACCTTATGGCAAGGAATCTCTAGAACCTGTTCGTATCCCAGTAGATGCATTATTTTGCAATTTTTATTCTTCTGAACAAGGTCCATTTTAATCAGACTGCATAAATATTATTGTCTTATCAATTATGAAGATGTCATCAAGAACATACGTTATGACTATTTTTATAATCAACCATGAAAACTGTTAATATGTGTTCTAAGGATTTTATGAGTGCTTCAAGCAGAGCTAACTTTGCACTATGTGTTCTACAGACCATGAAACTATTGTAATTGCCTCTATTATGGAGGAGATTCTTCAGCCAGAGTATGTGCTTTCAACATACTGCTCATGAACCATACTCATATTAAAGGCACTGTAGCACACCATTCTTATTGAAATAAAATGCTCTCACTAAAGGGTAAATGAGTGTTACAAATGGCGAAATAGTACTCATGAATCAATAAAAAGAGTTTACATAGTTTGGTTAAGCCATACGAGTCCACTTCCCATCAAGATTCCATATTAAGGTGTTCATGTTAAATGGCTGCTCGAAGGTATTTCAATTGATGTGACCGATGTCGCAATACCTAAACACTCAGAGTAGTTTTAAATATGGTACAATGATGGAATGGTCTATAATCTTGCTCTCTGAACTCTCAAAATTGCACCTACAAATTAACCTCTCACAATGAAGAGATCCACATCATGGTTGTTAGGTCGAACCATTTTCTTCCAAAACAGAAAACTGTTTTCTATGGATACGCCTTTCCCTCTAACATAAACTGTACAAACATTAAAAGAAGTTGGCAATTTTGAGAAAATATAATATGCAAAAACATGCTGCAGTGCCTTTAAAATGTTGATCTGATAGATCTGTAATATGTTCTTGGCCAAAGATCTTTCATATTTACATTCAATTTATTATTTTTTTTAAGAATGAACTTCATTGATATGTTGTGTGGAGCAGTATTGATGTTAGCCTCTGTTGCATATTTACCAATCCATGTTCAATTCATGGAATATTAATCTGTTTACATAAATATGTGTTTAACATATCTTCAAATAATGTCTTTTATCGAATAATAACACAGGAAATAAATTTATAAAGCTCTCTGGGCAATATTTGCATTCATAGTGAGGATTTGTCAGCAAAGATATGACTACATCTGCTTGAATTGTTTAGGTTTTTGAAGGGCATTTGGAAGTATTAGAACAGGAGGATTTTCTGGATAACAACATACAAAATACACATTTCGGAGTATTTACTCACTCCTTCATCAGGTGGAATGTAAGGAAATAACAAAAATATTATACTTTTATATAGCAAACAAAACAATGGTGAAATGGGGAGTTTCTTCATCATTGGTTTTTATGTATCAAAGAATGTTGTAAATCATGTTTTACAAACCAAAGACTTGATCTCATTTAATGAAAGGAAATTCTATCCATTACTCTGATAAACCATAGAGTTATATATATCTTTAACATGTGTAAATATATTTGTATGTGCTTCATTGACAATGGAATTTTTAATTCATTGTGTCTTTCAACAATAAATCTTATGTTTCTAATAAATAATGGAATCTTCTTTGTCTTCATGTACGCAAATGATATCAAGATATATTGAGAGTTGAGGTATTTGTGTGCAAAATGAACCATTTGCCTTTATTTAAGAGTTTAATTTGAAATTTTCTGGAAATATGATTGATGTTTTATGCTTAAGAGACTGGATTCTCCCCACAGAATTTACTTGAGCTACACCGTTTATGTCATCATGTTGTAATTCACTGAATGATATCAGTGAATTAAAACAGAGATTGCATTGGAATATATGACTCTAGAAAACAACCAGTTGCAATGCAATGACTTATTAATTAGATGCCCAACACTTATTTTTGGGTCTAGGACAAAAGCCACCCGGATATAACACACCCGGACAAGAGCCACCCGGACAAAAGGCACCTAGGACAAATGACACCTCGACAAATGTATCAGTGACTATTATAGACATTGCATTTTAAAAAGGAAATATGTTTATCCATATATTTACCAAATATTGAGATCTATCAATGAAAAAAAGTCACTAGTGAAGATAGACAAACTTTTAACATTCACGTCAATGAATTAATTGGCGTTCAAAGCTTTAGTAGTTATATGATGTCATTTGTACTTTGATTGTAATGTTGATACGAATTTGATTTCATATTCAAGAAAGAGCTTCGCTATCATCATCACCACAATCGTTCCAATGTTCTCAAGACTACAGACGTGCCATGTGAAACGTTCGTAAAATCGCCCCTTCAGCTCTGCAATGACTAAAAAATTCGTTTTTTAAAATACAAAGGTGAATTCTAAGGAAATTAGTTCTTAAACATTTTCGAAACATGGAAGACAAAACACTGTGTTATTTGTTGGTGGTACTAGGGGGTACTTTCCTTATTGCCATTTGAATTTCCAGCTCAACTTAAAAAACGCCCAGAAACGCTTATAAATTCAGCTGACTTCCGGGCCTTTCGTTTTCTGAAACACAGATGGAACATCATTGAAGGGGCAAAACGTGTCAAAATGCAGTGGAAATTTAACATACTGTAAACCCCCTCTCGATCCATGAAATGATATTACGGCAAACACACACTAATACCATTCTCTTCCCACAGAGGTTACTCACTTCAGATGTTCTACTTGGCCTGAATTTATGGACTTCAGCAAAATTCCCTAGCGGGGGAAAGGGGAATGTTATACTATATCCCTGATTCTTAACTTGTGCAAACTCATCTTTCAGCGGTCGACCGAGTGACTTCAAAGATCTAGGCATTTTTTTACTCTTAAGGATCTTGCTAATTTACATATGTCCTCCGAATATGTCAACAGCACTAATTAACTATTTTTGTTTTGTCTCTCTGATTTGGTCTTCTTTATTTATCAGCAGCTTTATGATCAAATGGCATATTTCGAGGAAACCACATTAAACGAGAAAACATTTATGTTACGTCTATTTTATCATTATCACGTGTCTTGGCAAATGTCACTTTTACAACGGCGTCGCTAATTGCACAACTAGATTCAATTAAAACCAATCAGGACATTCCAGTCAAGTAGAACGGGGGTTAGGATCGGAAATCTGAAAGGAGTAACCTCTGTGAGAATGCACCAACACAAGCGTATTCCTAAAACGCCACACATGAGTACTACAACTTTACATGTTACTATAATCATTTACAGTTGCATCGTTATTAACACAAGGAAATAACCACATACAGCTACACCAGTGATGACTGAATGTGAAATATATGTATATATATATATACTAATTGTCAATACTAACGTATAACCAGTTAATGCCCCCCCCCCCCCCCCCCCCCCCCCCCCCCCCGTCGTTTAAAGGAAGAGTTGTACATTACATTACCAGTTATAAAGTAGCTAAATCACTTCGAAAAATCATAAGCTAAGCAATTGACGGATGTGACACAGCATACGGCAAACACGGTTCAACAGTGGGGTACAGCTACATTCCAAAGATTTGTTTATTTACTTCTGTATGTAAGTGCAAATAAGCTGAAAATTAACCAGTCGCCAGTTAATGCATTCAAACTACATACGATAAGTATTGTAATCGTGCCATAATCAAATGCATCTCATTTCTTTTAATATATATAAAATATGGAAAAATTATAAACCAACTGAGGTGTGTTCTTTCTTTTGTACTTCAGTTTATTAATGTAATTTGGATTTCTTGTGGACGTAATTTGTTCTCCTCGTCGAAGCAAGGCCATGATTTAGATATATACCTAATATTGGTTGAAGCACATAGGCTCTACAAACAATTAATTAGAGAGACCCTGGCTGAAGGCAGAAGCTTCAGGGGGTCAAACCCTCCCTATAGAAAAAAATGTGCATGTTAAAGGTTAGATGAAATGACATATGGTCAAAATCGGATTAATTGAAATGGGATGTCAATTTGACAATTGCTCGATGTTAAATTTCTGAAATCGGTCCATAAATTACTTAAATACGGCTTTTTAAAAAACCGTCTAATTTAGCCCCGGCGACCAGAATGAAAGTCTGGGATGACTTCTGTGACGTCACTGGAGTAACCTGATTTTCGGCGATAGTCATAATTCAACGTAATTTCGCGACATTTTGAGTGTTATTTTCACTGACAAATCTTTAATCAAACAACTTAAATTTTCCATATATCGAATGTTTAGATATCCAACCAAGTAATTCCGCAGTTGGCAGTAATAATCATCATTAATTAATTAACGAGGCTGCACGGAGCCTGTCGGTCCGCTGGTCACAGACGTTAATCAGTCACGCCTCGATGATTCTTCGTAAAACGTTTCCCGGCAGAAATCGCGGTATTGTTAAGATGGGTAAATTAAAATCGTCTTAATAATCAATTGCAAGTGTATATTGTCTCGATTTTATGCTCTAATGATTCCTATATGCAATATACGTAGGGATACTCATCTGTCTTTCTTGAGAAAAATGCATTTCACCAGATCTTTAATATGACAATAGTACCATCACTCACTCCCATTTGTTGATCATCCCAATATGTACTACAAGCTAGTCCCGGTAACTAATATTCGCTCAGAACATGTCAGGACCGTTAGAATGTTTGACAATCGATCCGGTGATAGCTCGACTTGGGCATTGGTCCATGCAGCGAGCTAGCTGGCAGCCAGATGTCTCAAGAAGGACAAGAAGCGCGCCAGTAGTTATATAGAAGTTAGTGCATTGGCTGCAACTAGAGCGTTAATTCTTCTTCAGTATCCCGACGTGTGCTTTGTGTGTCGTGACGAGAACAGGTAGGCATTGAATCTATGTGAATCGAATCTCTGGCCGTTTCCTCTCTAAAATGTACCGCCTTTGTTTGCATTACTGTTCTCTTGCTGGAATTGTGTATCATGTGAGCCCCATGGACGATTGTGTGTACATCCAGGGACTCTATATAGATGTAATTAGAGAGTCCCTGGTACTGCTAACTAAGAAAGTCTACTGAAAAGACCATCCAAAAAGAATTCTTGAAATATATAAATGTATCAGACATTCACATAAAATAATATATATTCCAACACATTTGCCTCTACATCTGACGGCGTAATATATTTTTGAGTCAGTTTAACAAACATATTGAATAATAATGGACCGAGTATACATCCTTATCGTACACTACTCAAAGAATCTTGAATGAACAATGACATCTGTTATTTATTCATTATTGCTGTGATGTTCACGCGTTCACAATCGCACTTATCTTCACAGATGATGATCTAAAATAATATTTTGTTCCGCCATATAATGTTGTGTTGGTATTATTGAAATGGGTACTGTGATAGTATATTTTCGGCCCTGAATCGGGAACATCAAATACTTCTTCGTATAGCATATGGCAGTTATGCTATGTCAAAAAATGTCATTTGAAAACTCTTCACATGTTGACCCGAAAAACTTGTGATTTAAAAAAATTAAATTTTGTATAGATTTTTCATCTCACTAAACAGTAAGGGCTAAACATGATCTTGTATTGACACGACTAACTGCACATCTAATGGTTTTCAAGGTGGAGTAAACAAAGGTACGGTAATCGATGTCGCTAGGCAACCCCGGTAAAGTGGATTTAGCACTGGACAGAGTATTTTTACTCCTGTGGTCTCACGAGAACAATCGTCCCGAGGTAGGTTAAATCTTTATATGTCTCATCTTTACGTTACAGGCCTTGTGAATATGGATTTGAATTTCAGTACGTATGGTTCCATCAGTATGTCCGCGGCGTATCCCCATGGTTACTGTAATCTGATCCATCGATCAGCAATATTTCTGTGACAAGTCATTGATGCGACAAGTGGTCAAGTTTTTAGCATAAATTGAGCATTTCGTTTAGCCTTTAAGGTAATATATGATGTTTAAATTTTGTATATATTAAAAGAATTACCGAACATTTAGTACACCTTTATTGTGTGGTAAATATGCTTTGAATATTTTCTTAATTAGAAAATGCATGTATAATGTTTGTAAGTATCAATATTTTACAGTGGAATAATGCTTAATTATTTATTTATGTTTTAATTATTAAATATTTTCTTTGTTAGAAAATGTATGTATAATGTTTGTAATTATCAATATTTTACAGTGGAATAATGCTTAATTATTGATTTAACAGTATATTAATAATAAATAGGTGTTTAGTTACTAGTCGCGTAAATGGCGCTATAATGCCCCTTTGTTTGGGCTGATACTAAGTCTAGCTACGAAACATAACTGTTTATACGCCAAAACCCGCTGGTGCAGTTGCTAGGCATATCAGGTGCAACAAACATTTATAACTTGGATATTGTTTACGTACTTCTCATGGTGTGGATCACTGTAAGCCTTAATTAAGAGGGATTTGTATTATTCGTCTCTAATCGCCTTAAAATGCGTGTAACCCTTGACACTATAAATTGATTTTACTTTACAATGTTATAATGTACAGGAGTGTAGGCATCTTTGAAAAGTTCTTTAGGAAATATTCTATTTCTGAGAGATCCGCTCTTAAAGATGCATGATCACTTTTGCATGATATTTTATTTGGTTCTAATATGTACCGACTTACAATAGGTGCTATTTTAGGTTAGCACCACAGTAATTATGGTCTGATGTAAAGGTGAGTAAGCAATTGTGGTTGATACCTATTGTTCTGGAAAGTTTCATCATTGTGCTAAGTTGTTACAAGTAATTACTTGACAGGTTAGTCGAATTTACCAATATTGAGTCATTTTATCACCTTGGGGGTCATTGGGGCAGATTGGGACTGGTTGCGAGAATGTTACCGGGGTAGTTTGGGACAGTGTCCCAATGTGCCCCGGTATATTTTGACAGTGTCCCAATGTGCCCCCCTTGATTACTATTCTTTAAAATACAAACTCTTTGTTTTTTTAAAGTAAAATATTAAAAATCATTGTGATAAGTAATGAAATCATAATGCTATTCTCTCAGGAATTGGTATTGTCCCAAAGTGCCCCGGTTCATGTCCCAATGTGCCCCAGGGTGGGGCAGATTGGGACAGCATTTTTCACTTTTTTATTTCTTGTCTATACTAAAAAGTTGTTATTTTGTCAATGGAGGATGCTTTCAATATGCAAAGTTTCATGTTGGTTGTGTTCATAGGTTAAGAAAAAAACAGGAAAATCTCCCTCCCCCCCTCTCTCTCTCTCTCTCTCTCTCTCTCTCTCTCTCTCTCTCTCTCTCTCTCTCTCTCTCTCTCTCTCTCTCTCTCTCTCTCTCTCTCTCTCTCTCTCTCTCTCTCTCTCTCTCTCTCTCTCTCTCTCTCTCGCTAATACATGTATCTATAGTTGCTGATTGTTCTCTCCTCTATGGGATAATGCTGTGCGAAATGTTAACGGATGAGTCAAACATACATGTATTTTTGGTGTGATATTGATTTGAGTTCCGTCAATTATGGATTTCCTTCTCCTGTTTAGTTTTTGAATGATTTATAAGCGACTGAGTCAATATGACAAGGAGTGTTTATCACTCTATGGAAGCCATTCACAATGACACTTTAAGTTGTTATGGACACCAGTTCCTTCGATTTATCATTAGTTTTATATTCAAGCAGAAACAATATTTCGGAAGATAATGAATATCTTCTTCTAATATTGTCATCATTGCATTCATTCTTCTATCTTTTACCTATATGTACTATTGGGCAATTATGTTTTCTCCAAGAGTACCTTTGCAAAAGTTCCTCTGTCATATGAGTCCTTTGTATGATTGAAATCACAAAAAAGTACCTATTCCTAATTAACATTCTGTTGACAATAGTAAGATTGTATTAATTGCATGTGGAAACAAAATTTAAAGGGATATTCCCGTTAAGTCATTTACATACTTGGGATGCATTCAAAATAATGTCCATTTGAAATCTAACTTGATTAAGTTGTTTTTGGATGAGAATCACTAGTATCACAGTGCACATGAGAATATAATAATAATTTTAGTTTCCACATAAAAAACTATATGTACTTTCAGTTTTCATCGATATAATCCCTGTGAGCTACAGAGCCCATGACTCTATTTGTTATCGATTATATTAATTATTATTTGTTTCAAACAGACATGAGGATGCGACTCAGACGGAAGTTCACCGCCCTAGTGGTGTTTGGTGTGGGTGTCACTATCCTCTCCCTCCTGCTTCTGTCCACTGACTGTAGTTCAGCCTCCTGTCGGGCGGTCAGCAAGGCGCCCTTCATCAAGGCGCTGCCCCGGAGAGAGTGGCGAAACACGACATACAAGACCATCCTACGGTGGACTGGCTTCTTCGACGACAGCACATGGGAGCACTCAGATGACCGCTATCTACAGCGGTGCAAGGTGAAGACTTGTAGACTCACTGAAGACAAGAGCAAGATTGACGAGGCGGACGCTGTCTTGTTTCACGCCGGTGCAGTGTTTAATTTTTGGCGAGGGATCTCTTGGCCATCTTCTCGACACCCGCATCAAGTTTGGATAATGTACAACATTGAACCTCCTCCAAGAACTCCCCTGAATTATCTCCCCTTAGCAGGACTCTTCAACTGGACTGCATGGCATCGGTTGGACTCTGATGTTCCTGTGCAGTATGGCGGGTACTTCAAACTCAATCATGACATACAGAGTAACAATTCCAAATCCTCCCGAAGCTTTTATTTAGAAAACCCTCGGTTTGCTGGTTGGATGTCAAGCAACTGTTATGACTATGCCCGCCGTCTGCTGTTCATTAACAAGATAAAGCCGTTAATTGATTTGGATATGTATGGGAAGTGTGGCGTTAGAAGATGTCCCGAGACAATTTGCAGAGACACCATCTCAAACTACAAATTCTTCTTTGCAATTGAGAACTGTGTGTGTAAAGATTACGTGACGGAAAAATTCTGGGAAGCACTGAGACGCCAACAAGTACCTGTTGTTCTAGGGGGAGGTAATTATAAAAAGATTGCGCCTCCGAATTCTTTCATAAATGTTGCCGATTTCAACGATTTTGAAAGCTTAGCAATGCATCTTGAGAAAGTTGGGAATAACGAAAAGGAATATAATAAGTATCTGGAATGGACTGAGAGTTACGAAGTTTACGGAGAGTTGGAAGCGAGGCGCTTGTTCTGGTGTGATCTATGTGAGGCGCTGCATGACAAGTCTAGACCGGCCCAAGTCTACGAGGATCTAGATGGATGGGTCACAGAGGACCCGGAAACATGTCCACAGTGGACTGTAAGTATAATGAATCATTTTACGTGAAATAACAATTCCAATACCATTTCCATTTAAGCAAATATGCAATAAATTCCAATACCATTTCCATTTAGGCTATTCTACAATTAAACAGTCACATGCGCTTAACCTTTCTCTGCGACTGGAAGCGAACCAAAACCAATCTAAGCTTGTGAAATATGTAACCCAATAATCTAAAATTTGCCTCAATTATTTGTACAACTAAGCCTAATTTGAGGCCATTTAGATTGCTAAATCCCTCGACAACTGATAAATATAAAGCAGGGACCATTTAAGAACAATCTAGATTACGCAATGTCGTCTTTCTAATTGTCTCTACTTATCCTATCCCGTATCGATATTAGAACCACAGAATGATCCACATCATACACGTTATGCATTTAAAGGCACACTGCCGCGTAGACCTCACATGAAAAGCGACGAAGTGTGACAAATTTCCAAAATGTTTTTTTGTACGAATCATCGTTTCAGCTAGGGTACATACCTTCATCTTAACCATATTAATCTTAATCTTGTATATGTGCAGTAACATTACGAATCACAGATACTAGTCCAACTGGTTAAATCACGTTTCTGCCCAATTGATTGACCCATTTCTTGACCTCCTGTGTTGTTGGATCCAATGATAATGAACTAGAACAATATTCATTTTACCAAATTAACATATTTACTCCCTCGACACTGGGAATGGGTATTAACGATTAATTACAATATTAAAGACATCGTCAGATATGAAAGCAAAGTTCTGTACTGTACTCCGAACCGTGTATTTTCACATTGTTTGAAAAACATGGAGTTTTCGTGCGGTTTCATACACTCCAAGGATCAAAGTTCCTATCAGTCGATGACACGAAGTCATTCTATACGATTATTGATATTTACATACCTTGGGCGCGACGTAGATGGACCTGGTCCTGTTGTGGAGACTTAAACCAACTCGAATGTGTGTAAATAAACTTGCATGCTGTCGTGTTGCATTGGTGTTCTTTCCTTCGGGTCCTTGTGTTGAATTAAAGGCAATTAAGGAAACCGAAGTACTTGTATGTCTGCTCTTCTATAGCACACACACTTTGATGAATTGACACTTTTCAGAGGCTCTTTGGGTTATGTCCTCTTTTGTGAGACTTAAAAGGTAGTCAACTCGTAGTTAATCACAGTTATACGCATACAGCCTGCCATGGTCCCGCTTTACAGAGTCCATAGTCCTTTCTGGTTTAATGAAAACATATCAGTATATATGCCAGGTGACGAAATATTCAATCTTCCATTGTGAAAGATCTCATCACTTAAGTAACCACCTCCCTCATCAATATGAATATATCACATATCCTCCCTCATCAATATGAATATATCACATATCCTCCCTCATCAATATGAATATATCACATATCCTCCCTCATCAATATGAATATACCACAGATCCTCCCTCATCAATATGAATATATCACAGACCCTCCCTCATCAATATGAATATATCACATATCCTCCCTCATCAATATGAATATATCACATATCCTCCCTCATCAATATGAATATACCACATATCCTCCCTCATCAATATGAATATATCACATATCCTCCCTCATCACTATGAATATATCACATATCCTCCCTCATCACTATGAATATATCACATATCCTCCCTCATCAATATGTATATATCACAGATCCTCCCTCATCAATATGAATATACCACATATCCTCCCTCATCAATATGAATATATCACATATCCTCCCTCATCAATATGAATATATCACATATCCTCCCTCATCAATATGAATATACCACAGATCCTCCCTCATCAATATGAATATATCACATATCCTCCCTCATCAATATGAATATATCACATATCCTCCCTCATCAATACCAATATACCACAGATCCTCCCTCATCAATATGAATATATCACATATCCTCCCTCATCAATATGAATATATCACAGACCCTCCCTCGTCAATATGAATATACCACAGACCCTCCCTCATCAATATGAATATATCACAGATCCTCCCTCATCAATATGAATATATCACAGACCCTCCCTCATCAATATGAATATATCACAGACCCTCCCTCATCAATATGAATATATCACAGATCCTCCCTCATCAATATGAATATATCACAGACCCTCCCTCATCAATATGAATATACCACATATCCTCCCTCATCAATATGAATATATCACAGATCCTCCCTCATCAATATGAATATACCACATATCCTCCCTCATCAATATGAATATATCACATATCCTCCCTCATCAATATGAATATATCACAGATCCTCCCTCATCAATATGAATATATCACAGACCCTCCCTCATCAATATGAATATATCACAGACCCTCCCTCATCAATATGAATATATCACATATCCTCCCTCATCAATATGAATATATCACAGATCCTCCCTCATCAATATGAATATATCACAGATCCTCCCTCATCAATATGAATATATCACAGACCATCCCTCATCAATATGAATATATCACAGACCCTCCCTCATCAATATGAATATACCACAGATCCTCCCTCATCAATATGAATATATCACATATCCTCCCTCATCAATACCAATATACCACAGATCCTCCCTCATCAATATGAATATACCACATATCCTCCCTCATCAATATGAATATATCACAGACCCTCCCTCATCAATATGAATATATCACAGACCCTCCCTCATCAATATGAATATATCACAGATCCTCCCTCATCAATATGAATATATCACAGACCCTCCCTCATCAATATGAATATATCACAGACCCTCCCTCATCAATATGAATATATCACAGATCCTCCCTCATCAATATGAATATATCACAGACCCTCCCTCATCAATATGAATATACCACAGATCCTCCCTCATCAATATGAATATATCACAGATCCTCCCTCATCAATATGAATATATCACAGACCCTCCCTCATCAATATGAATATATCACAGACCCTCCCTCATCAATATGAATATATCACAGATCCTCCCTCATCAATATGAATATATCACAGACCCTCCCTCATCAATATGAATATATCACAGACCCTCCCTCATCAATATGAATATACCACAGATCCTCCCTCATCAATATGAATATATCACAGACCCTCCCTCATCAATATTAATATATCACAGACCCTCCCTCATCAATATGAATATATCACAGACCCTCCCTCATCAATATGAATATACCACAGATCCTCCCTCATCAATATGAATATACCACAGACCCTCCCTCATCAATATGAATATACCACAGACCCTCCCTCATCAATATGAATATATCACAGATCCTCCCTCATCAATATGAATATATCACAGATCCTCCCTCATCAATATGAATATACCACAGACCCTCCCTCATCAATATGAATATACCACAGACCCTCCCTCATCAATATGAATATATCACAGACCCTCCCTCATCAATATGAATATATCACAGATCCTCCCTCATCAATATGAATATATCACAGACCCTCCCTCATCAATATGAATATATCACAGACCCTCCCTCATCAATATGAATATATCACAGATCCTCCCTCATCAATATGAATATATCACAGACCCTCCCTCATCAATATGAATATATCACAGACCCTCCCTCATCAATATGAATATACCACAGATCCTCCCTCATCAATATGAATATATCACAGACCCTCCCTCATCAATATTAATATATCACAGACCCTCCCTCATCAATATGAATATATCACAGACCCTCCCTCATCAATATGAATATACCACAGATCCTCCCTCATCAATATGAATATACCACAGACCCTCCCTCATCAATATGAATATACCACAGACCCTCCCTCATCAATATGAATATATCACAGATCCTCCCTCATCAATATGAATATATCACAGATCCTCCCTCATCAATATGAATATACCACAGACCCTCCCTCATCAATATGAATATACCACAGACCCTCCCTCATCAATATGAATATATCACAGACCCTCCCTCATCAATATGAATATATCACAGACCCTCCCTCATCAATATGAATATATCACAGATCCTCCCTCATCAATATGAATATATCACAGACCCTCCCTCATCAATATGAATATACCACAGATCCTCCCTCATCAATATGAATATACCACAGATCCTCCCTCATCAATATGAATATACCACAGACCCTCCCTCATCAATATGAATATATCACAGACCCTCCCTCATCAATATGAATATACCACAGATCCTCCCTCATCAATATGAATATACCACAGATCCTCCCTCATCAATATGAATATACCATAGACCCTCCCTCATCAATATGAATATACCACATATCCTCCCTCATCAATATGAATATATCACATATCCTCCCTCATCAATATGAATATATCACAGATCCTCCCTCATCAATATGAATATATCACAGATCCTCCCTCATCAATATGAATATATCACATATCCTCCCTCATCAATATGAATATATCACAGATCCTCCCTCATCAATATGAATATATCACAGATCCTCCCTCATCAATATGAATATATCACAGATCCTCCCTCATCAATATGAATATATCACATATCCTCCCTCATCAATATGAATATATCACAGATCCTCCCTCATCAATATGAATATATCACAGACCCTCCCTCATCAATATGAATATACCACAGATCCTCCCTCATCAATATGAATATACCACAGATCCTCCCTCATCAATATGAATATACCACAGACCCTCCCTCATCAATATGAATATATCACAGACCCTCCCTCATCAATATGAATATATCACAGACCCTCCCTCATCAATAAGAATATACCACAGATCCTCCCTCATCAATATGAATATATCACAGACCCTCCCTCATCAAAATGAATGTATCACAGATCCTCCCTCATCAATATGAATATATCACAGACCCTCCCTCATCAATATGAATATATCACAGATCCCCCCTCATCAATATGAATATATCACAGACCCTCCCTCATCAATATGAATATACCACAGATCCTCCCTCATCAATATGAATATACCACAGACCCTCCCTCGTCAATATGAATATATCACAGACCCTCCCTCATCAATATGAATATATCACAGACCCTCCCTCATCAATATGAATATATCACAGACCCTCCCTCATCAATATGAATATATCACAGACCCTCCCTCATCAATATGAATATATCACAGACCCTCCCTCATCAATATGAATATATCACAGATCCTCCCTCATCAATATGAATATACCACAGACCCTCCCTCGTCAATATGAATATATCACAGACCCTCCCTCATCAATATGAATATATCACAGACCCTCCCTCATCAATATGAATATATCACAGACCCTCCCTCATCAATATGAATATATCACAGATCCTCCCTCATCAATATGAATATATCACAGATCCTCCCTCATCAATATGAATATACCACATATCCTCCCTCATCAATATGAATATATCACAGATCCTCCCTCATCAATATGAATATGTCACAGATCCTCCCTCATCAATATGAATATATCACAGACCCTCCCTCATCAATATGAATATATCACAGACCCTCCCTCATCAATATGAATGTATCACAGATCCTCCCTCATCAATATGAATATGTCACAGATCCTCCCTCATCAATATGAATATACCACATATCCTCCCTCATCAATAAGAATATATCACATATCCTCCCTCATCAATATGAATATACCACAGACCCTCCCTCATCAATATGAATATATCACAGATCCTCCCTCATCAATAAGAATATATCACATATCCTCCCTCATCAATATGAATATATCACAGATCACCCCTCATCAATATGAATATATCACAGATCCTCCCTCATCAATATGAATATACCACATATCCTCCCTCATCAATATGAATATATCACAGATCCTCCCTCATCAATATGAATATATCACATATCCTCCCTCATCAATATGAATATATCACAGACACTCCCTCATCAATATGAATATATCACAGACCCTCCCTCATCAATATGAATATACCACAGATCCTCCCTCATCAATACCAATATACCACAGATCCTCACTCATCAATATGAATATATCACAGATCCTCCCTCATCAATATGAATATATCACATATCCTCCCTCATCAATATGAATATATCACAGACCCTCCCTCATCAATATGAATATATCACAGACCCTCCCTCATCAATATGAATATACCACAGATCCTCCCTCATCAATACCAATATACCACAGATCCTTACTCATCAATATGAATATATCACAGATCCTCCCTCATCAATATGAATATACCACATATCCTCCCTCATCAATATGAATATACCACATATCCTCCCTCATCAATATGAATATATCACAGATCCTCCCTCATCAATATGAATATATCACAGATCCTCCCTCATCAATATGAATATATCACATATCCTCCCTCATCAATATGAATATACCACATATCCTCCCTCATCAATATGAATATACCACAGACCCTCCCTCATCAATATGAATATATCACAGATCCTCCCTCATCAATATGAATATATCACAGATCCTCCCTCATCAATATGAATATATCACAGACCCTCCCTCATCAATATGAATATACCACAGATCCTCCCTCATCAATATGAATATACCACAGATCCTCCCTCATCAATATGAATATACCACAGACCCTCCCTCATCAATATGAATATATCACAGACCCTCCCTCATCAATATGAATATATCACAGACCCTCCCTCATCAATAAGAATATACCACAGATCCTCCCTCATCAATATGAATATATCACAGACCCTCCCTCATCAAAATGAATGTATCACAGATCCTCCCTCATCAATATGAATATATCACAGACCCTCCCTCATCAATATGAATATATCACAGATCCCCCCTCATCAATATGAATATATCACAGACCCTCCCTCATCAATATGAATATATCACAGACCCTCCCTCATCAATATGAATATATCACAGATCCTCCCTCATCAATATGAATATACCACAGACCCTCCCTCGTCAATATGAATATATCACAGACCCTCCCTCATCAATATGAATATATCACAGACCCTCCCTCATCAATATGAATATATCACAGACCCTCCCTCATCAATATGAATATATCACAGATCCTCCCTCATCAATATGAATATATCACAGATCCTCCCTCATCAATATGAATATACCACATATCCTCCCTCATCAATATGAATATATCACAGATCCTCCCTCATCAATATGAATATGTCACAGATCCTCCCTCATCAATATGAATATACCACATATCCTCCCTCATCAATATGAATATATCACAGATCCTCCCTCATCAATATGAATATGTCACAGATCCTCCCTCATCAATATGAATATATCACAGACCCTCCCTCATCAATATGAATATATCACAGACCCTCCCTCATCAATATGAATATATCACAGATCCTCCCTCGTCAATATGAATATGTCACAGATCCTCCCTCATCAATATGAATATACCACATATCCTCCCTCATCAATATGAATATATCACAGATCCTCCCTCATCAATATGAATATATCACATATCCTCCCTCATCAATATGAATATATCACAGACCCTCCCTCATCAATATGAATATATCACAGACCCTCCCTCATCAATATGAATATACCACAGATCCTCCCTCATCAATACCAATATACCACAGATCCTCACTCATCAATATGAATATATCACAGATCCTCCCTCATCAATATGAATATATCACATATCCTCCCTCATCAATATGAATATATCACAGACCCTCCCTCATCAATATGAATATATCACAGACCCTCCCTCATCAATATGAATATATCACAGACCCTCCCTCATCAATATGAATATACCACAGATCCTCCCTCATCAATACCAATATACCACAGATCCTAACTCATCAATATGAATATATCACAGATCCTCCCTCATCAATATGAATATACCACATATCCTCCCTCATCAATATGAATATACCACATATCCTCCCTCATCAATATGAATATATCACAGATCCTCCCTCATCAATATGAATATATCACAGATCCTCCCTCATCAATATGAATATATCACAGACCCTCCCTCATCAATATGAATATATCACAGACCCTCCCTCATCAATATGAATATATCACAGACCCTCCCTCATCAATATGAATATATCTCAGACCCTCCCTCATCAATATGAATATATCACAGACCCTCCCTCATCAATATGAATATGTCACAGATCCTCCCTCATCAATATGAATATACCACATATCCTCCCTCATCAATAAGAATATATCACATATCCTCCCTCATCAATATGAATATATCACAGACCCTACATGCTTGTTGATTATGATGAGTTAGACACGCTTTTCTCTATAGTTACCAAGTTCCAGAAATGTTCCTTTGGCCAATTTGTTTCATCTCAATGTGGAAGTGGTGATTCATACTTACTAAACTGAAGCATAAAATTAAGTACACATCTCAGTTGGTTTCAATATATGTATGATTTTCAATTACAAGTCAAATATCTTCGACGTCGTACTTTAAAACTGAAAAGTGCAGGCATTTAATCATCAGCCAAGAATACTTTACGTGGTGTTTAGCTCATCAGGCCTGAAAGGTCCGATCGGCTTATGGCATGGTATGGCATGGCGTCCGACGTCCGTCCATCCGTCCGTCCGTCCGTCCGTCCGTCCGTCCGTCCGTAAACTTTTTTTTTAGATTTTTCGACTTCTTCTCTAAAACCTATTATTTGCTTGTTAACAATGTATATGTATTACTTCAGATAACTTAGATATTCAACCTAAATCGATGAAATCCTGATGGTCTACAGAGCCCATGAATATTTTTTAATAAATAATTCAAAAATTAATTTGTTTAAACCACAACTGTTCATCGATGTATAAGACATCTTCCGTGAGAAAATCAAATAAATGTGTCTCGTTCTGCACACATTTACAACATTTTAAACATGGTAGGGGTCATTTTGGTGTACTTCAGTTTAATAATCGTTTTTTTTTTATCCTACCGTTATGTAATGCCTTTTGATATTCAGATTTCTGAAAATTCTATTTTTCGTTTCCATAGAAACGTGATGAATTTGGACTTTGTTCATAGATAGGCTTGTTTCCGGAGCAAAGATACAAAACTCTTCATCATATCTTCCTGAAACTTTTCATGTGTATTACCCACTAACTGAAGTGGTGCCTTTTGATATTTTCACATTTCTGAAAATTTTTTGTTTTGTTTACGACTTTGAAACCAACGTTGTTATATATGGACAGTTTGTTAATTGTAAAAGTACAAAAATAATCTTCTGTTGCAGCTTGCAAATCAGATTGGCCGGTGGTGGGATGGCACGACAATCAAATGGGGATTAATGTGATACAAACACAAAGACGATGTTTCTCAAGAACAGAACATGTATGTGATACATAGAAAGAATTGAACCAAACTCGCGAAAATTAGAAAATGTGTTCGGTGAAATTGGAAATGGATGTGGCGCATCTCATTAAAGGCATTGGGATGGAAGTCAAAGGCGGAAAAATAAATATGAGCAGCATTTATAAAAAGTCAAAATGAGAGATGCGATGCAGTTCTAATGAGTTGAAATGGATGCGATGCAGTTCTAATGAGAGAAAATGGATGCGATGCAGTTCTAATGAGAGAAAAATGGATGCGATGCAGTTCTAATGAGAGAAAATGGATGCGATGCAGTTCCAACTCTGACAGGACATTGTTAGATGTGAGATTGTGATGCAGCCGAAAGAGTGAATAATCACAGAAAGAGGGGTTTTGTCCGGAGAAATTAATTCATGGAGCTAAAAGTTTTATTGAGTATTATGCTTTCAAGTTGTGATGCGGCAAAAGAATCCGTTATATGTGATGCAGTACGACTGTTTTCCTTTTTGTGATGCATTTCACGAAGATCAAGGATGGGACAATCTTCATTTATGCAAAACAAGTAAAACATGAACAAAGCATTCCAATTAAGTTTCATTTATGCAGAAAAGCTCAAGAAGTGGACACTATTTTGTGATGCATTCGAATTAATTTGGTTTATTCAACGCAGATAACAAAAAGTAAACACTGTGTTGTGATACAGTCGGAATAGCTGTATGCAAATGATAACTGGATACATCACATTGATGTGAATCTATGAAGGCCCGTGCAAAGTTTTACATGCTTCTTGATTATGATGAGTTAGTTCAAAATAGTTTGATGGTGTAAAGTTGAATTGATCGAGATGAATATCACGTAGCAAAATGGTCACTATTCGTATTCGATGCATCTGAGGCGGATCTAGTCGAATTATGTTATCAACAGTAAGATAAACGTGTTTTAAAGGGGCAGTAGCACGTTTTTTCGCACCAATAAGTTGATGAAATGTATTTGAAAAATAATTTCACCAATAGTAAAACATCCTTCTCTCTTCGAAAAATAAAGTTTAAAATGAGTGTACATGTTTCGGTAAAGCCATAGGAATCATTTTTGTAATAAAAAATAATAAATTGTGTTCACAATAAAATGGCGGCCATGCAATTTTTGCTTTATACGCAACATAGTTTTTACCACTGCGGATAATTGGTTTGTGTAATAAGATGTATTACCCTCTAAAGTTGATTTAAATGACATAAACTATAATTATAAATGGGAAATTTGAAAAAATAAATTTCGAAAAAAACGTGCTACTGCCCCTTTAAACGTCCCAAGTGAACAATGCCATGTACGGTATGCAATGAATGAAGAGTATTTTGTGCATCTAAAAAAGTGAAAATGGGTTCGATTTACGAATGATGCCCTTTGGGGCGCGGTATATGAAGTTTCACTTGTTTGAAGAGCTTCAAATCAAAATATAGATATGTTATGGAACATTTACGAATGGTTCATTTTACGGTGCAGAAAATGAAGTTTTATTTATTTTACAAAAGTTCAGCTCAATATATGAAGATATTTTATGAAACGGAGTCCTTAAATAGACTCCTTAAAATGTGTTTTTATATGAGACAGAAGTTCAGCTCTGTAATTAAGCTATATACAACTGAGTATTGTTTTTTGTAGATTGTAACAGTTGGAGGAATTTCAATTTTGATGGACATTCCCAAAACAATATCGATGTATTTTATTGTTTGTTTACAACATATTTTGACACTCACGTATGAAATGATATTCGTCTTCAATTACAGAATAATCTTGCTCATAACAATGACCACACAATCGCAATGTTCTATCCAGATTGAAAGATCTGCCAATTCTATAGGTATGTTTAAGTTACTAATGACAGAGTTATAGTCACGATGGTCTGGCAAGACTCAACATGACATGAATCGTTCGTATGAATCAACATCGGGGCTGTAAGATTACTGGACGTCTTAGTCCGGCATACAGTCACTTGGTCGTGACAACTGTCGACTCTTTATAATTCCTTGAACAATTAGAACCGTTGGTATATTTGTATACGCATCGTTTACCAACGCGAAATGTACACTCGAGAGAACAGTTCATCTTACTCGTTAATCCGTCCAGAATAAATGACATCGTGCCATTATAGAATTCACGAGATTGTCATATCGAACTTACAACAATCCGAACTGTACCAACCATATAACCCATATAACAATATTATCATATAATTTTCATGATATCATGTTTTCTCCTGAAATTAAGATAAGGTAGAACCAAATAATTCATATTCCAGCTGTCTTACAAATGTTCAGTTTTTATTCAGTTATTTTATAAAATATCGGACATTGTGAGCAACTTTTTTACGGACTAGACGTTAATGTATCCACCTCATCCTGATTGTCAATCGTGTTTGGATTATTTGTTTGGTCTCACAAACTCATACATGTTTTGTATGCTATGTATTTAGGATACAGCTCGTCTTTAAAGCTATATGGAGTTTAAGGGTTTGATTTCGTACGACTATTCCAATGTTTGCTGTCTCCGCCCTTGTTGGCGGTGCACGTGTGTTCGTTGTGTCCATCTATTTATCAATATGTTCATGTGTTCAGCATTGTATCTATTTATTTCATATTTATGTTAAGATTTCACATGTGTTTTGTTGTGACGTGATTTCCGGTAAATCAGCAAAAAATGTGTGTTTTTGTCGAGAGATGACACATACAGATTATGTACGATAAACTCATTTCTGTATTAACTATGGTTTATAAGAAAGGCTCAATTAATCAATCAAAATGAGTTAATTTGTGTTTGAGGTGCCTTCAAATTATAACGTTTTATATCCATATATGCATATTTTGTGTAGCATATTTTACAATAAACTATGATGTTTTATATTTTTTAGTAACCTGTGAATTCTCATTTTTTCAATACCATTTCATATCTGTTCTGAAACTAAGAATATCCATCATATAACATCAACCTGGCAATCCACAGAACACTCAAGCAAGATCAACATTAGCCCTTATATGATTTGACACTCACGAACACTCCATCTGGTTCAAGCGTTTCGTCATATCTCTAGTGACGTCAGATCATTCGACAATCCCATATCTGTGATCAAAATATACATTGTGACGTCATCGATTGATACCAATTCAACCACAGGGGCGTGTATCGCTTAGAAACAGCATTTGGAGGACATATACCTATATAGACCCTACCCTTTTATGTAAACTGACTTGCAAAAGAAACGCCACCAAAATACAAAAGGTTATTAATGTTCGAGGAACGAAGCTGATCGATTGAAAACACTTTAAACATGTCTAATTTATATACCTGTACAATCCTTGTACGCAAATGCACATTTTCTTCGTAATTTTCGAGAAAAATGAACTTATTGGTTAAAACTTTCAGATTGTGTACAAAGTTAACCAAATGAAATTTGGGTACAAAACATCAACAGAATGGAGGTTTTGCATTAAAATATCCGATTGCAAGCAACGAACCTTAGTTTTTTAAAGTGCTACAGAAAAAGAGAGAACAATTTGCATCCTGCAGGTTGGAGCGACGCTTAACCAAGTTGCCTAATCATGGATTGCACCAAGTGTACAATAGCCAGACTCGCTAAATTTTACAGACCAACTGGCAGCAGTACGTACAAGCCAGTGGATAAACCATGTTATCCACGCCGTAGAAAGACTGATCTGCTGACTTGTCACCCATTGAAACAACTTTTGCAATTCCAAACTCGGCCATTAACAATAGAGACTTGGCCTTTTCCTCATGTGTTTGTAAGCCTTCTTACACCGTTAAGTTTAAAATATCGTTATTCTATTCAATGTTTTAAAAACCTGATGATCTAAAACTGCACAATTGACCCTTTACGTCACGTCAATTAATGGTAATTTTACTGAAATACCTTCCAAATGTATGTATTTTCGATTAATAATATTATAATATGCGTTTGTTTGATTTGGGACCAAAAATGGTTTGGTTGCGTTTCTTTTGCAAGTCAGTTTAGTAATAGAGTAGGATCTATATATATATATCTATATATATATAGGTAAACTGTTTGAGAGGCATTCTAGAAGTTGGTGTGATGAAGAAGACAAATATTTATGGATGATCAACTTCTTTATTAACAATAGCGACGTTTCGGTATAGATCCTTATACCGTTATCAAGCATATGCTTGATAAAGCTTGTATGCTTGATAACGGTATAAGGATCTATACCGAAACGTCGCTATTGTTAATAAAGAAGTTGATCATCCATAAATATTTGTCTTCTTTATATATAGGTACACTGTTTCTAAGCGATACACGCCCCTGTGAATTCAACCATATTAGTCAAAGATGTCAACATAATCTCGTTCACTGCAAAAGTGTTGGTATAACTTCTTATTCACTATTTCATCTTGCCAGGATATATTACTTATTTGAACAATTCCATTTTTAAAACTATTTCAAACGTAATGCCGGAAATGAGGTGAGGTTATTTGGGGACAAACGCTTCTTAGTAGTTCAATATCACGGTGGCTGTTTATAGTGCTGGGTGAAACATTGTGAAACATCGTGAAACATTGTGAAACATTGTGAAACATCGTGAAACATTGTGAAACATTGTGAATATCCATTGTAATGAAACCTGCAGACGTCGGCTGGAAATAGCAAAGACTGATTGGCACTGCGCTCCAATTCAGTGTTGCTGAAACTCCTTACAAATGTTTTTCAGTGAAGTAAACTTATCTGCCCATCTATACAGGTGACAAATCTATGTTAATGTGATCGGTGTTGGTTGTTTCTTGACAATGCAAACTGATTGCGGTTGCATTTCCGCTACTTGATTTATATAATAGAGAATGACACTGAACTAATGTACAAACCGGATGCTTTGACCTTTAACTGCAACTCAGGAAATCCAATCGTGCAAATGAATCGAAACACAATTGCCGTCAACATGTTGACATACTCTGTCGATTGTGCGGTATATTCTGAATTATAACATGTACCTCCGGTATCGTAAATGCCAATATTTGATTGACGATTAATTTGTAGTAACATTTTATGACACGCGTTGCCAAGAAACGGACCCACGTGCTAATTACTATTGCATGTAGGCTTGAATAACATCTTTAATCTTTGTAACATTCGAGAACTTTTAAATAAATCAAAACTATTTCCCCAGGCATGAACACGATACTCCAGTCAGGCAAAACGTGTTTGTCAATGCTACATGGCTATCGTAGAGGACGGGTCACCAATCCCAGTGACTGTGAAATGTCTTGGTACGATAAGATCTTATTGATTCTGAAAGGATCTCGAGTATACGGTATATCTCTTAATAGATGTTCGGGCGCCCATTATGTTCAGCCCCGTCAATCTATAACCGCACGTCACCACGTAACGTTCGGGTTGCGATAAACTCACGAACCGTCGCAGTTGGTCGCTCCTTTGTTTTCGTATTTAATTTTCGCTGACACCAAATCCATGTGCGACTGAAAAAGGGTATCTTAGTCATGCCTTATAGACATTAACCAGTTTCAAATAGAGTTGCACCTACAGCATGCTTGTTTGTTCACCTACATGGTATGCAGTGCACATATCATGTAATTTGGATTCCGTTTGAATGTCAATTGTACTACTTCATCTACACTGAGAAAGGGTTATCCTTTGTCCCCATGTACAATCAACATTTCAAACTATCAGGGGATCGTCACGTCATGGTGCAAGTTTTCAAACTTTGGCAAGATGACATAGGCAGAAGGTATCAGATTGTGTAATAGCATAATCCATATAGACTTAATGAGAAATATTGCACCATATGTATTCTAGATTAGCATACAAATATAGAAAATATATGATTGATGCTTGACTTTTAAAATATTGACTGTTTAGTTGGTCACATCAAAGAGCAACTTCCCAATGCAAGGCATAACTCTTGCCAGTCTCAATTACAGGCTGATTTAGGCCTTGCAGTATTTCCTTAAGAAATCTATGTTTAGAAATCCAGGCCCGCTATGCATTTCTAGTGCAGAGATTCTCTATTTTGACACAAGAAAGCGAGGGAAATACCGCAAGGGTTAAATCAGCCAGTAATGCAGACTGGCAAGAGTTATGCCTTGCGTTTGGAAGTTGATCAAAGAGATGCTTAATGGTTTGATATGGTAAACTGTGACGTATGAAATTAGAATATGGTGTGTTACATTCAATAAAATTCACAGTCTGATTAAAATCGACTCTGTTCCGAGAAATTAAATTTGCAAAATAGTTCATATCGGGATACGAAGTGGTTTTATAGATTCCTCACCACAAGGTCTGAGGACATCCCGTATAAACACGTGTTCCGAACCAGTTTAGCGCAGACAAAGCCCAGTCAAATATCTGACCCATCTCATCATAGTTTTTAAACTTTCTCTTTTTTTTTAAAGCTTTCGGAACCGACGAAAGGATAGCTGTTTGGGGTTATCTGTCTCTAGCTTCTCGCGCCGAAAGCTTTTGTTAGAGGTCCTGTGATTGGTTCGTGAATTGCGTCAGAGCATGGGAGTCTACAGGCTGTTATCAAACGGTTTGGCGAACGATATGAGTTCGTATCCCGATAAATGTACATTTTGCAACTTGTATTCCTCGGAAAACTGTCTATTTTAATCAGACTACGATGTCTCAAAGACGTCGCGATTTACATGATATTTACACTATAACAGACACAAGTAGCTTAACAAACTTTTGGGATGCAGCTGTTGTTAGAATCTATATACCAGAGAGTCTACTACGAAATAGTTGTTTGTACATAACTTTCGTTTCGACAATTTGATACCTACCGGTGACCGACGTCTTTCTGAAACTGAGCGACAAGTGATGAAACCACATGTAAAATCTGTCCACCCTATGATTAAAAGAGGACGTTGGATAACAAATTCAACTTATAAAGGTTGTGTAATGTTCTTTTATAACTAGATATCATGGTTCATGAATTTCGTTAATAAATTAAAATTTCCAGATTCTATAATTTTTAAAAAGATCCCACATTCATAGAGACAGCGCAGTTTCATTCTTTCAAATCAGAGAATATTAATTGCGCAAACTATATATACGTCAATGTGTAACGCTGTGCAACTGACTGCGGTCTCATCTTAGTCAGACTGTTAGCCAGCGATGTCTATTTGAGCAGATACGGTATGCTCTTGTTTTGCAGATTAGATACCAACTAGTTGAACTGCTATCTCCATTGATTATTGACCGGGGTCGGGTATAGCACGATCATTGTGACAATACAGAAATGTTAACCTGTTTATAACTTATCCAGTCAACCATATGGGACGCGGTGTCAAGTTGCCGACGTGTCAGCATTTGGACAAGTAACGGTCAATCTCTTGAGCCATATATTATGAATAATCTAACACACGTCACCCCCTTGTGAGGTTATAAAGTACCTTATACGTGGAGCTGTCGCCAGATGAATAATTAAACTCATCGGCAAAAGAAACTTATCGCCTCAGTTGGTTTTTGATTAATGCAATATTTAAAAGAAATCAGATGGATTTGACTGTGACAAGATACAATAATACTTATCTGCGGTAGTTTGCATGAATTAATTGGTGACTGTGGTTACATTTTAGTTAAAGTTTCTTTGTTTAATGAAGACGGGGTGAGAATGGAATTTCTACCAACATGATCCCTACCATGTTTAAAATGTTGTAAATGTGTGCAGAATCAGGCACATTTATCAATGTAAAAAAAATGACAAATTTGCTTACGTCAATGGTCAATTGTGTATCATCAAAACTAAGTTTTGAAGAAGTTTAAAATTTAAAATTTCATTTTTTTAAATTAAAAATACGTGTATAAGTATTCGTTGACTGCTGACTAACACCTGTACTTATCAGTATTAGATTATCATTTCGAAAACTTGAGATATTTGCAATTGAAAATCATACATATGATAAAATCAACTGAAGTGATAAGTTTCTTTTGCCGATGAGATTATAAGAAGCTACCATAAAATATCAAACCCACCAAGCCACCTTGTTTCCTTGACCAGTTCACGGGGTTCCTGGATAGGCCTATTGTTAATCTAACCTCGGGGCATCATCTCGCAAAGGAATTTTTAGCTCATCAGGTCTGACATGCCAGATGGGATTGTGGCATGGACTGTAGTGCGACGTCCGTCCGTCCGTCCGTCCGTCCGTCCGTCCGTCCGTCCGTCGTAAGTAAACTTTTAAAATTTTTGAATTTTCGAATTTTGTAGGGAGGTATCTTGCGCATAGGGGATCATATTTTGTCCATTTGGAAATCAAATATGGACGTGATAGGCATTATTAACGAAACCTCTAAACGACTTCTTCCCCTTCCCAAACCAGTTGACATAAGAAGCTGAAATTTTCAGAATAACAGTTTTATTACAGAAATAATTTAATTTGTTCATTCTTGACCCCAATAAAAAAGGGCGTGACAGGGGGTTCAACCTAAAATCATAACTTCTTCTCAAGTAATGGTAGAAAGTTAAGATTTTGGGAATATCATCTTTGAGATTTGTAATTTTCATTAACCTTCTCCGAATATAAAGGGCATGGCAGGGGTGCAATTTCAAGTTTTGTTTTCCCCCTTAAGAACCAACAGTGTTTGAAAGTTCAAATTTTGAGCATATCGTCGTTTCATAAAGAATATCAAATGATCTGAATTTAAAGTATCCAGCATTGAAATAACATAAATAACCCATAATAGTTGGACAATAAGACTCTCAGCAAACTACATGCCTTAATTAGATGGCCAGCGATTAGTCTGCAGTGTTCGGTGCTAAGCAGTCACTATTACATAATAAGGTGTAACAGAGTGTGACAGTTCTACTGCAGGTGTAATTGTTAAGGGAGGTTAGTAGGCATAGGGGTGGGGTTTGTATTTTGGGGGGAATAGTTTATCAGATTTAGAGGTTTTTGTTTTAAATTTATTGCTATGAATTTTGCTTTATATGAACTTTTTATTTTAGTCTACAACATCAATCACTAGAGGGTGGCAGGGTAGCTACAGAGCCCGCGGATCTAATGTAACTAAATTTACTTTAAACGAACATTCGAGTTCTAAAATATTGTGTAGACATATCTTTTAAAGCAGTTATAATAACATAATATAAATCTCTTTTTCTTAATTAAGCAGTTTTTTAACAATTCACTCGCTAAGTCTTCAATCTGAGATGATAAATCAGGCAATTCCTGCTGAGCTACAGAGTCCATGGCTCTTTATTTGTTATTTGGTTTCTATGTAAAAGTGTCACGTATATCTTCAAGTTTCCTCTTGAATTCACATTCACAACATATTCTATAACGTTTCTTCCATACTAGTCATGCCTCATGACTCTGTAAAAAATAAAATTATTATTCAACATTTAGATAAACTGAATATTCATGGAACTGAAAGTATTAGAAAATATATATATCACAGAATAGTCTTAGCTACTTAAAGATGGAATGAGTGAAATCCATTTTTTGTTGAAACTTTCCATTTCATTGTTTTTCTTTGATATGAAATTTTCGACAAAAAATATTTAGTACCTCAAAGTTAGCTTCATTGACTGTGACCAATAGGCTACCTTAATAGGTACAAACGGGAAAGATTATTCAGTTATTGAACTTTCAATACAAACACTGTAATTGTCATAAGTTTCGAATTTACAAACAATGTAGTGGGCAACAACACTTTTATTAAAAAAAGCAAAAACAAAACAAAAACAAAACTTTTTTCATGTATAAGTTTTCGTTTGTCCCATTCTTATGTTAATCCAATCTATACATTTAGATCAATACTTTTGTTATATTAGCCAGTCAATCTCTTCTGATAATGTTAGTCAGTATACTACAATAGAAACTGTTGATCTAAGCTTATTTAGAGTGATATAAATCTCTCCTGGGGTGGATTATCCTATCCAAATCCAGAATGAATATGACGAGAAAGAACAGTCCTAAAAGAGTCATTCCGGAAGAGCCGATGATGAGAGATGACTTCCGGTCGTCATGCGCAGATGTCAACTTCCGCCGCGTCTTTGAAAGAGATGGCTTGTGCACGAAGAACTTCTTGATCAGAAATGCACATGCGTTTTCCGTGCATGGGCAGAGTCCTAGGAGCTTGGCAATCTCTTAAATAGACAAAGAAAGTTATCACTTAAAGGGAGTGTTCAATCGGGGTATTCATTGTGAAAACGAAATTCGAGGGAACATACTTGTTTATACATAATACATAATTATATTAACAAGAAGACATAGTCATCAACATTTCCCGCCAGACCCAAGCAATCGGAACAAGGGCAACAATTAAAACAGAAATAATTGTGCGCTTCTCATTTTCATTCCATCAAAGTATCGACAATCTCAAGCCACACAACTGATTTGATCTTAAACAGTTTTGGAGAAAAGCTATCCCCTTTGAAGATACCTGGAACAGAGTCGAAAAAATGGAACAAGGGCAAAAACTTTGCAAAAATTAATCACACGCTTCTTTTTTTCGAACTCCATCAAGGTATCCCCCCTACCTTCAAGCCACACACCAAATTTGGTTATCCTTTCTTAAACAGTTTCTGGGAAAAGCTGCCCCCTTTTTCGCGGATGCACAGACGGACACACGGACGGATGGACGGACGGACGGTGCTCAAACCTATATCCCCCTTCTACTGCGTGGCGGGGGATAATAACATAGACCCGTTGGTGTTGTAGTCGCACGGTTACGTTATTTCCATAGCCTTACATGTTAATTTTTTCTGGCATAAAGAATTTTCATAGATACATTTTTGTCCGATCGTATTCCCATTTATCAGGTTTCTGAAGAATCGACTTGGCTAAAAAAAAACTCGTCATTTCGGTTTACTTTTTGTATTGTTTACCTAGAGAATGACAGTAATTTGATCAACATATATACATAGTTGTGAAAAACATTTATCATAGCGATATACGGGAAACGTTTTTATTAATTTACACATGTAGGCAAATCCGAATTCTCTTCCCACAGGTGTTACTCGCTTCAGATTTCCGATCCTAACCTCTGTTCGATATTGCTTAAAATCGAGAGCAGAAGCAAAATCCCCTAGCGGAGGAAAGCGGGCTCTCATACTGTATCCCTGAAAACTCAACTTTCAGTGGCCATTTCGATCGAGTGACTTCAAAGGTCTAGACATTTTACTTTTAAGGGTCTTGCTCATTAGCATATGTCCTTCGAACTATTTTTTGTATTTGTCTCTGATTTGGTCTTGTTTATTCATAAGCATGTTTATGATCAATAGTTTTCACAAAATCAAAGAGCATATTTCTTGGAGAACACATTAAAAGGGAAAACGTTTGTCTTGCGTTTATTTTATCATTATGGCGTCACTTTTACAACGGCGTCTCTGATTGCACAACTAGATTCAATTGCAACGAATCAGGACACTCCCTTTCTGCCCTCGATTTCAAGCATAAAACAACAGAGGTTAGGATCGGAAATCTGAAGGGATAACCTCTGTGGAAAGAGAATGGATAAACTCGATGACACTAGTTAAATTGTCGTCAGCAAAATTATTTAAATTATTGAATTTAAAGGGGCAGTAGCACGTTTTTTGCAAATTTTATTTTAAAAAATTACCCATTTATAATAATAGTTTATGTCATTTATGTTTACTTAAGAGGGTAAAACATCTTATTACACAAACCAATTATCCGTAGTGGTAATAACGGTGTTGCGTATATTGGAAAAATTGCATGGCGGCCATTTTATTGTGAACACATTTTATTATTTCGAATGACAAAAACGATCCCGATGGCTTTACTGAGCCATGTAAACTCATTTTAAACTTGATTTTCCGAAGAGAGAAGGGTGTTTTACGATTGGTGAAATTATTTTTCAAATACATTTCATCGACTTATCCGAGCGAAAAAAAACGTGCTACTGCCCCTTTAAATTATGTTCTTCAAGAGATGATTTAAGATTAAGCTGAAAAATTTAACTTTGATCCGAACATAACTTATTTAATGAAAATAGGGACTAAACTTGCATGCCAGTCTATGGAAATAACGTCTCCGTACGAATATATCTGACACGGATCGGTTATTAATGATGGTGGTATGTTCAATCTAAATAAATTTAGATCGACTGTTCTATATTATGCCAATACAGTAACATTATAAAATATGTCGATCTCAATTTATTTAGAATGTCGTATGTTATTACTACATGATTATAATATAATCCAGTTGAACATATTACTGAAGATAATATTTTGGTGACTTTAGATTTCACCATTGAGACTTTGTCCCTCACCAAGTTCGATGTAGCTGAAATTAACAACATCTACACACACTGTCGGCCAAAAGAAACGCCTATCAGATTTCTTAAAAACTATAATGAACAGTTTAGCAATATTATAGCATTATGAAGTTGCACCATTTCTGCATAATGTATTTAAATTTCAAAAGTTGTCATGTCACAAAATAATGGCGATTGTTGAAATCAGAAAACAGAAATTGTTCAATTTTCGATCAGTGCTTGATCAGAAAAACATTTGAAACAAATTTTCAAACAACCAAGAGCAACAATACAGGCATGCATTGGCATTCAAATGGTGATGACAGATGTACGTGGTAACGGTGCGCAAGGGAATCAACCGGAAATACCGGTCTTCATTGGGTGTGGTTTTCATGAATGTTATTTACTCGAATCACAGTTTTCGACGATTTCAATGGACTTTTGTATTAATTATTGTTTAGGGATAACGTGGAGACCATCATTAATTATATTTCAGAAATTATTTATCTTTCATTTTTAGGAAAGTCAAGTAGGCGTTTGTTTTGGCCGACAGTGTATGATGAGTGTTCCTCATACCAAGTTCCTATATGCAGGGGCGCCCGGCCGTTCCATTGCATAGTAAGAGGTAACAAGCTAGGGATTAGGAGTGCGGTGGACCGTAAACTTGTTTTGATAACCTGTAGGGGATATGCTGTGTAGGGGTTATGGGAGGCTACCCTCTGGTACCGTTGACAGCCTCACGGTTTTGAATACTGGTTTACTTTTAATGGCACTGTAGCACGTTTTTGGCATATTAATTTTTCTCAAATTTGCCATTTATTACTAAAGTTGATACAATATATATGGATACGTTTGAGGGTAAAACATCTCATCACACGACCGAATAAGCCGTATTATTACCCACATTGGAAGAAAATGGTGCGACGTTTAAAGCGACAATGTTATGGAACTCAGACACTAAGATAGTTGACCATATCATCACTGTACCATATCAAAAACTCTACTTTGAGTGTTTAGTTGTCACTACAAAACTCATTTTACTTGAACTACCTTCGAGCGGCCATTTTAATATGAACACCTTACATTGGTGGGCCGAAAGGGAATGGATTCCCGGTTACACTTGTTAAAGAACTCTTTTTATTTATTATTTAGCCATTGGCAACACTTATTTACATTTTCGTGAGATCACTTTATTTCTGGAGGAACAGCGTGATACAGCACCTTTAAAGGATCAAATGAAAATATTCTACTCTTTTGTTAAGATCACTTTGAAAGTCAATAATTTTGAATATTCATTGAAATATGAAGATAGCATTGACTTCACTTGAACAACTGCATTTTATTTTATCTATTTGAATATGAATTTATATAAACAGCTTTTGTAAACCAACTTGATCGCCATTCGAAGATCTGATGACATTACAGTGTTCTTACCTTTTGATGTTTCCGTCGAACTAGAATCAGTGGTTGTTGTTGTAACAGTTGTAGTCGGTGTAGTAGGGGTTGTCGTGGTGGCAGTTGAAGTGGTTGTAGTTGTTGTTATCGTTGAAGTCATTGTTGTAGTAGTAGTTGCAGAGGTAGTAGCAGTAATAGTAGTAGTTGTAGGAGTTGTAGGAGTTGTGGTAGTTGTAGGAGTAGTAGTAGTAGTGGTAGTTGTAGTAGTTGTAGGAGTAGTGGTTGTGGTAGTTGTAGGAGTAGTAGTAGTAGTAGTAGTAGTGGTAGTTGTAGGAGTAGTAGTAGTAGTGGTAGTAGTAGTAGTTGTAGGAGTAGTAGTGGTTGTAGGAGTAGTAGTAGTAGTTGTAGGAGTAGTAGTAGTAGTAGTCGTAGTAGTAGTAGTTGTAGTTGTAGGAGTAGTAGTAGTAGTAGTCGTAGTAGTAGTAGTTGTAGTTGTAGGAGTAGTAGTGGTTGTGCTGGGAGTAGTGGTAGTAGTAGTTGTTGTGGTAGTTGTTGTAGTTGTTGTAGTTGTTGTAGTTGTTGTAGTTGTTACATAGCCACATCCCGGCATGGTGGTGGTGGTCTGTGACTGAGTGACTGATGTTGGGGCGGGAGTGGGAACACACGTGTGTTGAGGGTCCGAGTTTGAGTTTGAGTAACTAGATGTTTGACTGCTCACGGAGTCTGAAGGGAAGAAAAGAATACATCGGTGGCTAAAATGTAGAAACAACTTCTATAAACGGATCTTAGTTGGAACTCTTTCCTTTGCTGGATGCACATGAGGCAGAGAAAATGTTCCTTTAAATATCGGTGGCGGGATCAAGAGGTCCGAATTTTATCTGCCGTAGAGAACTGCTCTATATGCACTAAAGTATGGGTGCGATGCTGCTTTAAATTTCAGCGCTGTACTACCCATGGTTTGCAGGTTTCACCTCAATGCATACTAGCATTGATTTTCTCCCTGTAATAATATAAGCATCCGTGATATAAGCGAAATACTTTTACAAATGACGTTAAACCCCAAACCTCCTCACCTTTAGATATGAATTAAGCTCTTCCAGACACACAGTCTGAGGTAAATGGGAAATTATGTGAACTGCTCTTAAGGAGACATAGTTATCCATGTTGCAAACTTGCAACTTATAGGTGTTATGGCGAACAAGGGATATCAGTATATATAATAGAGGTGATATAACGATTTCTGCATGTTTAGTGATCGAGTGATGATGCGTTAAAGAAAGTATGTAGCTAGTCTTACGCAGACTCGGAAAAAGTCGTTATTCGTAAACTATCATTGAAACATTGAAAAGCAGCTTAAGATAAATGGATTTCTTGAAAACAGAGGGCCCTTTGCAATATTTGTATCAGAGTATAAATGTTTGACTAGTATCTGGCTAAATATGATAATATCATCTTTATGAATGCGTTTCCTACAATATAACAACGTAACAACTCACACGTGACGCAGACCTTGACGTCAGTGATAGTCGTAGAACTGCACGTCATACCAGGTACAGTTGTTACGTAAACTGTCAATGACGTCATCAACTGACACGTGCCGTCTTGATGGTGGCTGATGGCTACACACTCACTTGAACCGGAAGTGTAGGTCAGACAAACTGACCTGCATGAGTCATGGTCCATTGTCCCCATGGTAACCAAGGTGTCCGTGAGGACTGACCCCCCATAGGAATCGAACCAGCACGAATCTGTAAGAAGAAATCCTATATTTATAATAAAATAAACGACTATTTATATAGCGCCTTCTCCACATGTCATATGCTCAAAGCGCTGTACAAGTCAATGATAACAAATGATAATTAATTTAATATCACCCTGGATAATATTATTTGAAGAGACATATCTTCAAATTTGCTTTGAAACATTTCAAAGATAGACAAGTTCTCAGTCATGTAAATAGGTAGAGCATTCCAGAGAGTAGCGGCAGAGTTTTCAAAAGAAAAGTGTCCGAAATTTTCAACATCCATCTCGGTGTCTGGAGGAGAGTGGGTTTGTACATACTGAATAGTTCACACAAGTACTCGGGGGCTCTTCCATTTAAACATTGGTACGCAAGGGAGAGAACTGTGTACTCTTGTACCCGAGCCTGTACTGATAGCCAGTGTAATGATCCAGGATTGTCGTTATATGCGCATACTTGGATGAATAATAATGATAACGCATGTTGATGTGTTCTATAACCAGACAGTATACGATATCAGTAAGGACACCAGGTATTCTATTCTCTTCCATCAGAGGTTACTCCTTTCAGAATTTCCATCGTGAACTCTGTTACATATAGGCGATATTTCACTATCCTTCTATAATCCCCTGTCGATTTGCAAAACTGGTAACGTCCTTATTTCAGTCAAATCAAACATCGTTTAACATCTGCGACCGAATTCTATATTGGAAACAATGTGTGCGCATGAGACAGATGGAGCAACTCTAGTCCTGTCCAGTTGCTCAGTTTGAGTGAGTGAGTTGGGGTTTAACGCCGCTTTCAAGAGTATTTCACTTATATCGCGGCTGCTAGTATAATGGCAGGGAGAAAGCCCGCAACGCCATGTGGCTATGCACTGCGGTGAAACCTGCGAGCAGCGGCTGGAACTAGCGAACCATGGGTGGTACTACGCTGAAATTCAGTGAAGCATTGCACCCAAACCTAACTGCGTGTAGAACAGTTCTCTATTGTAGACAAATTGGCCGGTGCCCCTGGCGGGATTCGAACCCCGGACCTCTTGATCCGAAGCCGAAAGCGCTAACCACTGCGCTATCCCGCCCCTACTGTTCAGTTTGAAACAACTTCGTTGATTGTTACAACTTTTAATGCAATCATTATTCTCTATTTCACCGAGAAAGTGTTCGTTACGATAGAAGAGTATAAATGTTCATAAAGATAAGATTACCAATTAAATTCTAATTACCACGAGCTTCAAACTTTTGATGAAATATATTGCAAAGACAATGAGTTTTCCTTCTATGTCAATAACAATATTTTTCTTGTATTAGTTTCATATTACTTAGGATTTTTGTCTATTTTTCTTAAAAATAAACAATGATGAAATTCGCACCTGTTGTGGAGGAAATACGTAAATATAAAATGATATGAGCCACTATACAGATAAACCTTATTACAAGTATTTTGAAATGATCAACTATAAAGACAGGGTTACATTGTCTTCGTTACGTTATCATTTCTACATATTGACAAAGTTTTATACCACTCCAATATTTATCATAGATAGCATGTGAAGTAATCAAGGTGAAAACAGCATGAAAACAAACCTCTGGGTCGGTTTCCATGATTGCTCATGTCTTCACTTGATGTGTCCCGCAAATACATAATTCTGCACAAGATCTCCTTGATGACCAATAAAATGAGACTTTTCTTCTTTCTATATGACTACAGGAATTTCGAAAAAAGCATGTGCTTGGAGAACAGAACGTAACACACAGGCCGCGATTCTAAATGTGAAATGTGAGGTACAAAAGTACTTTATAATACACAAAATAGGGGATAAGTCATTAGCTGGAATATTTTACAATTTGAAAAATTTACTAATTTTGTTTTAATACAGATATGTTTATTGCACAAAAAAGTGCCATCACTGCTATTCTGATAATTATTGAACGATAAATCCTCTTGGTCAACATATTAAAACCTTCTGATCGCACCATAAGCGAACCCTAAATCCTTCAGACTCAGCAGCGAAGCGAAGCGTGACTCGTTAGCAGACACGCTAATCAGCCTAGGTTGATAAAAGTGAGATCATCTTGATCGTCGACGTAGTGTCACTTTAAAACAGCTGTAAAGTCATACACTGGTAAGGCATTTGTCTTTTGCAAAGCCGCATTTTTCAAGAGTTACAATCTTATCACTTATTAAAAAAGGCTCATTTTTATTGATACAGTTGTTGATCATCTAACAGTTGGTTCATTGTAAATGTTAAATCATATCGGTATCCAAAGATCAGAGAAGATCTTAGCATTTGTATGGTGGCCGTTGAGCCCTCACCATCGATCTTAGTCATGCTAGCTCATAGCATCGCAACATCAACTTTCACATGACATCAAAGACATTTGCGTCACAGGCACAATACCCTAAATATACGTGATGTATACAAGCCTATCTATGGAGCATATAAAGAAAGTGGGACACGGGCTGCCATCGTGAATCCTCACATGTGCTCAAAATGGATAAAATGGTATCGTGGCTCAATTGCGCTTTATAAAATTTGTAGACTGATCCAAGTTTCCATTTTCGGGCACGTGAGGATTCAAGATGGATGCCAGTGAACCATTTTCTCTATATGTAACATAGATAGGTATGTATACTTTTATGTATATTTAGGGTCTTGCGCCGGTGCTTTGCATCACCCTTCGCAGCATAGACCTCCTCTAAATCTTCTTGTCGAATCGATGCCTATGCAGAATACAGAATTAAATTGTATAAATGTTTTCTTCATTCTTCATCTTACCAACCTCTAGAATGCCACTCAAACAGTTCATAGAGATTCCAATCGCACTGCAGACCTTCCTTTCATAACATGCGTTTCACCGTGCCATTGCTTCATAACTTATAACGCTTCAGAGGAAAACCTGTAGACCCATCCGATAAACAAGATATTGTTTGGATACATTGCCACAATAAAAAAAACAATATTCTAATAAAGAGTAAGTATATACAAACCATAATGATTCTCGCAGATGAAGTAGTAGTCCCGAGCACAATCCCGTGTCTTCAGGGTCATAGTTGGTGTGGCCAGACGTACACAGAAGTCCTTGTCCTGGTCATTCGGCTCCCACGAGCTCCAGTGAGCCCAACTCCCCAGAGAGACACAGTCCCCCCACCGGTACTGGATGCTCGGGGGAGACCCGTCGTGGAGCCCACTCCACACATCGTCGTTACTCCTTCTGTAACACAAACTTGTGTGTCAAAACTAGACCTGTAATGTTAAACGTAGTCTGTCATCCAGACTCCTTAATTGTTAAAGAACCTAGGCCAGTCTACAACAAAACTAAAGAGCTCAGTTTAAAACTGAGAAAGTCTGAAAATGAACACATCTCAAAGACCCTTTATTATTATATTTTTATTCCTTTTCAAATTTTGAAATATTACAAAATATTCATTTCAGAGTCTAAATGTTAGACTATGTTAAACGTTATTTCCCCAGTCGTGAAGAACACACCATAATGTTTGTCACAATACGATCTTAAACTGTATTTAGGACTCGTTATTAAGCAAGACGTCGTCGGAAAAGGGTCGGAAAACCCCAGTAGTGACCGATGCACACTTATAATGCGATAGTGCCCTCGACTCACATGACTCCTTCGCTGATCCACTGACCAGAAACGTCGAGGAGGATCTGTTGTTTACTGTAGGTCTTCACACTGACCAGCTCCTGTCCACTGGACTGGCACATCCGGTCAGCCTCGTTCCAGCTGCGGTCTAGTGCGTGCAGAGTCAGATGGACTGGTTCCGTCGGGGCCGCCACTTGAAATGTGGAAACTTTTTAGTTAATTCTGATTATAACGTAATTCAGTTCAAATTAGGTTATGTTATACGTCCCCTAAAGGAACTTATGGGATGTAATACATCACATCTAGTTTGAACTAAATTGCTTAAATCGTAAAAACATATTTAAGATGCAATTTCAGAAACGAAGGCCGTGTTGTTGAAGTTCAAAGTTTACAATGTTCAATATAATTAGACATGTTTTATTACATTGTTGCTATTGATAACATAATGTACTCACAGAAAGATATGAAAATAAAAACATGAATTATTTTTTGATGTCCAACTACGATCAACACTTGGACATTGATAAATTTATAAATTTCTGACGCGTCCTTTAATTTCGTCTTTTTACATTTTACATTCTCGCTGTCTAATTCTTGACTGCTAAAATAAAATAGACCCTCAGTCTGATTAAAACCGACGGTATGTATTCCGCGGATAAAAATTGCAAAATAGTGCATCTACTGGGATACGAACTCATATCGTTCGGAGGTTTCCACGCAAAACCGAGGAATCTACAGAACCTGTTCGTTTCCGGAAGATATATTAATTTGCAAATTGTATTCCTCGGAACAAGGTCGATGTTAATCAGACTGAATAGACCCTGTTCAAAACTGAATTTATTATATATTTACCAAATGCCTTGAGGAATAGTACTGAGAAGAGGAACAAGGACAATTTTCCTGAAAAATAAAACTTTTTACTTACTTTACTTTTAGAATACACATATAGGACAGATAAGTAAGTACTGCTGCTAAAACGACCTTCAACAATCTATGAGTTAGCATGCAGGGTAGTCTAACACTTAGACTCTGAAATATAATTTTTAAAATATTGAAAAGTAGCCTTTCTATTTCTTACAGTCTCCTTTTCAATATTTGATAAAATGTTGATATGTTCAGAATAAATACTTTTTTTCAGAGTGTAAGACTACATGCAGGGTTCATGCTCCGGTTAACGTAATGAACACGTGATTGGTTGTTCCATATTTAGCTTATCGCATGAATGTACAGATGTGACTCCTGGGCCTCCTTTTACAAAGCAACTTTTTCTAATGTTAACCTTAACTCCAATTCTTTAACATTACACTAACGTAACCTTAAGGACTTACTCGTCTTAGAAAGGAGACCCAGGACGATTTGTGGCTCAATTTAGTATATATGTTAACTTAATACCATTCTCGATAATCAAGAGTATACGCTCCTATAAATCTTCTCTATATTTTATTTTAGTAGATTTATCGTAGCGTATACTCTGGATTATCGAGAATGACTTAATACAGGATGTCTTTTTTGGTTTCAGCCAAGTGAAAATTGGCTGGTATCGGGATAGTGTTCAGTTAGTCTCCAGTCAAAAAAGGCAAATAAACATGGCCTGTTGTTTCCTATTGCATAAAGCGACAACAACACATGTGTTTATTGTGTTAGTTATGTCAATCAACACCTTAATCTATGTGTTCCGTTTGATCTGGACATGGATCTGTAACCCGTGACTTCATATCGGTACATATCGGCCCCCGGCTGTCGTATGATTAAACTTCGAATGATAATAAGCTCATTGTGTGTGTTTATTTATAGAGCAGATACATATTTACTAATGCATAGGAATACGATAACCTTTAGGAACTAAGGGTAAATATACTTCTACAATGTTTTGTATATAAATATATCAAATCTATTCGCATTGATGCATTGATGACTGCTTACTCTTATAACCATTATCAATAGGTAATATACAATATCCCTCAGAGCGATGTATCTGTGAAGGTTGCTGTTCTGGATATTTCTCGCTGTCAAACACATTGATTATCGCTCTTAAGGCAGTATTGTGCTCAGGCCTTTGGATGATTTTTTTGGAGTGAATGTTTTATACACGTCAAAGGCCTAGGATCCAAAGGACAATGTCATATATTTGCAATATCAACACATTAAGTTTTAAATGAACACATAAAAGAGAAGTAAACAATATACAATAAACGTAAACTAATGCAATTATTGATGGAGCGACGGATAGTTTAAAAGCGAAAAATATGTATTTGCTTAAATTAACAATGTTTGAGGACTTGTATAATTGATTTAGGCACATTATGTCGATAACATCTGTTATAAATCTTAATTTCAAGATTTTAATTTCTAACTTTGAGGCAAAACAATTTATACAGAAAACGATTTGAAATGAGATTCGGCACCTCTTCTGGTTTGAAAAGACATACAATTTGTGTCATTGACTTTTTTCAAAATATATGCCTATCGAAGACATACAAATTCGATTTTGAGAGCATCGTTTTGTTTTTGATTCCGTTGAGCAGTACTAGCGTTTCTTCTGGACACTCGTTTAACTGATCTATCTGCGATACTGCAATGATTTTGTTCTTCTTTTCCCGAACGAGATCATTCAGCGATTCGAACACAATCATTCATCATCAGTTTCGAATCGAAGAAAAAAGATAACCGCCATGTTCTGAACATAGCCATGGTAATTGACATGTCTAGTTGTGAATGAATGTCGTTTTCACAAATATTTATGATGAATATGATACATACTATTCAACTATTCAGGTAGATCGCGAATACGACCCAACAGAAATCAGAAACTGGTTATCAGTTATTAAGTATCAGAAAAGTAAAAGTAAAGAAACTGACATTGCCTTATGGTTGGATTATTGATAGATTAAAACAGATCTAAACAAGGTCAGAATGATAGGCACGAACTTCTATAGACGACACTAATGGACAAACGTAGACACATATATTATAGCTAAAAGATTATACCACCCACAGACCTACAACAAGATGCATGACGTCAAAGCCTCACTACAGTTATGCACGAAAGTAAGTACAACAATAATAACGTAAGATTATAAATATCTGTAAAGCTAGAACTAGATTATGTCAATGCATCAATACAGCTGCATGTACTTGTGTATTTCAGTGCAAATATCATGTAATTCGGCGTGTCTTTGAACCGTCGAAAACTAGACCGACCAGTTTGCATTTTCGCATTATGAGAAGACAGTGGAGTGTGTCATAACATACACTAATTTGATACTTCAAAGTGAACAGTTAACTTTTTGGCAGGGGTCAATATTTTCAAAACTGCATTTTTATTTTCGTCTGTGAAATATTCAGTATAAGATCAACTGTAGTCAAACATACATAATTTATTTTCTCGTATATTTATTCAATGTATTTGTGACGAAACTATTAATTTATCATTTAGTCAATATGAAAACTTTATTCGAAATTATTGAAATTTGAATTTGAGATGAATCCTTCTGTCTATTTCATTATGCCAACTTTCATAAACAAGCACCACTCACGTAGCGATCCAAGGATACGTTTGAGAATGATTATTTTTCTCATGGATAATATATAATATGATGATTCATTGTTAGTGTGTGTGACGTAATTCTATTGACGTTACAATGAACGTCAATTTACATGATATTTGCACTAAGATACACATTTAAGTGAACAACTTTTGGTATACAGCTGTACAGTGACGCACGAAAATTAGTACATGTACAATGGCTTTATATTATGTAAATGAGTCAATACAGTGACGCACAAAAGTGAGTACATGCGAAATGATGTAAACGAATTCTTACACTGACGGAAAAAATAAAGGGGCTGCAAATCTAGCACTATTTGATGTAAAGTCCATACAGTGACGCACAAACATGCATCATCCAACATTCTTGAACTAGAGGTGACACACAAACATACACCATCCAACATCCTTGAACGTGAGGTGACGCACAAACATACACCAACAAACATCCTTGACTGTGAGGTGACGCACAAACATACACCATGCAACATCCTTGAACAAGAGGTGACGCACAAACATACACCATCCAACATCCTTGAACTTGAGGTGACGCACAAACATACACCAACCAACATCCTAGAACGTGAGATGACGCACAAACAAACACCATCCAACATCCTTGAACTAGGAGTGACGCACAAACATACACCATCCAACATCCTTGAACGTGAGGTGACGCAAAAATAACACCAACCAACATCCTTGAACTTGAGGTGACGCACAAACATACACCAACCAACATCCTAGAACGTGAGGTGCCGCACAAACATACAAACTCAAACATCCTTGAACGTGAGGTGACGCACAAACATACACCATCCAACATCCTTGAACTAGAGGTGACGCACAAACATACACAATCCAACATCCTTGAACTAGAGGTGACGCACAAACATACACAATCCAACATCCTTGAACTAGAGGTGACACACAAACATACACCATCGAACGTACTTGAACTAGAGGTGACGCACAAACAAACACCATCGAACATACTTGAACGTGAAGTGACGCACAAACAAACACCATCGAACATCCTTGAACTAGCAGTGACGCACAAACATACACCAGCAAACATCCTTGAACAAGACATGACGCACAAACATACACCATCGAAAATCCTTGAACTAGAGGTGACGCACAGACATACACCATCGAACATCCTTGAACGTGAGGTGACGCACAAACATACACCATCCAACATCCTTCAACGTGATGTGACGCACAAACATAGATCATCCAACATCCTTGAACGTGAGGTGACGCACAAACATACACCATCCAACATCCTTGAGCGTGAGGTGACGCACAAACATACACCAGCAAACATCCTTGAACAAGACATGACGCACAAACATACACCATCGAAAATCCTTGAACTAGAGGTGACGCACAGACATACACCATCGAACATCCTTGAACGTGAGGTGACGCACAAACATACACCATCCAACATCCTTCAACGTGATGTGACGCACAAACATAGATCATCCAACATCCTTGAACGTGAGGTGACGCACAAACATACACCATCCAACATCCTTGAGCGTGAGGTGACGCACAAACATACACCATCCAACATCATTGAACTAGAGGTGACACACAAACATACACCGTCCAACATCCTTGTACTAGAGGTGACGCACAAACATACACCAACCAACATCCTTGAACTAGAGGTGACGCACAAACATACACCATCAAACATCTTGAACTAGGGGTGACGCACAAACATACACCGTCAAACATCCTTGAACGTGGGGTGACGCACAAACATACACCAACCAACATCCTTGAACTAGAGGTGACGCACAAACATACACCAACAAACATCCTTGAACGTGAGGTGACGCACAAACATACACCATCAAACATCCTTGAATAAGAGATGACGCACAAACATACACCATCGAGAATCCTTGAACTAGAGGTGACGCACAGACATACACCATTGAACATCCTTGAACGTGAGGTGACGCACAAACATACACCATCCAGCATCCTTGAACGTGATGTGACGCACAAACATACACCATCCAACATCCTTGAACGTGATGTGACGCACAAACATACACCATGCAACATCATTGAACTAGAGGTGACACACAAACATACACCATCCAACATCCTTGAACGTGAGGTGACGCACAAAAGAAAGAACGATTAACAACTGTCGACAAAAGTTTCAAATATAACCAATTCCTGAAATTAAAAAGGTGATTTATAGTTTTTGAAATGAATAATTTTGCTGGTATTATTCCTTGACAGTGGGGTCATTGATTCTTTTTTTTTCAAAAAGTAACCGTATAAAAAATAGGTTTTACAACCCAGTTTTATCTGGATGCATTAAGACGATCTATGAATTGTATGATTATATGAATATTGCTAACGAGTCATCGATGACATCCGACAGCCAGATCTTTTCCAAATATCCACATTCAAATAATATTAACAGCGGTGGTTATATCATCGATGGAATCGTATGTGGTAAATACACAATATAACATAAATAACCTACGCTGTCATTATTAGCAATTTACAAGACATAAGTGGAATGTTTAATTTAAATTGTCCAACGCCATGTCTATCAACATCATGTACCTGTCAGTCAACACAATCAAAGTGCTGTATATGTATTTGCCCAATGGATGCATGTGAATGTCACCAGGTAGCTCTTGTTTACCTATATGTGCACAAACGCATCAAACCATCTTAACCGAGATAAATTTATCAGTTCATACTTACATTGCATATCAACGATTGCCAGTGGCTGTAGTAGTTTACATAACGCGTAACGAGGAAATCGCGAATATTTATTAGATAAATAAAACATTTGTTTTATTATTTATTCAAAACAAGTTGAATAATCAGTATTCAGTGCTTTCGGTGCATGCAGGTATCTAGTCTGATCACCACATGTTACTACGTGTATTGGAGATTAGTGCGGCGGGTGTGCAGTCTATATTTGTTATCGTCTCTGAGAAACTATTTGCAATTCATAGTTTTAAATCTTAATCCGCTAGACTGCCCCGTGGCTGTGTAAAAATAAGAGCCTTTAATATAGTCTAGTTCCTTATTAAGCAAGTCTAGACATACTGAATACACACTAAAAGAAATAAAATTGAGAATTAAGGTACAGTAATTATTAATATTTCATATAATTTTAGTCTAAATATAGGTAAATATACATAGCAAAATGCGCGAAAACATCTCGGGAATCGGATTTATATGACGAGATTCTATTGTTGATCGCAAGATCCACTCCGAATCATCGCAAGCCATACATCATGTACCATCCAATATAGTCTAACATTTAGCCTCTGAAATAAATTTTGTTTTACAAATTAAAAAATTGGAAGAAAAAAAATAAATAAAAAAGAGCCTCTGAGATGGGTTAATTTTCAGACTGAGCTCAGAGTCTTGTTGTAGACTTGCCTACACTCTTAAATAATTAAGGGGTCTGGATGACAGACTACATCCAATATCACAGCGATGTTTGAAGTCTTGAATAATCTCTAGCGATATTAGGCATCGTTGCTCATTGGCTGAGCGACGGAAGGTCAAAGTTCAACGGTTATACCATCCATGAACTAGATGATGCCATCGATTCACAATAGCGGCGCACTAAAGTACATGTAATATGACTAAAAGGGTTATATCATCCCAAAACTTAGAACCAGTTTATCTTAAACGGTATACTACAGTGATGCACAAAAAAAAGAAAAAAGTGAGCACGGTTCACATACCCCCGCCATCGGCTATCCGTCCAATTAGCATTATGGATGTCAAGGGTTCAAACAGATTCAAGCATCATAATATTGTCTAAACTATTTTGGGGAACTTGCTTTGTCATTACAAAATTTCATTCACCCAGATTTAATATTTTTCAGGTAATTTAATTGTTCCCATCAAGCGGTAATTTGTATCAATTTCATTTACAGATTCAAGGACAATAACTCTGTAAAAAATAATAATTCGGTACTTGACTTTGAACTCGATGAAGAGTATCATCTGTTAAATTTAATTCAATTAGATGTAGTAGTTGCCGAGAAAACTTGTCCCATTTGGAGCATCACAGCTCTTTTGGTACTAAGTTCAATTTCGGATTCAAGGACCATAAAAATATTTCAGAACTGGTTTTCGAACTCGATAAAGAGTATGGTCATGAGTTCATTCACCTAGGTTTAATAGTTTCCGAGAAAACTTTTCCGAATTGAACACAATAAAACTATGTCCAAAAACTGACGTTTCCATTGAAACGACAAACAATTAAAATCTCAGAAAACTGAAAATTGTCTGTGCGCGATCGGAAGAACATGGTTAATAACTGTACAAGTTTGGTTGATGTACCTTTTACGGTTTTTGAGAAAATTGACCGGACGGAATGACCGCTAAATACCCCCGCCTACTTCGTAGCGGGGGTATAATAGGTTCCTACATAGTAATGTCTAAGGGGGTTACATCATCTATAAGCCTAGAACTAGATAAAGTCAATGAATCAATACAGTGACGCACAAAAGTAAGTACTTAAATAATGACTAAAGAGGTTAGTTACATCATACATAAGGCAAGTATAGTGCATATGGTAACCACCCACCTGACAGACAGGCAGCTGACAGACGCCTTAAAACAACAACATTTACGGTTCGGTGCACAGCTGAGTTAATGCTTGTTACCTATTCATTGTAATAGACTAGTCCGAAAAAAAGATAAAACAATGTATTTAAATATGAGTATTTATTTAAATAACATTGAAAAATCACCTTTCAATGTATGTTTAGCAGCACATTTCACATAAATATATTTTGACATATTTACATTTGATATATTTCACATTTCACCTATCCTGACAACTGAACACAGAATTGAACTTTGTATCTTAAAATTCAACTTGGTATGTTGAAATTTCCACTTAATATTTTGAAAAATCATCTCGATATCTTGAAAACTCAAGATATTATCTACAGTTGAATTAAAAACATTAAAAATGTATAATAACACTTTGTTATCGTTGTGTATTAAAGTTTCAAAGGTGTAGTTACAAGTGAAATATTGAACTGTCTTGATTTTTGACGATACAATATTGAATGTTTAAGATACTAAATGTTGAATATTCAACGAAATTAAGTTGAATATTTGAATATTCAACAAAATAGAGTTGGATATTCAACAACATTAAGTGTAATTTTCAAAATAGTTCATTGCCGGTGCATTAGATAAAGGTAAAGAAATTAGAGCAGTATTTTGCGATGTTAGTAAAGCTTTTGATAAAGTTTGGCACAAAGGTATTATATACAAACTAAAAGCATATGGTATAAACGGTAATCTCATAAAGTGGTTTGAAAGTTATCTTGATGATAGAATACAACGGGTTGTTATTAATGGTTTTACATCCGATAATAGAACTCTCTTTGGTGGTGTACCGCAGGGTTCAGTTTTAGGCCCCCTTTTATTTATTGTATATATTAAAGATATAGTTGAAGGAATAAGTAGCAATATACGCCTTTTTGCGGATGATACCTCTGTATATGCGATCATTGGTGATGAAACTGCTCTTAATATGAACGAGGTGCTGTTCGAGGCACCAGCCATCATAATATTTATAAAGAAACTAATTGCAAAACCGCTGTTTCAAAGAAGATATGTTAAAAAAATGATGACGCAATAACACGAATCTTCAAACTATCAACTCTAAAACTGCGAATTATGCACGGTCTTTTCTTCCAAATACTGTTACATTATGGAATTCATTGCCTGTGGTGGTTTTGATTTTCTAATTCGAAAAAAATCTTTCATCATTTTTTTTTGCTTTAACCTTTTAAACTTTAATGTTTACAACCTCACCTTTCACTTGGAAAACGCCTGATGTTTTTACATATTATAACTTGGCAGACGAGGGAATGCAACTGGCAATTCTGAGAAGATCATGAAATGGCCAGTTTCAGGACATTCTCCTACACGTACAGTTTCATTACAGTTGACAAAACACTAGTTGACATTAAAAACAAAATGAGGAGACGCTCTTTAAAATCATTAAGCAGCAACATTTTATAAAAAAAAACACAATCTAACTTCACTGAGTGCATATCATTCAACACAGTGACGCTCAAATGTCGGCAACCAGAAAGATTCACGTTATTTTTTAAAACTCGGAACTTGAATATCTGCGTATTACACAAAAAAGTATTGAAATACGATATATATCGGAGAACACTATGCAGTACTATCCCGATAATATTTCTTAAATAATTCATGCAGAATAGGCATATCATCTCTCTTTGTACACAACGTTGTTTATTCATTATTCGAACAAAGGCTAAAATGAAATTGACCGTATATGCATGTTGATCAAGCCACTGATAAACCTGGAACAAGATGTGTAAACGAATCAACCAAATGTCGCCAAAGACTGATACGAACATCGCACAAACTACGGGAAGGAACAAATAAATACATTTATTATATGATTGCAGGTGAAATACCGGGATCTATCAATGAAAATAAACCGTGTTATCAGTCACTAGTGAAAATAACAATGGAACGTGTTATCAGTCACTAGTGACTGATATAACAATGACCTGACGTCATAAAACAATGCTCCGACGTCATGACACGTTCATGACGTCACATTGTTGCTGGGGCGACAGACTCATTCTGGAGCCGACTTAACGTAAATGCAAGTCTATTTTGGTGATTATGCAAAGATTAGGTCATATAATAAATAGAAAATTTGTCTTTTCTTGACAAATACCATGTTTATCTCATCTCGTGAGGTAGAAAAGTTATATATTTTCACTCGTGGCTGCGCCACTCGTGAAAATATAACCTTTCTACCTCACTCGATGAGTTAAACATGGTATTAGTCAAGAAAAGCCAAATATCCTCTAAGTACTATGACTATAGGTGACACACACAAGATAAACCCGTGACTAAATGATCTCAGTTTCACGATCCACGCAGAGATTAAAGGGGGCACGTTTTCTCCCTCAAATAAGTCGATGAAATGTATTTGAACAATAATGTCACCGATAGTAAAACACACTTCTCTCTTCAGAAAATCAAGTTTAAAAATGAGTATACATTGTTCGGTAAAGCCAGGGGAATCGATTTTGTAATTCAAAATAATAAAATGTGTTCACATTAAAATGACCACCATGCAATTTTTGCTTTATACGCAAAATGGTAAAGCCAGGGGAATCGATTTTGTAATTCGAAATAATAAAAATGGCCACCATGTAATTTTTGCTTTATACGCAACATCGTTGTTACCACCACGGATAATTGGTTTGTGAAATTAGATGTTTTACGCTCTAAAGTGTCATAAACTATCACTATAAATGGGAAATTAAAAATATGATTTGCAAAAAATCTGCTACAGCCTTAAAATATAGATAGTACAGTATTTACCTGAACTGATACACAACGATGATTAAACGACGTCTCAATGTCTCAGGCATTTACTGCGACACACAAACGTAAACAAACATGTACACATCAAGGAATTAGCTTACATTGACTATTGGTGATACATGGCATTGAAGAGCTTTAACCTATCATATGCTTTAGTGATAAACACGCAATTCTGACGGACGCTGTATAAAGCGTCTATAATCTGGCGTATATATCACGTTTGCTGATGACGTACAGCACATTGTCACGAGCTGATATGTCTAACTCTGTCTGTCATTGAATTCCGTTGTAATTCAAGACAGTTCAACGGATTGGTGAACATTTGTTTGGTGATATGTCACCGATTCGATGTTAAACTGTATTTACTTCTCATCCGTTGACGGTATCGTCGTTTCATAAGTCTACACCGTTGTGTAGTAACGTCGCGTGTTGCTTATTGACGTGACAAATCGGTAAGAAATGTTGACACAATATTTGCGCCGAAATGATAGTTGTCCAGTTTAAAGGCGATGTAGGTAAATAAGTGTTACCAATGAGTAAATACTCCTGAATCAATAAAATGAGTTCTAAAACGAACCTACATATAGTTCGGTTACGCAATGCGACTCCATTTCCCATTGAGTCCATTTTAAAGGTGTTCACATTAAAATGACTGATCGAAGATAGTTCAAGTAATCCGACTGATGCAGCGAAACCTATTATAAACACCCAGAGTAGAGTTTTACATATGGTACAGCGATGGCATAGTCAACCTTCGCGCTGTCTGTCTGTATTGTATAAACTTTAATAATAAAATTAATGGCAAATTTGAGAAAAAAACAAAAACGTTCTGCACGGTTTTATTGTGATTAACGTGATTAAAACTTGTGGGTAACAATTAAAATACTATAAACTTGGTCTCGTTTTATAATTATAATGGTTTTGGAACTCGTGAATAATATAGGTATGTAAGTCGTTTCCTTCGTGAGTGAAACCATTCACTCATTTCATAAATATGATATTAAAAGGACGTCTCTGAATATTCTATTTTTCATAAAAAGTGAATATTTAAATGATAGTTACACCTATTGACTCCACTATAGGACAGCTTTGCCATATGTAATGGATACGCTGTGACATAAGAGGTGTATACAAAGTATCGTTCACGAGGGGGTGGAGTCCCCGAATTTGGTTGTAGCCAATTGATATTTACATTCATCAACTTGTGCCAAGCATCTATCTCTTTTATCCAAGGGCATCAAACAAATTTGAAACGACCATGCTCCTTTTTCGTGTACCTCGATCTTGCTATTCCAATAAAATACCTGTTAAAACAGTGATCAAGATTGTTGAAAAAACAGATGGGGCGCTAGTAAAATCAATGACACACCAGAGCTTAAAATATAGACTCTATCATTGAGTGCTCAAATTTCCAAAGATCACGGACTTCAAATTGACATACAGGTTGAAAATGTTGGGTCGCTTGGACTTAATCCATGCATTATTCACTTTAGATCATAATAGACTTATACATCGCTTCAAATCAGACTCTCCCATCGGTGGTACTGCCAACGAATGATTTAAGTCATGCCTTTGCCTATGTGGTTAATAAACCGCAATCACTCTGTTTCAGAAAGTCCTACCTGCGGAGTGCCACAAGGGTCTGTTCTACAGTCTGGGGTCAAAAGTTCTTCCCCACACTAGGATTTCCCATAGACTTACATATTAATTAACCTTTGCAAGAATAATTTGCATAATTTAAGTTTAAGTCAAATTGTTGACAAATTTAACAAACATCTTTGAAATTATTTTAGCTATGCATCAGTAATTTCGTTCATCTTTATGTTGATCTCTCATCAAGTGACATCCGACTGAAGAACGTATATATAAGTTCATGTACCAATGTGCCATTGACCGCCATGTTAATTATTGACGTATGATGTATATGCTTTGCTTATATGAAGATAACTTTCTTGACACTCAACGGAAACTAACATGGAAATTACGTGTGATTTCCCATCTTTTGGTATATAGTTGATAACCATTTTACATACAGTTTAATTATGAAAATTATTCTTGCAACGATTAATTAACATGTAAGTCTATGGAAAATGCGAGGGCGGGGAAAAACTTTTGGTCCTTGGGTGTAGGTCAAATTCGCCAATGGCTTAACGCGGTATGTGAAAAAGCTTTGAACTGTCATTGCTGAACACCATATATATGACTCGCCATGTGAATTACACTGACGACTGACTCGTAAAATTATTTTACATATAACGTTGAAGTTTGCCGAAGGTACCACAGCCCTTGTTAGGAATCACAGTGCCACCAATTTGTAAAATCATTGGCCAAAGAGTCTGTTCACAAGATTTCCATGAACTTCTTATGTTTTACATCGTTATAAAAGCTTTCCCGTATATGTATTGAACAAACTTAAAACAAGAATCAATGTTAAAATGAATGAATGCTTTATTTTTTTAAATACAAATTATGTCCATTTGAATATATGTTATACCACTCTGCAGACTACACGCCCTTTTAGTTGCTCTTATAACGTATAGTCTTAAATAGTTATTAAATACTACCAATGATATTGCAACTATTTTCTCAATAAATTCAGACTTTGAAATTTAAGCGATATGCCATCTGCTGATTGGATTTAAAAAGGTGATATGGCCGGTATACATTCTCATAAACACAAGATTGATAGCAGAAAAGGATAACATTCATACTCGTTTACGACGTTTACATAAAATAACCTGCGGTACTACTTTATCACTGTATCATTGCGCAATTATGATGCTGCTATCACATGCCCTTTTCTTTATTAAACTTTAAAAAAACCTTACAACGTGAAGTCTAATTGTAGTTTGATTGAAAGTTTGATTAAAATAGCATGTTAGAACCAAAAATTAAATACTTTAGTTATATTTCCTGTGAACTATATTTTGCCTCTGGTGACACATAAGTGATGCGGTAGTATTGCGGGCGAAGCTTAGCGCCTGATCTAAGACAATACTAAACATTAGTTTTATCATGAACTATACATTTTTTACAGAGACTTTTTTCAAAAGTTTATTTACTGACAAAAGATCGCTTAAATTAAGTTTGAATTTATAAGAGAGACAAGCTCCGGCATTTATATCAGTTTAACATGCATCTTTCAAACCGTTTATAAGCCAGTGAAAAAAACACACTATTTAATCTATTTCTTAATAAAAATCCAAAAGTTAAAGCTACAGAAATACATTATAACAAAATTATCTTGGAATAACTTGGACTCTTAAAAAAGTTCAATACGTCTCATTCGTTATACAATAACAAGATAATGATGTATGAAGAGAAAGACGAGCAAACGTAATAAAGTATATGATAAAAGTTTAAAATGTATATTATTACTATCTTAATTATGCTTTGCCCTGGATCTCAATATAGAGAAGGGAGGGAAATACAAAACATTGTTCATGATATAACTTTTAATTTTATCAAAATAAAAAATGTTACAAATAGACCTAATGTTACATTTACTTTCTAAGATAACAGAACATAAGATGAATAGAATGCTATTAAATGAATCTTGATAGAAGGAAGAAATATATAGGCACGCACCTGCCATGTCCAAGCCACGTTGGTGTTCTGATACGACGTGATAAGTAAGACAAGAAACATTGAGATGTATCATTGGTTAACTGTTACTATTTAAACGATTGTACATGTAGCGCTTCGTGATTAGAATAAAAGGAAACTGGGAATCAATGATTGATTTACCAGAGCAAATAAGAGCCCTCTAACAAAGCGGAAACACAATCAATCAATTTTCTGGTACACGGTTCTTCAAAACATCTTAAGTGTATTGAGTAAGACACAACAACATTATATTCGATTCGAAAACATTGGCATTACAATCAATGTGATGTCTAAATTGTTTATGTCATCATTGATTGTGTATCGTATATCATGATCTGTCTCATTATCCATGCATTCCAAAATTAAAACAACACAAGAGTTAAGCACTCCAAAGTTCAAAATATATACTTTTCGTGTTTATGTTTCAGGAATAGACAAAGGTGTTGTTCTGGTTGTATGAAATAGAGTTTAACATTTGTTACTGACTGCTCCCACGAACAAAGCAATAGACACGTTATCATGTCTAGTTTTTGCGAGATGTAGTTTCACCCTTTAGTGGCTGGCGACCAATTATCGCCAACACATACATGTAGCTACAGCGCTTGCGCAGACAACTTTATCCTGTGGTTCCCTATTATTTCAAGCTCAATTCAACTTAAGTATTTAGCTATGTAGCTATGTGTTGGCGATAATTGGTATGTGGCGATAATTGGTATGCGGCGATAATTGGTCGCCAGCCAGTATAGTATGAAATGTGTAATCATCAGTCTCCTTGACTTAATTGTAATTTCAGTTCGACTTCAGTTGAACAACATTCTCTTCCCACTGCTCCTTTAAGATGTCCAATCCTAACCTCTGTTATATTGCATCTTTGATGAGCATTCTAGAAGTTGATACGAAGAAGTATGAAGAACAATTTTAGATTCCTTAGCCACTGAATAAGTCAATTCCATATGATTGTCTTAGATGTCACATTCCCAGAACTTGTTCTACCCACACAGGCGTATATCACTTAGAAATAGCGTTAGAAAGATAGACCATACCCTATTACTATATAAAAGGATAGTAATAGGGTATAGGGTCTAAATAGGTATTTGTCTTTCAAACGCTATTTCTAAGCGATACCTTACACAGATGGTAATGATTTTTTTCAAATTGCACCAATAGTTTCTTGTGACCCTTGTAGACCGCATACTCACCTTAATTAAATAAACGTCACTTATGAAATGAAAAAGAAATTCTCAATGGTCTTTCTTTTACTTTCGATTTTTAAGGTCTTAGTAATTCGTCTTTGACATCAAATCCCCAATCTTATTTGCAGTGTCTATTTAGCGGCAATTACATTGGGTTTTTTTGTGGTTTTTTTATTAAGGAAAAACATAAAAAATAGAAATACCAATACCTACCTACGTTTAGCCACAGAGGAGAATAAGAGTAATCGTAAAGACCTGTTTTCGTGTATTGATACAATCAACATGCGATCCAATTCTACTTTTCACAGGAGTGGTGTGACATGCATCTAGGGCATCGTTTGTTAGATTTTCAAACCATTTTGTATGACTGAATTGAAATTTTTAAAAGCACATATATACTTTCTAAACAGTTTCATCTTTATCCGGTTCAATTAGAGTAATAAGAAAAATTTCATACTAAACAAAAAGCATACCATGTGCAAGTGTATAAACTAATAAATCTATTAATTACTTTTCAATATATCAAATGAAGATGTTCATAGCTTTAATGCATTTTACATTGTTTCTTCTGTGAGTATTGAACGGAAATTAGGATAGATCGATATTCTAGCAATAGGTTTTTGGTTATTGATTTCGCTGTCATCTTGTTCCTTATGCTATATTGAATTTCAATATTTTTCAAGATCAAAGACAAGTGTCATCAACTATTCAATACTTTTGTCGTTAATGTTGTTTCGCTAGAATTGACAGCATCGATATAAAACAATCATTACACCTACACACATTAAACCATTTAAAAATATCATTTATAAATTCAAAATGATATTAGGTTAATTGCTATTATTTAAATACCTATCTGTTGACCAGACCTACTATGCCTTACCTCCTATAGGTAATGCTATCACAACCTTAACACAGACGAACTTCAAAGTGGAGTAAGGGATGCGTAAAATCCCTATCCAAGGGCAGGTAAGTCTGCCTGGTCTCGTGACGTCACTACCGGAATAAGTCACTCTCCTATTTGCAAGACAGACGTGTTTTGTTCTGTGACTAGGTTTTTGTTAGCGCTTTGTTGCTATTGCTATTTTATCTGCTTATTTAATTAAGAGATATTGTTCACGCCTTAACTACGTTCGTCGTTAGAAGGTTGTTAGACAATCTGTTTTTCTACCAGGTGTTGAGTTACAAGGGGCCTTGTTGACATGTGCTAGGTGTGTGCTGCCTGGCGGGGTGGTTGCATGCTTTGCACGTGCACGTGCACGGCTCGATTCTACTTGACTCGCATGGTTTTAATGAACTTAATGACCTGGAACTGCCGAGGTATCACCAGTAGTATCCCATACCTCACTCACGTTGTTTCTGAACATAAGATTGATATTTGTGGTTTGACTGAGCATAAACTCTACCCACACAACCTTTCCCTACTTGACGGTATATCGCAACACTATACAGCTTATGCAAAATGTTTTGGAGATGGACAAATAGTTGATGTGCACAAACGACCGGCCACAGCTGGTGTAGCTCTCCTGGTTGCTAAACACCTTCTACCCTGTGTTCATCCTGTTGACATTGACGTAGACTACATTGTCGGGATCGAACTCCATCTAACCTCGAATAGACCAATATATATGTTCTGTGTCTATCTACCAGATTCATCCAAGCATATTGACCAATACAACTTGAGTTTAGATAAACTCGAAGAAATACACGAAGCTTACAATAACCTTGGAACTGTGGTGTTTATTGGAGATCTGAACGGTAAAATAGTAGGACCAAGATGTAACCCATCCATGGATTCAGGGACACGTAAACTGCATCACACGCTCAAACGAATGAACATGATATCAGTGAATGTGCAGAGAATCTGCCGAGGGCCAGACTGGACATTCTGGTCATACGAAGGAGGACCTAAGACTATGATAGATCATATTCTCATTCCTGCAGCAAACATGGGTGATGTTCAGACGTCTGAAATTCTATCAGATCATACTTTCAATGTGTCGGATCACCATCCCGTCCTATACTCCATTACTGTCAACAATGTATCGAATACAACCCCTGGAATGTGTACACCATCAAAACCTCGAGTAGCATGGGACAACGCATCACAGAACGGTACTGTAAGTGATTACACATTTGCAGTGTCTCATAACCTATGGACCATTGAATGCCCTGCACCATTAACTTCAAAAGGAGAGATCGAAGAATACTATGGTCAGATAGTCAATGCAATCCTAACCGCAAGTGATGATACTCTCCCACACAAAGTCTACAACTCATCACTGAAACCGTACTGGAACAAAATCGTGGATGATCACCACAAAACACTAAGTCACTACAGATCTATATGGATATCTGAAGGTCAACCAAGGGGAATTAAATACAAGTCATTCCGCGATTATAAACTCGCAAAAGATGCCTTCAGACGTCAATTAAGACATGCTGAAAGTGAATTCACGTCCCAACAGTTCAAAGATATAGATGACATGTCAGACATAGACGATAGACTTTTCTGGAAATTGATGAAACGCTTCAAATCCTCAGATAGAAAAGACACAATACAACCTATCTCATTCAATGGAGAAATAGTTGCTGATCCCCCTAAAGTGCTGGATGCATGGGCGCAATATTTTGAGAAGCTTTTTCAGGATGATCATAAGAATCATTTCAATGACGCATTTAAGAACACTGTGGACCTGAAAGTGCAACAAATACGCTCCGAAGCATTGACTTATCCAGTCCCAATACAAGCTCTTATCAAAGTAGAAGACGTCACAAAATTGTGTAAAAACTTTAAAAACAATAAAGCAGGGGGCCAGGATAACCTGGTGTATGAACATTTGAAACACGGAGGACAAGTGCTTATGCAACACATATGTGCTCTCTTCAACCTCGTAATCAACACAGGACATATCCCTGCAGCGTGGAAGACAAGTGTTATTCTCCCAATCTATAAAGGTGGGAACAAAAACAGGAAAGAACCTGGATCATACAGAGGCATATCACTCCTGCCAGTCATTGGAAAAACTATTTGAAATGGCTATACTACCACACCTAACTGCCTTGGAATTTTCAAGATCCTTCCCAAACTGCCAACAGGTGGCATACCAACCAAAGCTATCTGCACTCCAAGCTTCATTTAACCTCCAGGAAGCTATCCACTACTACCACGAACGGAAATCTGATCTTCACGTAGCCTTTCTTGACTCATCAAAGGCTTTCGATACAGTTTGGCACAATGGCCTGAAATTAAAGCTATTTGAAAACGGTGTAAAAGGCCATCTGTGGATCCTGGTAGATAAACTGTACACGAAAATGAGCAGCTGTGTAAGAATTGGCGGCCAAGAATCAAGACCATTTTACCTCTACCAAGGAATCAGACAAGGAGGAGTTTTATCTGCCAGACTCTATCTCCTGTTCATTGACCAACTTTTGACAGACCTCACTGCTACCAACAGAGGTGCATGTATTCTTGATAGCAACACGTGCTGTCCTACTCAAGCCGATGACATCGCACTCGCCAGCCCATCTATGAGTGGTTTGAGAGTCCTCGTTTGAATAGCTGAAGACTACAGCAGAAACTGGAGATTCACATTCTCAACCTCAAAGAGTGTACTTATCACATTTAGACACAAAAGCAATAAGCCTACTAACTTCAAGCCCCCAGTCTCTATGGCAACGCGTTACCGAGAGCACAAACGATAAAACATGTTGGTGTTACCCTCACATACAACATGAACTCAGTGGAAAGAACCTTTAAAGCCAGTACGAGTCTTAAAGCAAGTGTACACATCTTATCAGCGAGTGGATTCAACATAACATTTGTAAGTCCCTTAACATGCCTGAGATTGGTGAAATCCGTGTCGATTCCAAAGGCATTACATGGATGTGAGCTGTGGAATTCCTTATCAGACACTGAGAACAAACTCCTCGAAAGAGCCTTCAGACACGTTGTGAAACACATTCAAGATCTCCCGAGACGTACAAGAACTGATGTCTGTCTTGGCCTTCTTGGTCTTCTACCACTGGAAGCTGAAATTGACACCAAGAAACTGATATTCTTTGGAAAATTAACAGCAATGAAGAAACATCTCCTCCCACTTAAGATACTTGCCTCGAGAATACTTCAATACCTCCACAACGTCTCACCAGAAGCAAAAGGATTCATGCCAGACCTCTACAGACTGCTGCAAAAGTACTCTCTCAAGCAATATGCAGATACTTACGTCGATACTGGACAATTCCCAACTTATACTTCCTGGAAGAGAATCATCAAGAACACAGTCCGGTCTTACCATACCTCTGCATGGAGAAAGAGAATTTCTGAAGATGAAGAACTCTCACTGTTCGCTAAAATTCACCCAACACTAACAGTGCATCCAGCTTGGACCCTCTCACAATCGACTCCATCTACAAGGAAACCTGCAAGCTTCCTAATCAAGATGTGCTCAGTCTACAAAGAGGTACATCTTGATGAAACGTTGTGTGACAGATGTGGATTGTTCTACACCGATCCACTACTCCATATCCTAACTGCCTGCGACTACCTCACCAACATCAGAGACAAGCTGTGGTGTGCCTTAGCCAACATTGGGCCACTGGACTTCAGCGCCCATCTGCACAACATGTCAGACAAAGACCTCGTGCTATGTCTCCTGTCCTGCAGACCAAACTTCCATCTCAACTGTAGAAACAAAGAGGTATTTGTCGAGGTGTCGGTTACATTCCTCCATTCCATGTGCAGACTATTCTACGACCTAAGATCTGACAATATGTGATGCGCGCACAGAACGACTGATGACATTTAAATGTACCAAGCTGTAAATAACTGTCTCTCATTTCAAATCTCCCATATGTAATTATATGTTTGTAATATTATTATATTGTTAACGAACTCTCCTGTACAAATTGGAGGATGAATAAACATATATATCATTCGCTTCGCGAAGCATTCGTCAAGCATTCGCTTCGCTAGTCATTCGCCATAGGTTTGATTCTACTTGACTTGCATCATCTCGCCAGTGGCTTACAAAGGTCACTCGCTTCAGCTTGTCCATCACCTTAGGCCTGACTATTGCGGAGGGTTCGCCTGTCATTCGCTTCGCTAAGCATTCGAGCGTAGGCTTCGCCTGTCTTTCGCTTCGCTAAGCTTCGTCAAGCTTCGCTTCGCTAGTCGTTCGCCATAGGTTTGATTCTACGTTCTACGTTTCGATGTAGATACTTACACCGTTATTAAACAAACATTGTGGTATAGCATATATACTGGTGGAAATGAGCTCATCGTATTAAAGAAGATTGATCCGGTCAAACCCATCTGATGTTTACTCTTTTCTATATATATATATATATATATATGTAAAAGTTAAATGTTCATGGTTTATGTGTTAGATATCCTTGAAAAAATGACAAACTGAAGATGGGTCTTCATATAAGTTCATGAACTTATATGAAGACCCATCTTCAGTTTATCATTTTTTCAAGGATATATATATATACACATATATATATATATATATATATGGAATATGTTTCTACAATCAAATATTAAACTCCCGAATAATATCTAATTTATGAAACTCATGAATAGTATCGATCGGTATCTTACTAACGAACCAAAGTTGTTTATTTAATCAATAATGAATGTTGTACATTGTACATGGGCCTGTGGCCTTTATACTGAATAAACTATTTCAAAATTTCAAACGAACTGAGAAAACATAGGATAAATTTTTACTTCACATATATATAAGTATTATTGCAGGAAGACAGCTCACAACACCACAGTGACAATACATATCGAAGAAGCCTGAGTAACGTTGTAGTACATTCACTTAAAAATATAGTAATGTTGTACAAACACCCAAGTGCACATAGCACAGTTCTTCAAAATATGATAAAGTTTCGGAGCTTCTGACAGGATTCGAACAACGGATTTCTCGATCTGCGTATCCAATAATTAAATGACAAATGAACGCAGTTGGCAAGTCACATAACATCTTCATTGTGGGTGACACGTCACTGTCGCTTCATCCACTTTATAAACATCGTCACAGAGGAGGGGGTCGTCACAGAGGAGGGGGTCGATGGAAGTCAGTGAAGTTGCATTGCAGATGTTTTCACAACTTGGGGTAATCTGACAGCGCGGTTTGTGCAGCAAGTCGACCGGGGGACCCCATCACACCTCCGCCTGGAACAAAGTGCTTTGTCGATGAATATTCCATGAACATATGGTAAACAAAAAATAACATATATAAGAGAGATATTTCTAAAATACTCGTGTTTTCTACCTTCTAAGAGCTTCATGGGAAATATAGTTTTGGAATCATGTGTAAATAGTATGGAAGCATCTGTGACATTAAGCACCTTACAACACCGACTCCGTACTGGACAGAAAGTCGCTCAGTCTGCTTGAAACCAAATTATTGAGAAAAGAGGATGAAACTAACACTGGAGCTATCGAGGATGGTTCTTACCTGGATGAGCACCACTGCCACATAGATAAAAATGGATGGGCACCGTTCCACATAGATACAGCCCTGGAGCTATCAAGGATTGTATACTTACCTGGATGAGTACCGCTGCCACATAGATACAGCCCTGGAGCTATCGAGGATGGTATTTATCTGGATGAGTACCGCTGCCACATAGAGACAGCCCTGGAGCTATCAAGGATGGTATTTATCTGGATGAGTACCGCTGCCACATAGATACAGCCCTGGAGCTATCGAGGATGGTATTTATCTGGATGAGTACCGCTGCCACATAGATACAGCCCTGGAGCTATCAAGGATGGTATTTATCTGGATGAGTACCGCTGCCACATAGATACAGCCCTGGAGCTATCAAGGATGGTATTTATCTGGATGAGTACCGCTGCCACATAGATACAGCCCTGGAGCTATCGAGGATGGTATTTACCTGTATGAGAACCGCTGCCACATAGAGACAGCCCTGGAGCTATCAAGGATGGTATTTATGTGGATGAGTACCGCTGCCACATAGAGACAGCCCTGGAGCTATCGAGGATGGTATTTATCTGGATGAGAACTGCTGCCACATAGATACAGCCCTGGAGCTATCAAGGATGGTATTTATCTGGATGAGTACCGCTGCCACATAGAGACAGCCCTGGAGCTATCGAGGATGGTATTTACCTGGATGAGCATCGCTGCCACATAGATACAGCCCTGGAGCTATCAAGGATGGTATTTACCTGGATGAGTACCGCTGCCACATAGATACAGCCCTGGAGCTATCGAGGATGGTATTTACCTGGATGAGCCCCACTACCACACAGAGACAGCCCTGGAGCTATCAAGGATGGTATTTACCTGGATGAGTACCGCTGCCACATAGATACAGCCCTGGAGCTATCGAGGATGGTATTTACCTGGATGAGAACTGTTGCCACATAGAGACAGCCCTGGAGCTATCAAGGATGGTATTTATCTGGATGAGTACCGCTGCCACATAGATACAGCCCTGGAGCTATCAAGGATGGTATTTACCTGGATGAGTACCGCTGCCACATAGAGACAGCCCTGGAGCTATCGAGGATGGTATTTACCTGGATGAGCATCGCTGCCACATAGATACAGCCCTGGAGCTATCGAGGATGGTATTTACCTGGATGAGCACCACTACCACACAGATACAGCCCTCTGACGGCGGGACACCGGTAGTTACACAGGGCTGGGACGGGTCGACTCGTATACAACTGGTCCAGAGACATTGCGCCGTGGAAAATGTTCTGTAGGAATGGAATAGGACCATGTCATGTTATGTAGTAATTTATCCTTTGATTATAACATCGTATTGTATTTAGAACGAAATACCCTTTAACCGAATTCCGCAACTTAGTCTGGAGTCACAGATAAACACACATGAAAGGTTTAACTTTATAAGGTTTAACTTTATAAGGAACTACCTACCAGGACATATCTCCATACGTCGACTTACAGAGGTGAGATGGACTCTTGTGTTTCTCTTTATCTAACGGCGAGGCAAATCCACGTTCGCGTATGGATGTAAACCTATTACTACAGGGCGTAGGTAGTTTGTCACAGCCAGAAACAAAACAAGACGAATGATTCGCATGATTCGCCTAACGTTTAGTCTCTGCATGAGGTGAACATTTTCAATACAATGGACATTACAAGGAACCTATGAAAGCGCTTCATTTTCATTTAAACTCTGTAAATTAACTAAAATGTGATATTTGCATTGGCTTCTGTTAGATATGGGTATACACGACGTACGCTCCTAACAAAGATTGAAAGTTCCTTATTCCCATGATTTAGTATCCATCCATGTCTGACCTGACTTATTTCATGAACTCCCAAATATTATGATCAAGCTCCCCTTTTCCAGATGACTTGGTACACAAACGTGACGCCCAACTCACCCCACCCGTGAGCGCGAACGTCTCCTCCAGGTCTGGGGGTGTGAGGATATCCCGTCCCACCACACTCGTCTTGAAGCCCGGGGCGTACTGCTCTATACTATCGAACACTGAAACATACACAGAGCTGTGTGACGTCATGACACTCGAACATCGGTACATCAACAATATAAAAAAAGTCAATGTTCCGTGAACCTTAAGTAAATAGGTAAGTGAGGAACGTTAAAACCCTAGGTATATGGAAACTTATCCTATTCAAATGGCAGTACTAATTCTTTTCGAATCACAAAGAAGTTGACTTGCTTCATGGCCAAAGGTATACAAGTAATAAAAGCCATAACTTGCGTCAGTCTCCAACACTGTCTAATTTAAGCCTTGCAGCATTTTCTTCACTTTTCTGTGATAACATAGCGGAACGATGCACCTGAAATACATAGTTGGCTCTGATTCGCTAGTACAGGGACATTAAGGAAATGCGCCGAGGCATACATTTGCCAGTGTTGGAAACTGGCATTTGCGTGGGAAGTAGCTTTACGTCGGTTGTTCCCTATAAGATTGACATCACTTTGAGACAGGGAAAACGCCAGTTAAGGGAGATGTCGATGTAGGGTGAGTTTTTCATATGTCATGTCAAGGTTACATTTGCCAATTTTGGGACGAAATAAATATAAATATATCGGTTGACAGGAGGTGTCAGATTAGAGAAATTTACAAAGAATTTTCTGTACACAAATATATATACGATCTGCAAGATGTCGGTGCCGCAGTGTATACATACCTATGTCGGCGTACCGCTCCTTATCCTCCCTAGTCCAGCCCCTCCCCCCGGCCAGTGTGTAGGGGGTGTACTGGGTAAAGAGCAGCACCACGTGACTTCCGGGAGGGGCTAGAGTGGGGTCCAGACTGCTGGGGATCACCATCTCTATCACTGGACTGCAACATAAACAGTGACTCTACTGCACCGACAAACAGCATATAATATAGTTGCAGTATGAGATCAACAATAAGCACTCTCCTCGCAGTCTTGCTTCTTGTCCAGCAGCAAGTCCCATCGAGAGAACCTTAAAATACCTATTTTTTTCCTGAGAACGATTTTGGATTCAATGTCAGTGAATTCGGAGGGATAGCCAGACAGTTTTACCTTGGGATGAGGTTTAAATATTGCATGAGTACACACGATCGCCATGATGTACGACCACCACGCAGATAGGGTGTACCAGTCAGAACACAAGTCCATGATCAAAAACATACACTGGGGATTCCCCAGCTTAAACAATGTTTCAACCTATGGGCACTTTGTTTGGTTCATTGACATTCACGTTTTAGTAATTTTGACAGCATTGCAATTTGATTGACAAACGAATGTGATGAAAGACATTGTTACAACCTGGTTGTAAGTAGAAAAGAATAGATCGTAAATGTGTGCTGGAACACTTTAACGTTAGCGATTACCAAATAAAAAAAATATCAAGGGTCTTTCAAAGGACGTTTCTATGGTCAGATGAACTACATATCATTTGTGGGTAATACAAGACTAAATTATTGTTAAAGAACAAAAGTATCAACAAAAATGTCGTGTTTCACAAGGTGAAATACTACCCATTCGGTTTGTTCTACCGGTTTAGATATGAAATTCAAAGACTCGACTGTAAATTAAAAGGCGTTCAGCTGAATGCTGTATGAGAAGTTAGAAGTAAGTCGCAACATCTATCAACCCTCACCGTGAGGGTAGCTGGCCCGCCTGACACTGTAGAAAGGCGTCGGTGATGAGGCTGCTGTGTTCACAGTTGAGATGGATGGTACAGCGGTGATGTGGCAGCACCGTGCTTGGGTCGGGGTTCGGATCCGCTAAGAAGTTCGGGAGTCGGTCGACTGCGACTAGATGTAATGACAGATATAAGAGTCTTCACATAGAAATATGGGGTTTATAAATTGGTAATATACAAGTACATTAAGATAGGGCTACAGCGTCCATTCATCCAGCAGTAGCTAGGACTCGTGCTTGTTATTGTAAGCTGTATTGTTTTTAAAAAAATATCCATATGATACTTAAATGTTGTATATCGGCGTGGTCGTTACCTTTTCTTGTTAGATATAGATATATACGTAGTCACTGCATGTTGAAATACACATGCCGCACGCTGACCGTTGGACTTTTCATTCACACTATCTTTTAGGGAGCTACGACCATTATGGAACAAAAATTCAATAGAACTTCTTTTTTCACTTTACTTGGGTAGACAACGCCCTCGAAAAATGTCTAATTTTCTATACCATAAACTAATTATGGAACTATAAATAATAGAAACTATGTATATATAGCCAATCAGAGCAAATGGCGTGTTAATACAGTTAACAATGGGCCATGTCCACCTTAACTTCCCATATGAAATATATATAGGAAGAGGCTTTAATCAACGTTATCTTAGTTGTAAAAAAAACTTAGTTTACCATTGATCTTGGTTACTGGAGACTTGTAGTCCAACTGTTGTATTTCACTGAGTAACTCTTGGGGTAGACATTTCTGAAGAGAGATATGGTTTAACCATGAGAACATAAGTAAAGTAAACCAGAGAGTTTAATCAAATTACAAATGGCTCTATGTAAAAATATGTCTTAATTGAGGAGTGTGTCCATGTCAAAATTAGGAAACGTATTCACTAACAGTCAGTCAAATATTTAATAGTTCACTCATCAATATTGCACATATATTTGAAACCAGGTTACAAGATTAATATAGAACGACCGCTTAATTCAACCTTCATAAATTTATCAGAGCCTGTGTTTGCACCTTACATGTATTTTTGGACATCAAGTGGCTCAGAAGGACATACAATGACAACAGATAGGTAAACATAGGTGTGGCGTTAATGAGTCCGCTACGGTATGTATTTCTGTCCCGTCTGACAATTTATAATATCATTCTCTATTTAACAATGCATTCCTATAGGTAATACAATTTGTACAGTACATGGTTATTAATGAGGAACTGCAACCATACTATTTACCTAAATGTATAATACTATACCATTCACTATTCACTTTCACATTTCACATTCACTATATAGCACAGCACTCTTACAGGTTTTTCAGCACCCCTTGACCCCCCGGCGCTTATTAGAGGCCCGGCGCTTATTAGAGACCCGGCGCTTATTTCTTTAATAGAATATTGAAGTTTACTGAGGAAGCATTAATCTAATGGTTTAGACCCGGCGCTTATTAGAGACCCGGCGCTTACTGGAGGCCCGGCGCTTATTTGAGGAAATACGGTATATGGTTAATTAAGAGAAATGCAACCACACTGTTTACCTGGTCAAGCAGGTGTAGATAGGTGAGTGCAGGTGTAGCGTTACTGAGAACCATCGTGCTGCGTATCTCCGTCCCGTCCTCCAACACCACTCCCCCACACCTGTCTCCCCGTGTCATGACACTCCTCACTGGCTGTGGACGTAACCATTGTATACTTACATTTTCAACACCATTGTCAATATATTGTAATATCACATTCATAGATTTTGCATACATACGTAGCACTTGTGTATGGAACCCTTAGAGTCAGGACAGTTAAAACGTAGAATTCAAAATAACCCATTTGATTATTCGTACATGTTGACATAATCTGACACATGATCATGACATGCTGCACATGTGTATCATAATAATTTAAGTCACAATGCGACACTTTAGTTAGCATATAGTCTATTTTTATGTCACCTGGTGTAAGGCATATAATATTTTTATTTGAGCAAGGCATATTCATACTAATGAGAATGTAAGCGGTTATCCAGGTCTACCATTATGGAATATCTGATAAATGACATATCTAATGTTAGTTGTTATTCTTACAATGATGTATACTAGTTTATCACCCAATGCTCCTATCAACAAAAAATATCACAACTTATCTTCGTGACATATTCATGAAGAATGACCACTAAAAGCAAAATTTACACTAATTTGGTACATGCAGAGTATTTTGAATGTCAGCGAACTACAAAGAGCGAAACATGCAAAGCACAATGCACAGCTATCTTGCACATCGGCCCTACTCACGTTAATACACAAATTGTCCTAGCCACCGAGCTCAGTCCCAAACATCGACCGACTAATATATGTAATATGTATATGTAATATATACTTGATAACAATACTTCCCAGGAGTCAACTTAGATTCGATGAATTATTTTCGCAGATGGTCATCATATGCAATATGACAATTTTCATTGACGTAATGTTGAACTTACGAAGAAATGTAACTAAATCAACAGAATCCGTACCACGTCAGTAAAGATACTGGCTCCCCTGTCTGCGGCACAGTTGGCAATGGCGTCAGAAACAGCCCCCATTCCTCCCTCCACATACCCCCAGGCGCCCTTCAACCCCTCAAGCTCTCCCATCACGTGGTGCAGCAACACGTACCTTAGAGTAAAGGAAAGGGTAGTCATTGTCATCTGAACTTGTCTCCGCCATGCCTAGTATGTATGATCAGTTAAAATGGAAATGCGGAGTTGCAGCCTAAGATTGTCAAACTATGATCGTTGGGGAAATGTATAAGCGGATTCATACGATTCAAGGGATTCAATAATCAATTCTATATTTGCAGGTTTTCTTTCAAGTACTGCCAACTGCAGCGTCACACTCAGGGCGGTTCTCAAACGACCAGCCTTTTGTCTTGTACCTTGGCACCGGGCACTTTTCTTCGCCTTTAAAAAGGCCACACTATCGACGAATGGAAATGATTCTAACAAACATGACATGCCACGGTGCAGGCATCGCGTGTAAAGTTAACAATGCAACACTTTGGTCAATTAAAATATCAATATCACATCTTTACACCCTTAAAGTTGGTACAATTAAGTTATTCGGTACTCAAACTAATAAACAAAATCAATAGTGTTGTGACTATTTCTATTAGAACTGTCATGTTAGTGTAACGAATGCAGATGGCGATATCGATTATCACCTTATTAATTCAGTAGTTTAGTAAGTAGAGCTTGACTCAAACCAAAGACGTATATCCATCTAATTCCTTGCTCAAACAGTATTTGAGGTGTTGTTATATAATCAGAATAGCAACAAATCCATCATCACCTAACCCCTATGAAAATACCGACAGTTGTCTCACCCACTTCCGGGTGAATCGGGGGTCAACATGGCTCCAATAACTGAGTCGGTGGCAAGGGTCGCCTTCAGAGGTTCCGACTCGAACCAGCTGTCTAGAATCTGAAATATTCAATAGAAATACAAGTAGATATAAGTCAACTTCAAAACTTGTTTTAGTATTTCACTTACATACCAGTTTCTATAATAAATACAAGGAGAAAGCTAATGACGCCCTGTCAACGACCATGCGTCAAATAGAAACTTTAAAATCATTATAACTTTTCATTGATAATCAATAACCCTTTAACTGCGTGTATAGCATTTTTTATATATTTCATTTCATCTGTATATTCCGAAAGCTTTAATTTACTCCTTAAATGAAAAATGAAATATCTTATAAACATACAATTATTACACGTTTGTAAATCATTGTATACATAGGCCAATGCTTTCTTCTGTTTATTGCAAATTCAAATACCTGTTTTACAACTGAACAAAACTTTACCTTTTGTGCAGGGGCTGTCATAAACTTGTAGAATGCAGGAATGTCCTTTCCTAAAGATCTAACTGAAACATGTAGATCAATCTGTACAAATGCCTCTACCATCTTAGTCAAACCCATAGTGTGTTAACCTTAATTTCATCCAAGCCCGAACATCGTCACCCCCTGAAAGGCAAGTCCAGCTTTGGGTCTTCCCAATTTCTCCAAGGTTCCTTTCCAATATATTTGATGAAAAAGTATTCTAAAGGATAAATGAGTCAAAAGTTTTCTATTTTCAAATACCAAATATATGAACGGTATTCAGCAAAGCAATATTAACGTCTGAGTATAGTAAGATATTTTAAGACGCTTCATTACTATAAAATAATAACAAAAACGATAAAATAATTATCAAATAGTGAATAGCGACAATGTGATGTTGCTGTGTAGAAATAACATGATGGTGCAGTGATACTTTACATACAAGATTTAAGCAGAGCTCGAAGTTGAGGGATACTGTCCCACTGCTCTCTGAGAGAGGCTGTATGTAGAGTGAGTGAGACAGGGGGGTTGTCTTGGAGCGGGTCCATTGCTGCAACTATCCGCTCTAGTGTAGCCTCGTAATCTTCGTACCTCTGTGGTATGCAAACAGCATACAATACAATTAATATATAAAGATAAATCTAAAACACAATTTTAAAAGTTTGATTAAAGGGAACAATGCGATACTGACTCAAGCATGAATACAACTTTGAGAGATTTATAGATTGAACATAAAAACATACTTGGTGATATTAACAAACGTTGTTAATCGTGAGTATTGCCAATCTTAAAGTATTGTGACAAAATATCACAATGATAGAAATAGATTTCTTAACTCTCCTACAGTTTAACGTTTTATTAAGCTCAAATAAGTATATTTACGAGTGCTGCCCTCGTCTCTTGAGGTTGATTTTACGAACGCTTCTGTGACTCACTTGAGCATCTCTTGTTGAGAACTGAGCTATCTGTCGTTTGTTTTCTTCCCCGTCTCGACTGAGCAGCAAAGACCTTGCCGACCCATCCCGACCCCCCGGGGTAAGCAAGGGGGTGTACGAATTAGGGTCCCTCAAATACACCTTTAGACCGTATCGCTACAACAAAGATGCTACAGATAAATGTTGATTGTTTTAGGTTTACACGTACTGTTTGTGGTCGACCATATGCAGCCACAGGCTTTCATTCCCTTCAATACCCCTTACACCCACTGATTCTTTTCAAACCCAGATTCTAAAATAGGTTGGATTCGCGGGTAGTATGGTGGAATGTCAGAAGTTCTAGGGTTACATAACTTCTACAACTCTGTATTTATTTTAATCTGTTGAAATTACATACATACATACATACATACATACATACATACATACATACATACATACATACATACATACATACATACATACCTGTAAACAAGACCTCTGAAAATGATAATAGATATTGTGAATGGAAAATACTTCTAAGAGTCTACCTTCAACTGCAAATCCTCCATGATTTGTGGCCTCAGCAAACTCAGTACATACGAGGCTCGTGAAAACTTGAAACCTGTGGGTATCAATATGAGTTTGCGTAGTACGAAGTCGGTTTGATATGTGGAGAAACACATTGGACCAACACACATTACATGGAAGTGAGAGGACATTTCATATAAAGTTTGTGCAGCTTAAACGTACGTGCATTTTGCATCAGCTAGAAAACATATGTACATGTAAAAGTATTGTAATAGTAGATGTTCGATCGTCGACTGAATATTATTAAAGGTTCGTATTATAATGCTACCTTGCTCACTTGCGCGTAAACGTTTCATTTTACGAGCGCTTCATTCCATTCAACTGTTCATTATTATAAAACTTACAAATAAAAAATAGAAAAGTAAATAAATAAACAAATAAATACCTGGAACTATTTCCTCAGTGACCGCAGCACCGCCTATAATGTGCCTTCTCTCCAATACACAAACATTGAGTCCTGCCTTCTGTAGATATGCCGCCTGTTAAAGGTGCATCCATTGTGTTTCATAAAATTTTATTTGGCTTTAATACGTTCCAAACACCATATGTGCTGTTTACAATACAAACAAATTAACTCAGCTTCCATATTCATCCCCAATCGCCAAACATATCATAATTACTAGTTTCCAATTAAAATCGAGTAACATCATTGTGCATGTGCAGAAACGGAAAGTGCACGTTCTATTTACATGCACAGTAGTTATATGACCTATTGAACATTATCAACCCAAATTTGTTATTTTGTCTGGTTTAAATAAGATTCCAAAATTACGTTTGACTCATTGGCGCGCGCCACATGCGGTGCATTGTCCGGTTTTCGATCAGAAATCGATACTTTTACCTTCATATCGTCAACATACCAAGTCGAGTATCATTAAAATGTTAATTTTCGGTAACAGTAGGTACTTCTCGATAAAATAACACCATTAATAACGTTTGGCATAGTTGACCCCAACAACACAATGGATGTACCTTTAAGGGTTAAACAGGGTGCAGTTGTATGTCAAGCAGGTGGTGTGTGCATAAAACATAATAACAAGCAGACAGAGTCGGCCATATCCCCCGCCATGTAGGAATTTTGAATATATTGATGCATTTTGAATATATAATGCATTTACTTTCTTGAAAATTGTTATAACTCATAATTCATAAGTGATAGTTCTAAACTAAACACGTTGATAAATGTATATGTATTGTATCGCAACCGCTCTGTATCGTTACACCTCTAAACGTCGCTCAGGAAGAATATTGAATAGTTTTGAAGTTTGAGGCCAAGAAGAGGGAAAACTAAGTCCAGACTGTTTGCATTCGTAAAAAAAAAAAAATTCTCAAATTTCTATATAGAAAAAGGCACATCTAGACTACTTGGTTGATACCTGTACGAAGTTTCAGCAAAATATATTGAATAGTTTTTAAGTTTGAGGCCGGAATATAGTTTTCCCTCTTCTTGGTTCTAATTCCAGACTGTTTGTATTCGTAAAAAAAAAAAAAAATATTCTCAAATTTCTATATAGCAAAAGTCACATCTAGACTACTTGGTTGATACCTGTACAAAGTTTCAGCAAAATATATTGAATAGTTTTGAAGTTTGAGGCCGGAATATAGTTATCCCTCTTCTTGGTTCTAAGTCCAGACTGTTTGTATTCGTAAAAAAAAAAATATATTCTCAAATTTCTATATAGCAAAAGGCACATCTAGACTACTTGGTTGATACCTGTACAAAGTTTCAGCAAAATATATTGAATAGTTTTGAAGTTTGAGGCCGGAATGGAAAAGCCCGGACGCACAGACGGACAGACGGACAGACGGACGGAGCTCATTTCTATATCCCCGCCAACTTCGTTGTGGCGGGGGATAATTATGGATATATTTATATTTTAATATGACGTTACTCATTAACCATCGCGCATGGTTAAATGTTTTGACAATGTATTCAATGTTAAAAACGAGTCTCTAAACTTTACTGTTATCATATAGAAATAAATTTACCTTAAAGAAAGTTCAAACTTCTACTAAAACTGCATCCTCATATTATATTTCCTATTTTCACATATTTCTCCGAATGACTTCCACATATGTTATTATAAAATATATTTATTATTCTAAAATGAATAATACATGTCATAAAAATCATCTCAATTCCTAAAAGTATAACAGGTTACTAAAACATCGAAATAATTTCATATGAACGACTAGAGAAAGTCAGTTTATCCTCAGTTTATCCATTCATGAAGCAGTCGTAAAATATATCCATTCCCATGACAAGGAAACTACTGCAAATCATGCACATTTATAGCTTAGACAAACTAGTTGGTTGTGAGTCTACTGCACAAAGTTCATTGTTTATACTTACTGACACGAGACCATTGTGACCTGCAAAGAAAGTTCATGAACAAATAATGTTTTCATTAGTTTATGAATAATTAAACCAAACTTGAACATCCCATTGTCATTTTGACTAAGGGCAGTACTGCATAACATGTTTGTTTGATTGAATAGCGTACTGTTTATTATTAACTAGTTCAGATAATCTAAACGTCGTGCAATAATATTGTTTCATTTCAGTGTGTATTTACATGTTGTTTTAACTCAGTTTTGCTTATATAGTGCAAATATTAAAGATTGAAATATTCCACAGGTATTTTGCATGTCACTTTTATGGGAACGAAATTTATGTAATTGATTACACAGGCATGACTTTAGGCAATCAGTGTATGGTATGCCGAGTGGATAGTCATCAATTAAGTCCCAAAACACCTTAGGGCTTTAACAATAACACGTCAATCGAACTCATTTCCCTGATTTTTAAAAATTTCTTTACCGACTTTCTCAGATACAGAGAAACTAAGTATCTTTAGGTATTTAAAAAGGCTAACATAATTTCCTTGAAAAAAAATTGACCGAGAGCAACAAAATAATGCATATACTAATCGTAAGGTACATTCGACAATATTATTATTGCTTATTTATCGGTGTTTCTGATTCTACCCTCGCACGTTTAAAATATACCTTACGTTGATTATCTTCCGGGATAGACATGCTCTATGTACTTATATCAACACAAACAGGTGCAAGGAAGTATTATCACCTACAACATGTCACCTACCTGCTCCTATAATTACGGCGTCGTATTGTGCCTTTAACTTGTCCCTGGGTAAGGTGTGAGTGCCACGCCCCTCTCTTACCCTGCAGCTACCCCCCAGGGCTCTCAACAGTGTCCGACCCAACATGGTGTGTGTTGACCGCCAACTAGATCACAGTAATCGGACTTATAGTTGACCTACTTAACAGATAAAGATGTATGTAAACTCCACATGGTTTGGTGTTCGTCTAAAATCGAAAGCTTATATTATGATTTTATGATACTTAATACACAATCTAAATAAATTTTGATCGAAGGCTGGTGAAAAAAGTACGTTTTTTCTCTCAGGATTTTAATGTACACTTAAAATGCGTTTATAAAAAGGTATAATGATTGAGTGATGTGGTAATTTGTAATAAATGGCTAAATAAATGGATAATTACATAATTATTGAGTGTTGTATACGAAATATAACCATAACTTGTACCACCACTTTCCATCGAGACAGTCAGTGTGAAGCGATGAAATAGACAATTATGTCAACTACGCACGTGCTGAAAATGCGGCACGTGAAAGATGTCAAACGATTCACGTGTTTCACACGCACTGCGTAACATTCTCAACTTGATTCACATTTGAAAACTTTGTAACACACAATTTAAAGCACTTGTATCTAGACTGCCGAACAGACAATGATTGAGATCTAATCGCAATTTAAATTTATGATTTTTCAAAGAATCTATATATTTTATTTAGCTCAATTTGATTAGGGCGAATTTTCCCCAACAAGATTTTAATTTTGATATGATTCCTAAAAACGTTGGTTTAAATGAAAGAATAAAGAAGGTGAAACAGGTTTCAATGAACATGAAATATATTTAACTAATCCTAAATATTTAGTAATGATTTGTTTGGTCCGAGTTAAAACACATCATGCATAAGCACGTGCATTTATTATGATCACGTGATAGTGATATCATTTTACTTTTTATCAAAGATTCGCTTTCACATGTTATACTTCATAATAACTTAAATTGTACCATCAAACAATATTAAAATTATAAATTTACTTGTTTTCTTCCATAATTTATTTCACAGAGCAAAAGACTCGGTTTTGCTCTTATTGCCATGCGTTTTATCGCAATGCAACAGCGCAACGCATACTATAGCCAGCGCTAGTCAAAACTGTCGCTGCGAGGAGCTCTACGTCATCACGTCATGTGATTCTTACTTCCGGGTCATCAAAATGGAGTCTGCAATCGTTGTCGGAGTTGTGACCGCCGTTTGGGCTTTTATTGGCATCGCCTGCCCTATTTTGGTACAGTTTTTCATGTGGAGATCTCCTAACAAAGGGTAAGAATGTTGTCTTGATGTTATTTTCTGTTTTTGATCGGAAATCCGATATTTATTACTGAAACCAATGACGATCTAAAAATGTTGTCAACATATGTCATTGAATGACCGAGACTGAATATCTTTGTTGTCCGGTTTGGTTTCTGCACTCATGATATGAACATCTTAGCAAACAAATCTGCTAATACTGTAATGTTCCACTACGTAACCATAAATTTTTGTAAAACAATTGATGATTTATTTCGTTGTTATCTCAATCAAAATGTTATTTATTATTATAGGCCCTGAACTGTGAACATCTATGTTTTTTAGCAAAATAGTTTCTAAAGTTTTACACAACAAAAGACCCATTACAACCAGTCAGTATTACCAATATAATATTAGTCAACCATTTGCAACCATTATTAATGGTTCATTATTAACATTTATCATATATTTTCTCATCAGTTATCATTTAAACATCAACGTCTAATGGTGTCTTTATTCAAGGGTTACATCTTACAAATGGATAAAATTAGAGATTTTCATAATTTCTGTCAATTATCATTATTTTGCAATCTCACTGTAGCAGTTCTCTTTTGAGATACAACATATATCTGAAGAGATTTTGCGACAATGACATCTATTATCAGGGTTCGAAATTAGCACTAGTCCGGTAGCCCATGGCTAGTGAAAAAGAAGCTGGGCTAGTAGAGTGTAAAAACTGATAGTCCGAAGGACTAGTTAAAATTTGAGGTGAAATGATCATGGAGATGTATTTGGCTAGCGAGAATAAGTCTGGACTAGTACTTTTAGAAATGCACTAGTCCGAACGGCTACAGCACTGAAAAGGTTAATTTCAACCCCTGATTATGTAATTATATATCATGTGAGTGCAGTTATGCTGATGACAAATATCAACATTATTATCTTTTAATAAAAGCTTGATAATTTTTTTTAGGATCTTCCAGATTATGCTCGTATTGAGTGCAGTGTGCTGTTACATCTTGTAAGTAATGGTTTTTCTTATTACTGTGTAATGAATTAAAAGTTATGTGTATTAATCAGGTATATTAATGTCAGATTAATCCACAATTTACTTATTTAATTTTCAGCATAACGTATAATATCAGGGTATTTTAGGTGGATATGAAGTTGAAATTCAAGGGACCATTCTTCAAATCTACATGTTTTATTATTCAAATGTTGAATTATTATTAAAGATACACTGTTTCTTCTCATTTCATGTAATGTACAAAAACATGATGGCTGATACTCTGAGAGAACACTTCCTTTAACAGTAAATAAGTGAAATACTCTTGAAAGCTGCGTTAAACCCTAACTCACCTCACCTCCTTTAACAGTAAAAGTGAAGGGTAAAAACTGAACACCTCAAACATTAACAACAAATGATATGTACAATCAACAATGTTTATCTAAATCAATTCGGCCCTTCATATCTCATACTGTTTTTGTTGTTTGGTACAGATTGAATAAAGCAAACATTTACCGTAGAATGTTCATTATCTAGAAAACAATAGCAATCCCATGCAGGGCTTCAGTTAAATAATTCTTTTCATTTCCTTTTCCTTTCCATTTCATTGACACATGAAAGTCAGAATTTATTAATTTATAACAAAGTTTACATGTATTTTAGTTTACTTAAAAATTGTTTAAACATTAAAGAATGTATTACTATTAATACAAAGATATCATGAATTTTTCAAACCATCACAGTTGCATTGCTCTAGAATAAAACTTTATTTACTGGTCACATTGGCCACTGGCAAGTGTAAAATATGTTTCAAAATAAAGATGTGGCCAAATGATAAAACATTGAAAGAAAACCCCAACTAACTTGATATCAGTTTCCTTTATTTATATATGTTTTCTGAAAATGTTACTGGCTAATTTGGCCATTTTTTAAAATCATTTCAAGTTTTTCTTAAGAAATATCAGCATATCAACATGCGACCAATCAGTTAGCAAATTGCAGGCACTTCTGTTAGAGATGTATTACATTCAAACTACATCAGATGACATAAAGAAGAGTAAGACATTAAATTTTTCTGACAAATATCATTACGAAAAAGGTAATGTTTTCTGATGAAAAAAACCCCAGTTTTCTCCACTTCTTTGAAAAACAATGGTTTTCCGGTATACAGATAAAATCACCCATCTCTAATAAAAAATATAAACTGGACTAATAAAAATGTCATTGGTTGCCCAGTGTATTTGTCGAGCCCATTTGCATGGAATAATTTGCAGATGTATATTCCAATTTAAGTCCTTTTTCTTCACCAAACATTTACCACTAATTATTTAATGCTTACCACATGTTGCTCTCTTCACTATTTCAGCTGGTTGACTGCCTACGTTTGCCAAATGAACCCGCTGTTTGGACCCCAGCTTAAGGGCGACCTTATTAAGGTTATACAGAAGGAGTGGGCTTCCAGTTAGTGTATTGTGGTAAGTCTTGTCTCATTACTTTCACACAATGTCTGAAAGGTCACTTCCTTGTTGTGCTGTTAGATACCTTATTTTCACTTAAAACTTGGTTCCACAGGAGATTTGAGTTTCATCAACAGTTTATTACTCTGCCATTGAAGATATCGCTGTTTAATATATTAAATGTACAATGTTACTACACATTGTGCTTTCGATTGATGTGACTCCATATTAATGGTTGAAATATGACATCACAGTACCAGCAGCATGGTCACAATGGAGTGTGTCCAATTTATCGATGAGTTTGTGCAGTTGAGCGTGATTTAAATTAGCAAGTAATAAAAAAGCTTAACTCAGTCCTGTTAAATAACATATTTATGAAACTCTTAAATGGTATTGGTATATAAATCAATTGATGGTGGTACATTCAACGTGAACATCATAAATGCAGGTTCCGAATGCCTTGAAATCATTATTCTCCAGGTAAGATAGTTGTGATTGATACATGATTCATATTACCTGTGTAAATGACTGGAACTACATTTTGTAGTAAGATGAGTACCAAGGACGTCATCGTTGTTCGTCGTGCATGAATACAATGACCCAGTTTGAATTACTCCACACTCGCATTAACGAACATATTTTTTCAAATAAGAGTAAAAAACCTTAAATTGTCTTGGGTAAGAAAAACAATAACCAACTCAGTGCGAGGTATTACTGATTATCTGTCCTTCGTGAATTATTGTGTCAAACTCCTCGCTAAATCTAGGGGTTTTATCATAATAATTAACTCAGGACAGATTATCTGTAATTCCTCACCCCTCGTTGATTATTCTTGTACTATGTAAGTTTACTACTCAGTAAATCAGTTGAATTAATATCTTGTTTCTGTTTTCAGATGATTTCACTACAATGAACAAGATGGCTGTGCAACTGTATATAACTTCATCTTATTGGTCAAACATGTCAGAGTCAAGATCCGTTGCTATGGAAACCACCCTGATGACAAGACATGGCACTAAGCATAACATTCCGTAGGCGTCTAGACTAGTTGTCTACTCAATACAGACATACAATTGGTGATAGGTATCATTTAGAAAAAATGCAATTTTTTAGTATAATTCTTTCGTTCGTCTACCATAAGCAAGAATCATTGTTTAGTTTCGTGTAAGAGCTATCTAGTCAAAGCTTTGTAAGAAATCCGTATCAAATACTTTCACTTAACCAAGAATTCAATATTCATTTTCTGTCAATTTATGTTTCATTTCATCAATTGTTTAATGTTTGTTGATATTGTCAAGTGTTTGACCTTCACATTCAATAAATTTAAAAATATTAATCTTCTTTTAAGATAATCTGATAATTTGAGACCCATGATCAAATTGATGTATTTTTTTCTCATTTGAATGATTTTATTGTAAATGCCAATGTAAATGTCATGATATTAAAAATCATAGTTTTATTGTTTGTATATCATTATGTGATGCATATGGGGTATAAATAAATACATGAATAAAGCATGTTTGTTGTCAATTGTTTCTGTATATAGAGGATATCTGTCTTTTACCATGTTTATTTATCGACTGAGGAAGAAGGCCACAAGTGAAAATAATTTTTATACCTCATGAGATGAGATAAACATGGTATTTGTCAAGAATCGACAGGTATTCTATTTATTATATCTATGATATCATCCTTGTAATTACGCCACAATGAACGCGTTGCCATGTTAGGTTGCCGCTAGCAACACCCCTTCATCACAGTAACAATGTGACGTCACAAGAGAATTCATAACATCAGATCATTATACCCCCGACCAACGGTTGGGGGTATATAGTTATACCAACGATTCCGTCCGTCCGTCCGTCCGTCCGTCTGTCCTTCCGTCCGTCCGTCCTTCCGTCCGAAGACAATTTTTGTCCGATCGATTACAGAAAAACTATTCGTCTCATCCTTTTTAAATTTGGTACATGTCTTCTTCACTACTAGGAGAGGTGCAGTGCGAAGTTTAAACCGAATTGGTGAATTTTTGAATTTTTGGCGATTTTTTTTATTTTTTAACTTAGTCAAATTCTGAGCATTTTTTGTCCGATCGATTACAAAAAAACTATTCATCTCATCCTTTTCAAATTTGGTACATGTCTTCTTCACCACTAGGAAAGGTGCAGTGCGAAGTTTAAACCGAATTGGTGAATTTTTGAATTTTTGGCAAATTTTTGTATTTTTTAACTTAGTCAAATTCGGAGCATTTTTTGTCCGACCGATTACAGAAAAACTATTCATCTCATCCTTTTCAAATTTGGCACATGTCTCCTTCACCACTAGGAGAGGTGCATTGCAAAATGTAACACGATTTGGTGAATTTTTGAATTTTTGGCAATTTTTTATATTCTTTTACTTTATCATAGCTAGAATGACTGAAGCTACTTCTGTATTGTGATTTGTTGACTTCATCATTTTCTTTTTCATGTAACTTTCATCAAAAGCTACTTCTGTGTTCTCGTTGATTTTACTTTTTATATTTCCACTGGTTATATTTTGGGAAAAGTTAAATTTTCTTTCCTTTCAGCCATCAACTGCTGTATATCTCTCACTGTGCCTTCAGGGGTGTGCTTCCATGTACCTGTTGTTTAAAGTCACTCGAATGAATCATTATGATGGATTAATTTCCAAAATAAAGTTGAAATCAGTGGTAATAGCAGTAGTGTATTATATTACCAATACCTTTTCAAGTTACTTTTATTCCTTTTTTGACTTAAACCACCTTTTTCACATGAAGATCGAGACTTGTCCTACCATTTCACAAACAGTTTAATCTTAGCAATTACATTTCAAAGCTTATCAATCCTTAGGTGTGCAGACACCTCTCTCTTTAAGTAAAATAAAAATGTCAAACTTAAACAGTCGGGGGTATTAGTGAGCCACGCTCACTTTTTTGCTTGTTGTTTTATGAATTTTGAAATTTACATAAGTCACTGAACACAATGAAAAATTAAGTTATACTCACCACCTCGACGTTTATCGCTTAGAAACAGCGTTTGAAAGACATATACCTATATAGACCATACCCTATTACTATATAAAAGAATAGTAATAGGGTAGGGTCTATATACCGGTAGGTATATGTTTTTTTAACGTGGTGTCTAAGTGATAGACGCCCCTGTGATCCTTACTGTAGCTTGATAGACAGTTTATTTCACTGATAAATCGCAGTGTTTCATTGTTCGTCATATAATAAAAAGGGTTATGTCCCTTCTTAGGAAGTGGAAACATGAGTGATGTCATTTTCTTTATATAAGCTGAATCATGGTGTCAAACATTATATTTAAAGAAATTGTAATTGTTTACCATCAGAAGTGTAACTTTTCCATGAACTGATAATTTTTACTTTGCCTTTTAGCTGTCTTTTGTCCAAAATTGAAAAATTGACTTTGATCTTTGGTGTTTAGTGACACATACATAGATGATGTCAACATGATACATATGATTATCATGTGGAAGAAGATACACGTAATGATCAATTCAATCCGTAATGATCAATTCAATTGTCATGTATGTACTTGGTATAACTCACTATTTTAGTCTCTCATTCGACAAAAGTCTAACTCTAAATACCCCCTTGTAATATTCCAGCTGAGGTTTGATGGTTTCTCTGCAACTCATAGCCACAATCGCAATACAGGTTTTCTCACCTCATTGATACCAGCCACTATGGAATCAGAAATTACAAAAGTGTTGCCTCACCTGAATATTGAAAATATAACAAACTCACAGGTAGCAACATATCAGTGTTTTTTTAAAGACACATGTTTTTTTTAAAGAACACACCAAGCAAGTATAAGTTACATACGTTTATTGAGTAAACAATACACAATGGATACAAATGGTTGAATGAAATTCAAATGGTAACAACTGGAGGTAATAAATATACATGGCCAATATTTATGAGAAATGTTTAACTTTTAAACAAATGTAATGATCTGTTTGTCAGTTTTACTTTACAATCATAACAATATTAAACTATTTTGATTTTTATATAAAAATACACATATTGAACAATAGTATTAACAGTATTGGTAACAATATAACGTCACAAGTGTATCTGAACAATAACAACTGAGGTCTAGTACTGTGCTGCAAGCATTTCTTTTGAGAGCTATCCTTTTTTCATACTGCTTGAAACAAGGGGCATGAAGACCCTAAACAATTTTTAGCGAATGTGTGTGATGATGTTTCTAGCCAACCGAAACATTGCTAACAAGTGTGTTATCTTACATTCATAATTTTTGTTTCGATAATTTTTTGATCTTTTATGATATACAAATAACACAAAACAGGTAGTTAACAAGGAAAACACAACTACTGTGATTCAGTAGACACTGGCGAGGGGTTGGGGATGTGAGGGAGGGTGGTGGGTGTGTGAGGGACCCTTGGTGTAGAGGTTTGGTGCCCTCTGAGGCCACACGTCTGGGTGAGTGACCATCAGACCATTTAGTCTCCTCAGTAACAGACGGACTCCTCATATGTCATCACTGCGGAGCACTGCTAAGAGATAACAGGCTCCTCGAACTTGAAAACACGAAGGGACAATTTCGCACTATGACCATATGGATTCATAGGAGTGCTTTGATATGATGAACGTATGCAGGGTTGGGAGCTCAATGACTTTAAATTCGAGTACCATTGTGCCATGCCCCTCGCCGCACATCATTGGAGGTATACCAACCGAGGTGAATAACGATGTAGACATTGGGGCGAGTTGCTAGATGAACTGATATATCAGGGCCCACTAATGTCGATGGAAAGTTCTATGTCTCCATACCCCTTCATTATTAAACCAGCTGCTTAAACCAGTACAAGACTTTGAAGTTGGTCAAGGGCATTTCTATCAGTTAAAACCCTTTCTGTGATGAAAGATGTATAGAAATGATAATTTAAAGGGACATCGCGTCGAGGATAAATATGAGATCTCGTAACCAGACACGTTAATCAGCATTGGTAGATGAATCTGATCTCATTTTTATCCTCGACGCGGTGTCCCTTCAAGGAACAACAGCATCCAATGCATGATCAATGACCGAATGTTTCAATATGGCACAACACTTCGAAAATTTCTCAACTTGAAAATTAACACGCTCACACAATGGTACGTACACTAGATCACTTGTTAAGAAAATCAATGTTGGCACGCACACACCTCCCGGTAGCTACATCAAGAGCACTAACTTTAATCTCAGTATCACCAAACATCATCCTGGCTTGGATCTCCCGCCGAGTTGGCAGGGAGTCCGACTCAAGGTCAGACAGATCCAAACAGAGAGTTCCACATTTCTTGACCCCGGGGTCAGTAATAAAGGGGGCATCAGTGTCCTCGCTGGAGTATATATGGATCACGCTGACCATCTGGTTCAGTTTGGCCGGAGTGTAACTTCTAATGACCGAATCCCCCATAGTGACCGGTTGGTCAGCTTGGACAAAGACGTCAAAGACGTCCGTACACCAGTCTATGCCCTCCCTGTGGACTAACTTGCTGGTCGGGTGCCGAGACGGGTCGAATCTGTTCAAGACGCCCACGCCATACGTCAACCTTGACCGTCGGATGTTCACTATTGTGGGGTCAAGGCCGAAAAGGACAGCTCCTGTAGAAAAAAATGAATTAAAATCGAGATATTTCCATGTAAAGAAACATAAGAAACCAAATGAAAGCCCAGAAGTAATAGCTTCATAATCATCTGATACACTAAATATAGAACGATAACTCATAGAAGCTGTCATAACTACAGTTGCTTCGCCAAAATAGGCTCTTTTGACGTCGACTGTGGGACGAGGTTATATAGCTTCAGTTCTAAAACTCAAGTTGTCATGGCTTTTTTAAATAGTTAATTAGAATGATCCTTACATTTTTCAAGAGACTTGGCTATATATAGAAGTGAAGCAAACCCACTTCTACTTATAGAGAAGGTGTGAACAAAACATACTTGCTTTCCAGGATGGTTTAATTGTGAAACTTATTTTCGATTTCTACATGATATTTCTTAATGAAAGATGTACGTAAGACTAATGAACGTTAAGGGGATATTTTTATGAGAAAAGAAAAGCTTGGATACTGATTCAGATATTTTTTATTACAAGGTCAAAAGTACAACGCTTGCAACAGTTGAAGACTTTTAAATGAACTTTCGTACATAATGCTTTGATCGCCATTCCTCATATAGGCATAAGCATTACAATTGATAAATAGCTAGAAGGGAATAAACCCAGCAAATGAAGTTATGCTCTCTAATCTTTCATGGACATTGTCATTTCCCTGTGTCAGTACCTACCTTTAAGGATGGCCAGACTGACTCCAGTTGGTATGAGCACTTTGAGAATAGAGGAGAATTCTTTGCGAATGTCGTGCTGCAGTATCGGCGACTCGGCAAACCCTCCCACCAGGAACAAGTACTTTAGGTCTGCAAGAAAACAAATGTTTTTTAACAACATCATTATATAAATCGCCATTTTCTTATAATGCCTTACCAATATATTATATCCCTTATCAATATTCGTCCATGTTTTTCAACAACATCATTATATAAATCGTCATTTTCTTATAATGCCTTACCAATATCTTCTATCCCTTACCAATATTCGTCCATTTTTTTCAACAACATCATTATGTAATTCACCATTTTCTTATAATGTCTTACCAATATATTCTATCCCTTATCAATATTCGTCCATGTTTTTCAACAACATCATTATATAAATCGTCATTTTCTTATAATGCCTTACCAATATCTTCTATCCCTTACCAATATTCGTCCATGTTTTTCAACAACATCATTATGTAATTCACCATTTTCTTATAATGCCTTACCAATATACTATATCCCTTATCAATATTCGTCCATGTTTTTCAACAACATCATTATATAAATCGTCATTTTCTTATAATGCCTTACCAATATCTTCTATCCCTTACCAATATTCGTCCATGTTTTTCAACAACATCATTATGTAATTCACCATTTTCTTATAATGTCTTACCAATATATTCTATCCCTTACCAATATTCGTCCATGTTTTTCAACATCAGTATATAAATCGCTATTTTCTTATAATGCCTTACCAATATCTTCTATCCCTTACCAATATTCGTCCATGTTTTTCAACAACATCATTATGTAATTCACCATTTTCGTACAATGCCTTACCGATATCTTCTATCCCTTACCAATATTCTTATACCCATTACCAATATTTCTCCAATTTGCTAGCAACATCATTATATAAATCGCCTTCTCGTACAATGCCGTACCAATATATTCCATCCCTTACCAATATTTGTCCATGTTTTTCAACAACATCATTATATAAATCGCCATTTTCTTACAACGCCTTACCAATATCTTCTATCCCTTACCAATATTCGTCCATGTTTTTCAACATCAGTATATAAATCGCCATTTTCTTACAATGCCTTACCAATATATTCTATCCCTTATCAATATTCGTCCATGTTTTTCAACAACATCATTATATAAATCGCCATTTTCTTATAATGCCTTACCAACTTTTCATTATTTATTAGACTACGGACTTAAAGTAATTTAAGTCCGTGATTAGACTCAAAATGAGAACACTAAAACACTGTAACAATATACAAATGCCAAGATCTAAAATCACAAGGAATGAACTCTTTCGAATAAATTTCATTTTTCTTATATTCCTCTTTCTTTGGTATTTTAAAGTACAAGTGGAGAAATAGCAAATGCTCGAAGACACTATTCACAAAAAGACATCCAGTAATTACATGTTTTACCAAAGAAATAATCGAAACTTACACGTTACGTTGTTTATACAACATTTCATTCCTATAGCTTTAAGGGGGTGTCAACCATTATCGCCATGGGTATATGTTATATCGTTCATCACTTTCCTACTTTCCTTTTAAATATATAAGTTCTCTTACCACATTAAATATCATTCACCATGTCCTCCTATCTTTTACCATTATACCTAACCGATAGTCTTCTTTATCTTACAAACATCATTAATGTATCAGTTGTATCACCTTACTCCCCTGACCAATATGAAATAACATTGTTTCCTTACCAATATGTTGACGTTGGAAGATGGTGCTATTCAGTCAACATAAGTGAGTAAAGAACTTCAAGAACATGAACACGTTTATGATATGTTAGCATGTTTAACAAATAATCCTAGTGTATAGGTAGAACATTTACATAAAACGATATTTCATTTAAGAAAGAATCGATGCTTGTACCAATATACTAATCGAGGTATACGTTTCAATAAAGCTGTAAGTATATATATAAAAGTATATCTACGAAGCGATTATCCTACTTCTTGCATTCGGGTGGTTGAGGACGTCCCCGATGGCCATGTTGATCTTCTCCATGACGGGGACGAAGAGACACCTCATGGCCTGGGGGGTGAGACGCAGCATCCCCTCGGAGGACCAGCACACCTCCTTGTTACCGTACTTCTTCACCACGTGCTCTATGTTACCACCCTGGGAGAGAAATATGTTGTAATGCAACAACATTATTTAGATTGTAATACAACATGGTCACTTACCGAGGTGATTAAAGGATAAAATGCCAGTGAGATTTTAAACACCTCATCAAAATAGTCCCTTGCGAAAAACATCCAAAATTCCCTCAATGTACTACACAATTGGACACATGTATCTTTTTTTTTATACATGAATCGTTAACAACGAAGTTGTCTCACAGCTTTTCTGCGGATTCAGTTATTATACAATGACCGACTCTTTATAAACAGGTCTATCAGAAATAATATAGCCCATTCACAATGATTTTAATACACCCTCACCAAGAGCTGAAAGCCAGTGGTCGTATTGACTAACTTTAATACTGGATACGAAGTACGTAATTGTAAAACAAATTCCAGTATGATTCAACCCAGGACATTTGATTGAGAATCTCATGCTCTACCATCTGAGCTATTGCACTGTAGTTGGTAGGAACACTTTCGTTTTATCCTGCAGAAGTATTATATATGATGACTTAAAACATATATTTCATGTATGACTTTCTTTCTTTCTCTCTGACAATGCCTCTATGGTATTCACGTTGGAGCACAAACACCCAGAAACAAGCATCCGGTAACAACAGGGTGCTGTTACAAAAAACACTAAGGTATCCTAAGTGGCTAAGGTAGCCTTAGTGCAATTTTAAAGGATGGTACTAAGGTTAACCTCAGTATTAAGGTTGATTTGTGCAACGACCCCCAATACCTTCTGTTTCTTGAAGTAGTCTATGAATGTGAAGGGCAGGGACAAGTTGAGAGAGCTGTTCTTAAAGGGACTGGCCGACCTCTTCCTGGACTCCCAGTTGATCATCAGGTTGAGCCATCCCACCGGGTACTTGGCTCGGTAGTGGGCGATGAACTCGTGTCCGAATATGTCACACAGCATGTTGATGAACTCATCATCGACGGCTAGGGAGACAAACATATTTGGACTTAACCATAATGCTATATGTGTTATAAATTGATATATTATACATGACTTTTGCGGAAAAACTCTCGAAATATATAAAATCTAGGAATTTATTAAATTCAATCCAGTTCACGTTATCACACCATCGATCCGGATATATCATTTGTTTTAGATTAGATGACACAACAAAAATCCGTTTATATAAGCATTCAAATATAATAAAATCAATAGTTTTAAAAAGTTGAGGACTCGAGGTAAGTCTTCAACGAGTCAAGTCTACATAGCTCAGTTTAAGGACAATGAACAAATCTCACATGCGTTATTTTATCTAATTTTTTTTTTCTTTTCAAATTTTGAAATTATACCAACAAATTATTTCCGAGTGCGACTACCCCGGACCGTGAGCCGAACACTGACCTGTGGCTCCGTATGGTCCCCCTGTCGCCTTGTACAACTCCTTCAGCTTGGTGTCTTCTCCCAGCTCGTGTACTGTGATGTCCACTGTCCCTCCACCACAGTCTACCACCATGTACCGGGTGCCTGCCATACAGTTGGACACGAAAGTAAGTATACTGTTTTGTTTTGAAATTAAAACGTGTTCAATTGGAGGCAGTTGATTCTCTGTTCTTAATGTTTTGTGATGTTAAGTGAGATTATAAATTCCGATATTGACATTTACTGTATACATAGAACACATCAAAATGCGTTAATTAACAACGCAATGATTAACAATAACAAGTTGAAGATTTGTTTAAGTTGCAATTTTAAACGACCCCATTAAGGTTTCTATTCAAATCATAATCTCAGTTTAAATTGTCATATATTCAAGCAATGCTTCAAGTCTTTATATGCAAATGGCGTTTTATTCACTAAGTTCAGAACAGAACATATTCTATATCAATGATTATTTTAAAGGTGTAAATACAGTAGAGAAAGATAATTGACAGAGAGCAAGATGCAGAATAATGTAAATAAGGCATAATCAATGTAATAATAGTGACGTCATGCAGAACACCCAAGATTCACTGTAAGTTAAAGAAACGGCTGTAAAATAATTTACGGAGTAATGAGTAAGTGAGCAAGTTAGTTAAGACTCCTTCACTCTTATTATGAATTGACAGAAAACAGCATAATTTTTTATTCTTGTTACATTTGGAATCAGTTTTGCACGTTCCGGATTAGCTTTCTAAGCAGTTTAAATGAGTAAAACACGGTCGGAATGTTAAGAATGCATTTCGAATGCAGATGGTGCAACATTCGTCCTGTGACTGAGTGAACAGAATTCGTAGTGGCTTTGCCTTTTCGGCTCTCCATTGAATACAGTCGTTTGAATAGTTGGAATGCGTTGGAATAGTTAGAATGCAGTAAGAATATACTTCGAATACCGTTCGATATTTTCCCACTTCGAATACATGTCAACGTTTTGAACATGTTAAAAATATTTGGGTATGTCTCAAGAATTAAATCCAACATGCTTTGGGTTTCAAGGAATCTCCAGGAATCGCCATGAATTCATTCAGAAAGTATTTCGAAACATTTGTCTCCAGTGTGAAAGGTGTTTTATAGTGCATATTCTGGACATGCTAAATATGTGTTATTATGTTTTAATCAACCATTTTTTCTAATTGACTTGAGTCAAAATCATGTGATTAAACGTCTATATTGTCTATGGGAGCCAAAGGATTAAGGATATCGAATATATTTTGAATATCAACTCCTTTTTCACCAGCAAACGTATACATCAAACCCCACACCAAATTCATATCAGTCACACAGAAGGGTTTCATGTTAAAGACTACAGGGGTTGAGAGACAGACACATTGAGTGAGAAGACAGCGTTGTTCGACCACGATAAAGAGTTCACATATATCCATCTTACAGGGCAATGGATCTTCAAATCCACGTCCTTTCACAGAGCAACACCTATCAATGTTAACCAGAACTCCAATTTCATTATTACGCCAAATATACTTTGGCAACTTATGATCACCACAATGCTTTGTGAACGGAGGCACTGGAGTCAAAATTACCATTTGCCAGTTATTTGATTATCTCCCTTTACGTATCTGCCAATACAGTCAACCATACATTCAGACGAAAAGGTTTTTAAAGGGGTTGTAGCACGTTTTTTGCTAAAATAATTTTCTTCTTCAAAATTCCCATTTATAATGATAGTTTATGTCATTTAAATTAACTTTAGACGGTAAAACATGTTATTTCACAAACCAATTATCCGTAGTGGTAATAACGATGTTGGCGGCCATTTTATTGTGAACACAATTTATTATTTCGAATTACAAAAACGATCCCCATAGATTTACCGAACCATTAGCCTTTTTTTTATACCATATGAAAATTCAATTTCTTACAGTCTCCTTTTGAAAATTTAATAAAATGCTTATATTTTCAGAACAAATACTTTCATAGTCTGAGTGTAAGACTACCGAACCATGTACACTCATTTTTTAACTTGATTTTCCTAAGAGAGAAGAGTGTTTTACTGTTGGTGACATTATTTTTAAAATACATTTCATTGACTTATTTGAGCGAAAAACGTGCTACATTTAAGATTGCGTATTGGATGAGTCCAACATGACTATGGTGGAGCTAAGGTCACCGTAGGTAACGGAAATTATCCCTGCACACTGTTCTTTGCGTTAATTTGGCACATCGTGTCATTGGTGCAATCATTTTAAATTGCATAATTTACATATGCAACTCTTATCAGTTATCGTGGTCGAATACTGCTGTCCGGAGTGCTAGCTGTGAAATAGTCCTCTAAACTATGACGTCATCATGTATGACGTAACAGACAAATGACGTGTACCTTTTATCTTATTCTCCAGGGGAAAGTCAGGGGGTAAATCAAAAGGTGGACGGGCAACATCTGTAAGGGCGACACGTGACATTATATACAATAGATGAGTCATATTCATTGAAGAAATGCATTTATGTAGAGAGGATTCGGTTATTCCAGATGCAGACACAATGGAGTTGGTTCACTTCATTATTAGAAAACACGACATGAAACTATGATTACGTTGTTCGATGATTAAATTTGTCAATGTATTTGTCAATGTCAAATGTATTAGGTTTCAAAGACACCATGTACTTGTTTTAAAATGATATTTATAAATGACACACAAACTGAATGACAAACAGCACATACTCTAATCTACTAGCCAAGCCATAACGGGGTAAGACAAATTGCCTTTCGGGATCTTTCATAAACTATCAAACTGTTAACCAGAAACTACAGGACAATGTACAACAATGTAACTACAGTTAGTATCTTGCTCTTATGATATGTTAGTATATCACTAAATTAAATTATTAAATGTCTAGCTAAAGGGCGTTATTAAGGAAGCTAATAAAGAACTTCTTTTAACTTTTAAACTGGGAGTACGGCAATGCTAAAGTCACTTTTCTCACTTTTACATTCAAATTTCATTTTTTAAACCAATGAGCATTAATTGGCAAAACCTTATTAATATTGACTTATTCCTTTAGGTTTATTATAGTACATCACCGCTTCAGGCGTCGAACTCGAAATAACCATGGTTAAATGGTGAGATTATGGACTGGAGCATTGCGAAATAAAGGGCACACAAATTCTAATTGGGTCCTACAAACAAGGAAGACAGGAATATACGTTCTTGGTTTCAAAGCAATGTTATATAAGCACGTAGCAAACAGTAAATACAAACTAAAAGTAAAGTTAAAACAAACCCTTGTTCACTGGGTTTGTTCAACTGCGTATTGCACTGGACACAGCGCATCGTTACAGAACCAGTGAACCAGGTTGATCCGTTCATGCTAATGCACTTCCGGTTTACGCACCATCTCGGATCTCCGTACACGCAGGCTGTTCATTAAGAGGTTCCGGTGTAGAGTATCTCGGAGATTGTAGAGGGCGCCACTCGGGATATTCCGGCACAAGTTGGTACATGCGCAGTTTGCGGCAATAGATGGAGGCTGCTTCCGGTTCCAGGGCGATCAGGAGCTGGTCTGGAGCATCCGGAGAGACTAGATCCGCCTTCAAGAATGATAGTTCGGTTAGATGTTTGAACATGTTTGCCTTTTACGCTGTCGTTGTAGAATTGCCTCGGCTCTTAAAAAATTAAAATATTTGTTTCATGTTCTTACAAACTGGAGCATAAGACCCTTCATCGCCAAAGGATTTGTGTTGTTCTCACTTGAAGTATTCACTCTGTAGTATCTGCATTAACTTGAATAATTATGTTGATGATTTGAAACAATACGGATGTTTTCACATTGCAGCTGAAGACGATTGCTGCAGGTTGCATCTTCAAGTCGAGCTACGAGAACATATTTTAATTGTATATTTCATAAGTTCTACATTACGAGTGCTACCCTCGGGGCAGGACGTGTTCACCATTTTAGAGCAGACAGGGGGTCGACACTGCTGTTCAATGAATCATTTATATCTATCTTAATGAGTTGCTTCATCACGTGCCTTTGTGTTGACATTCCTGCATGCCATAATGGATCATAGAATGACATTATATATATATATGTCATATATAGTTAAGTTCCATCTTCTTTCAACAAATTCTGCTATTGGTAAAATATTTTCAAATTATTCAACCCTAAATATATGATCTTTTGAATGTAAGCAGTAGTTTTCATAATGACCTAGTTTCGTTCTTTCATTTCCGCAATGATTGTTTATCCATCAATGTTATATTTACCTCATAAGCCGCTTGTCTCATGAACTGTTTGGCGGGAGCTTTCCAGATGGCGGGGACTGTAATGACCCATCTGACGTCATCATTGATAATGGTGATTCCTGATTGGTCGGAAAGTTGTTGCAATGCATGTTCTTTAAAGAACCTCAGAGCCAGAGCGAAAACCTTGAGAGCTGGAAACGACTGTCCATTACTGGCCGTCAGCATCGTCACTCGCGTTAAATCCTGGAAGGAATGTTCTTTTATTAACCTTTTAATCATAGTTTATACACTCCTTCTATCATATTGTAAGACGTATTCTGCATACAAATAACATAGGGTTATAACCAAGTAAATCTGTCATTTTGTTTTGTTGTTGTATACGTTGACACTAGTTGACTTGAACACAAGATAACGTAAGTTCAAGTTACAAAATAACAAAGTGTAACGTGCTATTCTGCAAATGTATGAACACTTTGGCTGTGTAAAATCAAAGTTAATAAATATATCAGAAATATGTATTACACATAATTGAACACTTGTCCCATTTAGCATCATATCGTGATGCTGAGGCATAAATCGACTTTTGTTTGACCGAATTTGAATAGCCACATTTGAAAAATTTAAAACAGAGCCATGAAATGGAGTTTTCTTTTCTCCATGTAATTGTCCTGATGAATGTCTGAAAATTCACTGATAACACACGTTATCTCTATCAACATGTTGGACTATATTATTGTTACGCGCATTCGTTATAGCTTTATATACCGTATTGTAGTGCAATATACAGCCCTATTAAAAACAATATTCCCTAATATTATAGCGAGAACCAGGGTTTTGGGCTGTTATACATTTACGTACACATCGTTAGTTTATATTTATTTAAATTCGTTTTAAGATTAATTAAAACGTATAATTTATATAGTATATTTAGTTTGTTTTTGCATGTAGTATGGAAATAGTTAAATATATTTATCAAAAGGTCCAAGGCTACCACAAACCCTAACATCAACAAAAAACTATGTTCACAATTCAGTATTATTTGATATGATACATAGATCTACGGAGAAGAATGCAACACGCATACCAGTCCGTGCCCCCTGCCCCATGCCCCCTGACCTCCGACTTGACTGATGTCCCGACCCCCTGTCTACAGCTATTGTTCTACACTGATACCTGTATCTATCCTGACAGGGGCTGGGAACAAGCGTTGTTGTTATAGACTTTCATAATGTCACTGAAAAAATGCGTTTCATATCCTTTTTCGACTCTGAAATTATATTTATATTTATTAATTATTTGATTTGGAAATGTTACTACTACTACCACTACTGTCACTATTACTTCTATTAATACTACTCCTTCTACCATTGATGTTAATACTAATAAATACTTATACTAATACTAATATAATACTATCAGCAAACAGAAGCATAATTAATTTTATAAACTCATAGTGAACATTATAGGATGTGTAAAGTTATTTCGTTTATATGAATAAAAAGAGAAGGAGCAAAAACGTTTCCTTGTCGCAACGCAATGAATGTCTGAAACTACTCTAGAAAATCACCTAATTAGCCGAAGGGCAGGCATTTCACCCCAATTTGCTGCTAATCGTGCGTGTGTAACATATATCAACCAAAACCAGTCCTTATAACAAATCAAATTTAAACTGGGTTCACGCTGACGGTACAACGGTTTACGCCTCGTCTTACGCTATGACTGTATATCAGCATTTAACTCATGCATTTGCACATCATGACGAGAAAGTTAAACGAAAATTTAGTCTATAGAGGTTTTTTAATTACTGTACCATAGCCCTTATGATATTATTTTTCAAAAAAAAGGTGTATTCAGTTTATCTATTGCTGAATAAGGATCTAGACTTATTATAGGCTCTTGTTTTTACACAGTCATGGGGCAGGACTACGAGAAAGTCTACAAGCGTGGTTATCTGAAAATGAATTGGTGAGACCATAACAAAACAGGAACATGGTTTTAGCTTTGCATTCAACTAAAACAACTATCTTAAAGACTAAATCTAAGTCTACGAAAAGCCTTTCTCAATGGAGACATTGACTCCACTCCTCGCGGAAAGATTAATATTGACATTGGAGATGAAGGAGTAAACAGGGTATTGTTTTATTATATTCCATAAAACTTGACCTAATAAAGGGAAATATTTATTGATACATGTTAATTGTCGAGTTTTATTTGCCAACACTGTTTCAAGAGTTTCAGGCGAGAATAAGCTCGTAAATTTGTGACGAATATTACAACCATTATATAAAGAACCAAGAAAATGTCTCGTCAATTATTTGTTTTATTTAATATTATTTTATGAGATTTAATGCTTAGTAATTATTCTACTTCCGAATGAGTTTTTTAAATGGTTTTAATGGTTTCTATTCCACTTCCGACTTTGTTCTGTATAGTCTTAGCCAACGTTGAAGAAATGGTACACTTTAATAAGTTGGCGAGGAATATAACAGCATTTACACTTAGATATAGTTTCTGGGGGAGGTTTAATACGTTATAAATTTTACAAAAAGGAAACGTAAACAATGATTAATTTCAGACCGATCGAGTTGCCAAAATGCTCTAATTTTGGGTTCCATTAATTGTATCGGTCTATTGTCTCTATGACAGACTGACACAACCACTTCTCGATGGCCATTACACATGACAAGCAACTACCAATGGTCTACAAGCCTCGAAAGATTGGTGAATGAAAAGGGTGTGGATATACACGAAGTTTCCAATCGATAAAATATGGATAGGTTAGATACGTTTTATTTCACAAATAAAGGTATTGCTAAACGAGTAATAACCTAAATCAATCTCAGTTAATGTCCGTAAACTTACGTATTCAGGTTATTTCTCCAGCACAAACACATGAGAAACTGAGATCAAATTTAATAAAAAAAAACTTTGTTTAACGTTTCTTAATTAGAAAATTGACTTGACATATGTCGCGAAATTGTCATTGAGGTCACCTCCAATTAACCATTCAAGAACTTTGATCAGCTGAAATAACAATCCATCCTACAGACCAATCCAGTGATTTCGACAAATTCGCTAGATGTGCTAGATTCGCTAAGGAAGATAACATTACAGTTACTAAGTTTTAAATTTATTGAAATCAAGGAAATCATGACTTACTGCGTTATGGTGAAGAACCATTTTGAAGCGTTCGAAGTAGAGCCATTTCTTCGCCTCGTCCGGGGTGAGATTATGGTATCGGTCCCTGGCAGTGAATCCGAAAGAGTCGAACTCGCCGTCGGGAGAGAGAAGAATGGTAGTTGGTGTCTTTTGGTTGATGACTCCCGGGTCTCCCCCTTCCCAGTTCCTCATCATATGGACGCTCTCTGGGTCTCGGGTGAAGCTAAGGGCATACCCACTGAACGTCGTCCCGAAGTCTATCGCTACCACCACGAAATGTCCCCGGTGACGAACAATAGAAGGCATTGTACCGTCCACAATCTTCACAGGGGTAGAATGGGCGAAAGATGCCTCGAGTTTGTCGAATCCATTCAGATTGGGATTTGATGTGGTTGCGAGAGTCTGGGACACATTCAGAGGAGAGTGACAGGCCAGCAGACTTGCTGGAGATAGGAAGCTGTCTCTGTTGTCCTCGGAGCTGTAGTCGGCGTGTTTGTACTTCCCGCACCTCTGTCTTGGGTCCGAGGAAGAACTCGTGTCACTGTCCGAGCTGTGGCTCACACGCCGGTGCTTCTTGACCTCAACTTCGGGTGCACTTCCGGTTGAAATGTCAAGGACAGGAATGGGAGCATGGACTGTACGTCTGAAGCGTGGACTGTCTTCACTGTAGCTATTCTCGCCAGCAGGACTTTGGATTCCTGAATCACCAGTATAACCTGCCGGTGGTCCGCCATTTTGTTCTAAAACTATATCTGGAACTGTAATCTCAGGGTTTCCATTTATTGAAGGTCCAAAGCTGGCTTTTACATCAACTGGTTTTGATATATCCAACACTCTCTCTGCCCGTCTTATTGGTGACGAGGTTTGTCCTTCGCTGTCTGTTGCTGGTGATGAGGACACGGTTGATTGAACAGCAGGAACCATTTTTTCCTCAACCGGTTCCGATTTCTTATGTTTCCCCTTTCTCTTTGGTTTCTCTATTTTTGCTTTGCCTCTAAACTTGCCACTTCCGCCGCCACTCGTGGTTGAGCTGCTTTCAGACTCTGACGTTGACGTACCTTGGTCGCTGCGATGTTTGACGTCACTTCTCGTCTTCACGGATTTATCTGTGCCGGAGCTATCGCTGTCAGGAGCCATCACAACAATTCCAACGTACGGACCCATGGGGAGAGCAACCTTTTTGCCACCCGGGGTATCGACGTCAACAGCCGAATCAGTAGATGTATTTACTTTAAAGGTAGGTGGCGCCATTTTCGGAATGTTTATTTCAGGACTTATTTCTGGGGCGATTTCTGTTTGGATGTCTATTTCAGGATTGAAGGTAGGATTGTTAATTTCAGGCGAACTGACTTCAATATCAACTGCTGGTTTGTTAATACAGGCAGTGCCCAGATCAACTTGTGGTATCGAAATAACTGGGTCAGTCTGGGTCATATCGAATTGAGGGATATTTATTTCAGGTTTGTCTATTACAACATCCAATTCAGGTACGACAACATTTGGCATATTTATATCCGTATCGAACTTTGAACCCTTCACAGTCGGTAAGTTCATTTCCGCATTTATATCCGGAGTCCCTAACTGAGGTGCGGACACTTCAGCATCAATGTTTGGACCATTCAATTTTGGTGCATTGAAGTCGACATCAATAAATGGACCATCGAATTTAGGGGTACTTATTTCCGCTTCACCGTCAATCTTAGGTGCACAAATTGAAAAAGCATCGTCAATTTTAGGTGAACTGATTTCAGCATCAATAGCTGGACCTTTAATTCCAGGTGCATCGATTCCAGCGTCACCGTCTATTACCGGCAGACCAATCTTAGGTGCACTAATTTCAGCACCACCGACAAGTGTAGGTGCACATATTATGACGTCACTGTCAATATTAGGAGTACAAATATCGCCATCAATCACTGGACCTTTAATTCCAGATGCATCGATTTCAGCGTCACCGTCAATCTCAGGTATAAAATTCTTTGTATCGATGACCGGCAGATCAACCTTCGGTGAACAAATTTCAGCATCAATATTTGGCTTATCAATATTCAAATCACACGAAAGCGTCCCCTTGTCCATCACACCATTTCCGGAACCACACTCCAGATCCAGTTTGGGTCCAACTACAGAGGGAATATTCCTTTTCATGTCCTTCGTGCTCCAAACTGCTTTCAATTCGTCCTCACTCTTGTCGTCATCAGACTCTGAAGAATCCAGTCGTACTGTCTGTTTAACGCTCATAGAAGGAAATCTGGGCAAATTGGGAGCTGAACCGTTAACCTGTGTTGGACCTTCGATGTCTTTGAAGCCGGCTGGAGGACTGAGTTCCAAGTGGTAGCCAGGTCGGCTCCCCACGGGTACCGTTTTGATCTGGAGGGGGGCCAGGCGCGTGTCTCTCCCGGGGGTGGTCATCGTGGGGACTGAGGAGGTCGGAGAGTGGACTGTGCGGGGGGTCCGGCTTGGGTCTGGAAGACAATGAGCACATTAAGATAATTCTTGACATCATTATCCATCAACTGGGAATACGCAGGGAATTCAGGTCGGGGTTAATTTTACAAAGAATCCATGAAATATTTGTCGTGAATTCTATTAATTGCAATCTTTTATAGGTAGACTTGATAAAGGTGTTCTCTGTCTTTAAGGTAGACTAACATTTAGTTTCACAATTAAGTTTTTATCAACATTGTTTTACAAACAATTCAAAATGTTTTACAAAATGGAGCCCTAAAGATGTCTGGATTTCTGAGTAATCTAGACTTGATATAATTTTCTAGACTGGGCTGGTCGTCAATTGAAAATTTTGCTCTAGGGTCTTGATGACAAACTATTTTGAAGGCTCCATTATAATTCAATATTTGTTTTAGTAAGATCTGTGATGGTATTAGCCGAACGCATTTCATCAATTTAAACAATTCGCTCTCGGTATGCCCGACAGATGACTGACGGGCAGTCTCGAAACGAATAAAACAAAAAATATACAATTATTTTACAAAAGAAATATGATTTAAAGAAACATTTTCATTTTCACTTTAGCAATCTAGATTTGCTTCGACTAAAAAAGTCCCTTAATTCAGTGTTCAGTTAGGTGAGTGAATAGTTTGCCATAGCAATTTATTCTAATGTCATTAAATCGCTTTCAAAATAATGAAATTAATAATATTGAAATTCTAACCAATTAAACATATACATATACACCGATAAATCCTCCTAACAGTTACCTGACCTGCTTATTTACATCTTACATATCCACATGTGAATGGCTATTTACAATTTGATACAAATATGTCCACGAGATAGACCCAGCATCAGCTGTACATAACCACGTGATCTGTCTCCCATGACGTTGACAAAGGCGTTAGAGTTTTACTAACCTTTACAGTATCAGGTTACTGGTTAACCTTCAGTTGTGTGTTACAATGTAACCGTCAATCAATTACACGTGTAAATTGCAACAAGCTTCATGTTCCAATCAACACTTATCGGATGTATAAGCAATGCACAAGCTCAATGGGTCGAGATGGTACCACGCGAGAGGGAGGGGGTTTGATGGGTGAAATTGCACAGGGATGAATTTGAGAGGTGATTGGGAGGTGGTTCTGCGACTTTTTAGTGTATCTATGATTCATACAAATGATGTGACATCTGCAACACGACGGAGAGGGTATGCCGTTTTTCTTCGAAAACTAATCCGGTTTCGCATATTGTATCATTATGGTCAAGATTCAACCATTGGATTTATCAAATTTACAAGCATGGTGGGAAGGGAGATTAGAGGGTTCTTCAATGGTGGGGTGGGTATGCAAAGGAGATGGCGACAGTAACTACATGGTTCGAAATGGTAAAGTGTGGGAGGGGTAGGGGTAGGAGTTATGGCCAATATATATGGAGGGGCTCAGGGGTGAGTTGAGGATTGCGGTGGGGTGGTGGAGTTTGCGACACAAGGGTTAGACAGGGGTCGTGTCGAGGACGTGCATGCATGAGGGTCGGGGGTCAAGTAGCGTGGCACTTACCCCATTGTCTAGACGAGAGTTGTTTATTAAATCTGCTAAACTTGATGCCTTCACAAAGCGTTATGGTGCAGAAATTTGACAGACTTTAATCTGGTCTCATTTACATTAAGCAAAAAACAAGAGCAAAAGCATGCGTTTAAATATTACTTTTTAAAGTTAAAATAATTGGTAAATGAAAGAAAGGAGTATTTTATAAGGGTTTTACTTAAGCATTAACATTTTAATAATTGAAAATTCTGCATGATCCTCATTCATACAGTCAAAACTATTTGTGCATAAAAATTGCAAATCATGTCGAAAATATATGTTTTCGTATATAAGGATTATTTCATCAAATGTGAACAGCTAATCGTCATTGCGTATTTTCCTTCGGACCGAATAACCTGGTTTCATAATGGCAAGTGTTTCAGTTTTACCGGTCTAAATTAGATTGTTCATGACACGAACATGAATATACCCTTTTTAATGTCATCTGAATATTTTGAAGTTTAAAAAGAGTCAATTACCACATCGATCGTTAGTTGATTAACGTAAAGTGTACTACACTATTTCTGTTTCATTCAGCCTTCAGGGCTGCGTAACTTTACACATATCAAAGGGGTACTGATTGTAAAATAGCTTAACTGAATGGACCAGCTGTTGGGACATATTGCAAATTGTGTTATCCCAGATAGAACCTTTTTACATTTGTCCACTATGTCTAAATGACACGTATTTCTAATCCACGAGACAAGTTGTCGATGCTGAGAAGAAAGTCAGTCTATATTTCTACTAAGAGGCAATTTAAGTTACCTAAGCTACTAATACCCACTCGCCATCATCACATGATAATGAATAATGTCTGGGAGACTACGTGACAGTCTAGTGATGAATTGTTATTCAACGCGTTATGTTAATATCAACAGACGTCAAAGTATTGTCAACATGTTACGTGGTCCAACCCTCGTCATTAACACGAAGTGTTATGTAAACTACAGCCACTCTCCGAGTTATCATAATGTGTGTATTATTAACATATGGGATTAGGTAAATTGCACTTGAATTTCAGTACAAGCAACGGTTATTCAAATCTGTTCTTCAGAATTAAACTGAGGAGAAAACGTTAGTATCTTAAGTTGCCGATAACGGAAGGTTACCAATCTTGATAAGACAACGATATTATAAAGATGATCATCTTCTTGATTTAATAATGGCGACATTTTGGTTTAGGATCTATAGCGAAACGACGCCATTGTTAAATAAAGAAGTTGATCATCCAAAATCCTTGTCTTCTCTGTACTTCTAGAATGCCTCTTTAACAGTTCGTTACCAACCGTAACTGTTTAAATTATATATATGGATTAAATGTTCATTTCTCTTAATGAATATGGAAGTATTTAGATCACAATAGTCCTGCTCCTACAACCACACCCTACATCATTTTATCTAACTTTTTTATATTCATGACATATAATTGATATAATTCAATTCTAAGATAATCTATACAAGAGTATATAAGCTATATTTCACTTAATTTTGGTCCTTGTCGTAATAAGCGTTTCAATATGTGATCATGTTTCGGACGAGGGTGCATGCTCTTCCCAAAGAGGTCACTCCCTTCAATGGCTAGGGTGAAGTTAAAAATAATATGAACTACAATCTACTATCGACCATGTAGTTATTACCTACACTTCACATCAATGTATTCAATATGGGCAGTGTACGTCTTCCGAATTTAAAAAAAATCAAAAAGTATAATCAAATAAATCATCTGTTTGATAACAAAGTATTTATCAAAGATGAGACCCGATTCAACTTCCATCTTCCCAGGCAAAGACTTTGTCTACTGTAGAGAACTGTTCTACACGTAGTAAGCATGTTAAGGTTTGGGTTGAATTTAAGCCGATGCTCGCAGGTTCAACGGCAATGCATATAGCCACTTTCCTCCTACCATAATACTAGCAGCCGTGATATAAGTGAAATACTCTTAAAAGCGACTTTAAACCACAACTCAAAGCATACCTGGGTCAACCCTATGTTTTGTAAGTAATGTACCAAATAGGCTTTACCTGTTCTACCCAAACCCGTTAAAGAATTACAAGCAGCGTCTGTTTTGTATATCGCCTGTCATATCACATCTATCTGGGTTAATTCAATATACTTGTAGAGCTACATGTACAGAGTGCTTGTTTCTACAGCCTCTGTTTCTGTGAGAGTAAATGAATGGTTTAAAGGGGCAGTAGCACGTTTTTTGCAAATTTTTGTTTTTCAAATTTCCCATTTATAATGATAGTTTATGTCATTTATAATTACTTTAGAGGATAAAACTTCTTATTACACAAACCAATTATCCGTAGTGGTAATAACCGTGTTGCGTATAAAGCTAAAAATGCATGGCGGCCATTTTATTGTGAACACAATTTATTATTTCGAATTACATAAACGATTCCCAAGGCTTTACGGAACCATGCACACTCATTTTTAACTTGATTTTCCGAAGAGAGAAGGGTCTTTTACTTTTGGTGAAATTATTTTTCAAATACATTTCATCAACTTATTTGAGCGAAAAAACGTGCTACTGCCCCTTTAAACCTCATCATCCCATCACCCAGGCTTTCGTGAGACGTTAATGGTACACATATCCATCAAAACTTAAACATTAATAACATATATACTTCATGGATTAGTTTATACTTATATACTTATCCGACCTATACATTATGCACGTTAACTAGAGACATCGTAAATATGCACATCCATCAACTTAAATCGTTAACAACAAACAGACTCACTACATTGAGTATTTTGAACGTATATATATATATATATATATATATATATATATATATATATATATATATATATATATATATATATATATATATATATATATATACTTTACCTTGATATATTTCTGATATACATTTATATGTATACCCATCAGAGCTAATTAACATACTACGTGGATTGTTCTGTACTTATAAAATTATGCCGTGCAATATCGTAGTTATAAGGTATTTATTCACAGAACGCTCACAGTGTCCGAGTAATCTTTAACCACTAAGGAGATATATGCATATGGTAAGAAATGTTATCCTGCAGGTAGAGATGAATTTAAATCATGATCCTATATAGTCTCTTTATCATATATGCCCAAACAAAATGCATGAAAGCCAAGAAAAAAACATGGAAAAGGTCTGTAGTTCAGAGAATGAACTTTTCAAAAGTGTGACAATATTCTATCGTATAGTGACAGAACTTTAAAAGCACATAATACATTTCTATTTATATTGTTGTTCTCTCATACAATGTCAACTTGGAGCAATAGCATTATAAACATATTTCTGAACGGTGGTGAGCACAATATTTGTCAAATTCCTTTAAATCAAATGCAAGATTGATATTTTTCTGACGTCATTGGCTCGTACGTGATGTTCTCATTACATTGTTTCACATTCCCTTTTAACTATGGTGGTTTAAAACGACACGCTGACTTCTCCTCTAATAGCTTTCTCTGTCTCATAGATGTACACAATTAATGTGAAAGTAAAAACTTCAGTCTACATAAACGTGTCACTTTATTTTCTGGAAGAAAACAAAAACCGCATTGTTCTTCATTGTTCTTTTGAACCGCGGATTCTCATTTGCTGTAACAGATAACGTATCATCATGAAAGCGGACAACTTCAAACGAAATTTATCTCCAGGTATTTAGTTATTACAGAAGAAAGACAATGCAACAATCACATTTCACTACCTTTGCAAACTTCACAAACAAGACCAAAAATCAAAGCAAAGCTATCAACGCATAATTGTGTCAATTGCAAACACAAGCTCCTTACACGGTTAACACAATTCCTCACAGGGTTGTATGTAAGACTCGAAACAGTGTCATATACCAAAGTGGTAGATAAGAATTAACGTCTTTAACGTTTTGTAAGCAAGCCAGGATACATTAAGAGCTTATTTACTACGTGCTGGTCAAGATTATTTATATCCTGTACACTACAGTATACTTAAAGCAGGCCACAAACTGACAAGATAAACTGGAGAGGTCCAAGCTCTTCACATTGTGTGGCGCTTGTCTTGGTAAGGAGAAATGAGAGTGTTTTAACCTTTAACCTTTGTCTTGGCTGACATAAGACACAAATCGTGTTCATCCGTGCTGCATCTGTGCTATGCTAACTGTTCTCCCGATCCTGAACACACCCAGGAGACCAAGCATACCCACAGTGCTATACTCCACAGTACTAAACGCTTCGTGTTATGGTAAATACTTTGGATTTAAGGTTCAGCTTAGTAAGATTGCACTGTGAAAGGAAACCAAACATGTTTTGGTAGTCTAACACTTGGACTATTAACAAATATTGAAAAAATAATATTGAAAAAGAGTCTCTTTTTACCGAACACTCCATTTCTCATATTCTGCTTTTCAATATCTAATACAATGATGATATTTTCAGAATAAATACTTTTTTTAGAGTCTGAGTGTAAGACTAATGATACGACAATCAGTTCGTTCTCTCATTGAAGGGCAATCAGAGCTTCTTTCTAACATTGTGTGTTTAACAAAAATCTCAAAAATCAAACTACAGTATAAATCTTTTAACCAAGGACGTAATTAGTTATTGTTTTAACGTAACTAGCTGCTATAGTCAAATTGGGTTTATCTTTAGATATTTTGTTACATTCCTTTACAGGACAAATACAAAAAGACCAGTCATGTTACGATACCAAAAAGAAGTTTCTTACTACTTACTACAACATGCGCAATGTTAAAGCTGGTGATATATGCCTGGTATACCAGTCTGTCATCCAGAACCTTTATTTTTTAAAGAGCCGAGACAAGTCTACAATGAGGCAAGTTTACTGAGCTCAGTTTAATGCAAATAAACACATCTCAGAATCTCCTTTTTAGTTTATTCTTAAGTTTTTTTTGCGAATTGAAAATTGACAGAAAAAATCATTTTGGAGACTAAATGTCAGACTACAAATTACCTAAACCAATAGGTGCTACCGTTAGTGTAGGACATACTACTCCTTCGTTACACCTGGCGTTATCACAGACATTCAGTGATGAAGTAAAGCTTTACCATCTCGTGGTCCTTGGTATCCGTTTTAATATAACATGGATATATCTGGGATAACACTACCTTCAATAGTACAAATTATTGTACTTTTTCGGACCGAGTCCCATGCGGGATTCGAACCCACGCCCTCAGAGTAAGGCAACTATCGCCAGAATTGACTGTACCAGCAGCAGCATCACTATCTAAATGGCAAGTATTTCTAATAATTTTTAATAATATGAAACCTTCTGATTATTCTACGCACACCAAAATACAACTTGCGAAAAGAGACTTTTAAATACTTTTAGAGGTAAATGTTGATATATGACGTGTAGCTACTGACATAATTCCCATTGATGTAACAATAGATTTATAAGTCATAAATATTCAAAAATCGACAGGGCCGGAATGACAAAGCGATATCCCAGTTATCGGCACTTAGTAAAATGTGTTATGCACAAAATGGGTAAAAGATGACTTCTGAAAGGGCCTCGCATCTTTATTGGAATTATTATATGATTGCAGGTGAAATACCGGGATCTATCAATGAAAATAAACCATGTTATCAGTCACTAGTGAAAATAACAATGGAACGTGTTATCAGTCACTAGTGACTGATATAACAATGACCTGACGTCATAAAACAATGCTCCGACGTCATGACACGTCCATGACGTCACATTGTTGCTGAGGCGACAGGCTCATTCTGGAGCCGACTTAACGTAAATGCAAGTCTATTTCGGTGAATATGCAACGATTTGGTCATATAATAAATAGAAAATTTGTCTTTTCTTGACAAATACCATGTTTATCTCATCTCGTGAGGTAGAACAGTTAAATATTTTCACTCGTGGCTGCGCCACTCGTGAAAATATAACCTTTCTACCTCACTCGATGAGATAAACATGGTATTAGTCAAGAAAAGCCAAATATCCTCTAAGTATTTAATTGTAAACATTTTGAACTTCGATCAAACATTTCTTTTTGGAGGTATAGCAATAGCTTTTGTGACGATTATTATGATTTATCTCTTTGCAGTTCGTGTTCGATGTCTAGAATACTTGCATTTTTTTCGGACATCGTAATCAAATCGTAATTAGTTCAACGTCATATCAAACATTCAATTAGATTCTATATATCATAGAACATTATTTTATATGAATAACGGATATGATAACTTCCCTAGAGATCGTGTTTGACAGGATTTCAGTTCTTTATAGTTTATAACATCGGACGTGCAATTGAGCCTTTAATTGTTGAATTCATGAATGTAAGTCTCTTGACGGTCTAGCCAGCTTAGTGACTGAAGACAGGTGTGAGGACAGGAGCGATATAAGTAACACCTTAGTAACACTACCTGCGCTGTTTGTACTGGACTGTTTGTAGAAAATAAACCCAACCAACTGACAGATCAAATATACTTTGTTTATGAAGTATGTAAGTTCATGTAAGTATCTATTTGATGTTTATTCAGACCTCTGTGACCTGTACTGTAGGTTTACCGTTCTGTCTGCGATCTGGCAGTCAATCGGTAGAATCTTAGGTGGTTAAGTATTCAAGTTGGCACATTTTTTCTCTAAATCATTTAATACTTTTATTATTTTGTTACAGCTTGTTGAAATACTATTACATTTTTTTCTCTAAAACATTTTAATACGGTTACTATTTTGTTACAGATTGTTGAATTACATGTACCATTAACGTTCAAGGCAAAGAGTTGATAAAAGCATTAATATTCGGTCTAAAAGATGGAATAAACGAACTTGATTTTTCTGTTATTACCATTCGTGTTTGTCAGAGGATTTGTTATATGATACACAGCAACTGTATCATTTACCGTCTTATTGTGTTGTAACAGACTGGTTGTGGTTACTGTTTTGAGTAAAGATTTGGGATGTTGAAGTTTTGTAAAAGTCGAGTTCTTTTTACAAATTCTTTGATCATGAGCAAATATTTGGATTCATTTCAGGAACATAATAAACTGAGGTACAAAAGAAACTTTACACCCTATTGTTTAACTCATACAGAATTTTTAAAAAAAAATGATATTATAGAACCGGAATATTATTTAATGTTTAATGTTGACTGATACGGCAACCAATCATACTCGTTTTTGTTCAAACATGCAGAGTTAGAGTCACTGAAAGGACCATGGGGTATGAAAACATTTTTACACCAGCATGACCCCTACCATGTTTAAAATGTTGAAAATGTATGCAGAATGAGGCACATTGATTGATTTTCACTTAGCAGATGTCTTATATGTCGATGAACAGTTGTGTTATATCCAAATTAATTTTGGAAGAATTTATGAATTTAAAATTTAATTTTTCCCCAAAACAATTAAAACCACATATTATTATTACTTGGCTGATGACTTTACAGTTTTAGAGTACGACTTCGAAAACATAAGATATTTGTAATTGAAAATCAAACATATGATAAAACCAACTGAGGTGTAAACTTTCTTTGTACCTCAGTTTAATTCAAGTGCAAAACTTGTCTGTGTCATGCAATATGACATCTTAACAAGGCATCTAGGCATCTAATAGGTAAGAGGTACAGTTCCACTGTTTTACAGTCATAATAACACATACATCCGTATATTTATAGCAAATAAAGTATTAATTTATGCAGGTGTCAATATGTCTTAATACCACTAAAGATTTAGGCATATTTCCAGACCAGTAAAAGTGAATACCCATGCAATGTAACCTCAAGCAAATTTCGATTTTATCATATGTTTTTTGTATTGTAGACCCAGCTGATATTATTATCATATCTGTTTTTGTGAAAAATGAAGACAACATTTATGGATAATTAACCTCTTTATTCTGCAAGTAAAATATAGACGTGTTATATCCATTAGTATAGTCATCATTCTTCTTATATCAATTTATCTAAGTATCTACAAGTATATATCGTTATCATTCTTCATCAAACCAATTTCTAGAATGCCAACCAGAAAATGATATTTACACAGTGATAAAGTATTGACTATGATAATATAATTCATTCAATAAAGATACAAAAATAGTAAGTATTTAAAGTGTCGTATATTAAAACCAGTAGAGTGTATATACGCTGACGGGCAAAAGAAAGTATATGGTTCAGTTGTATTTATCATATGTATACTTTTCAAAGTCAAATATCTCGAGTTTTCGACGTCGTATTCAAAAACGAACTAGTTTGTGAAATTAGTCCAAAACATTAAATCAGCCAAAGAATACCTCTACGCGGTTAAAACAATTTTTTATTAAAATTTTTGTATATTAAAATTAAATTTTGAAATTCCGCCAGATTAAATTTGATAAAACACAACTGTTCATCGACCATACTCTGTGTGAAAATCAATAAATGTGCTTCGTCCTGCACACATTTACAACCTTATGAACATGGTAGGGGTCATGTTGGTGTAAATTTCATTTCTTACCCCTGTCTACTTTAAATAATGATATTTTAGTTAAACAATAAAACAGTCACCAATTAAGTCATTCAAACTACTGCCGAAAGAGGTTATTGTATCGTGCCATAATCAAATGCATCTCATTTCATTGAAATATTGAATTAAACGAAAACAAGTGAGTGTCATACTTTCTTTTGCCCGTCAGTTTAGAACAAGAGGATATAATAGATTGCTACATATAAGAGTGTGTAGGTGTGAGCGTTATCGCTCCTGTGTGTATACTATAACGTTGCCTAATTTAAACATCCTGACGGAAACATCTTGAAACCCTCTCTAATTAAACATAAACTGTTTATGTGGGTCAAAAGTGGCAATGTTTCCTGAAACACTGAGTAATCATGAATGTTACACGATTTGAGATTGAAATATGTAAAGATTGAAAGAATATTCGAGTCATTCAAGAATGCACATGCAACACATAACAGATATGTAAGTGTTTAACGATTTAACATACATGTATGTTAGTGTTTAAATGATTTAACATATACATATAGAAAGTGTTTAAATTATTTCATATATACAAGTATGTAAGTGTTTTAATAAGTCACAAAAGAGTACTACAAATATTAAAAGCTCCACATTTGCGTGCCATTCTAGAAGTTTGGAAGTTTAGAAACTTATTTCATCGCTATTTCTATTTGGAAATTTAAATATTTTATACATGTTGTTACATGTTTCAATTGAAATGCTATTAATTGTTGTTAAATTTTGAAATACGCAAAGTGTTGATATTTAGTCTTCTTTATCAATGATATTAAAAAGTAAGCTTGTATTTGAGGATTAGACTGTTCACAGCAGGAACGAGTATTACTGTCAAGATAAACTGAATGAGGTCAAAGAAAGATGGAGCAGAGATCCATAGTGTCAATAATTTGAGAAAAGATAGAATGATTTAGAATAGATCGAATACTTTGTAAGAGATAGGTGATTCAGATGATATCTATTGATTTGCAACAGTTGAAATGATTCATTTCGACTGGTCGACTGATTGAGAGAAGGTCAAATGGTTGGTTCACTCGAATTCAAATTGAACTAACATGCGAATAATGTCTTCTGTCTGTTCATAACTGAGTCAAAAAAGCAAAGTTATGATCATTTAGAAAAAAGATAGACTATACGAGGTTTTGAAAAGGGTGATAACTCACCAGAATCAGATTCGTCATTCTTCTTCAGCACGTCGTAACTGACGCAACTTCCGGTGTCCACGTCGGACTCGACGCCAAAACCACCTCCACCTAACACTTCGAAAGTGCCGCCATCTTGAAGGACGAGGGATGTGTCTGGAGTTATACAGATAAGTCCCGGCGTTCTTCTTCCCCCGGATAGTCGGCCATCGTCATCGTCGGATAGCTTACCGGAAGTAAACGGACATGGCTGATTTAGGTAAACTTGATCTTTGATGTCAAAGGGGTTGACTTCCGGTGTCGATGGTGGACTTTTTGGACTTCGTTGAGGTTTAGCGGGTTTGATTTTCAATTTGGGGACGGTTGGTGAGGACGATTCGGAGGTGGAAGGCGTGTCCTGTTTGTCCTTGTCTCTTGGTGTGTTTGTGGACACAGGACTACTCGAAGGATGAGATGATCCGCTATCGTTCCGTTTCCTGTGTCGGGGGACATCCTCGATACCGGAAGAAGATGCGCTGGAAGAGTTACTGCGTTTCTTCAACTTATCCGGCGATTTCCGGTCAGAGGACGACACGCTAGAAGTGTCGGAAGTGTCCGACTTTGTATCCGGATGTCCGGCTTCGGACAAGTGACACGTACAACTGCTGCAATGACGTGGATTATCCATGTCGGATTTCTTTTCGAACAGTTTCTTGAATTTGCTATGTTTCACGTTTTTATGAACTTCGCATATGTTCTTTTTAGACTTGGGTCGCTTTTTATCTTTGACTTTTGTCTTCTTTTCTTTCTTGTTTTTGATCTTATCCTGATCGGGTGTCACAATAACTGAACTGGACTGGATCTCGGTGAAGTTGGCTTCAACCAAGGGTTCAGTCTTCACGTCTTCCCTGGCAGTTAGAGACAGGTCAACGACGAGACTCTGTACCCCACCCTCGTCTGTCTCCACGCTGGAAACACTCGTCTGTCCACGGCGGGAGGCGTCCTCCACAACATCTTCACCCCGCAGTGGAATGTCTCTCAAAAGTGTCTCCTTCCCGGTTAACGACTTAGACTTTGGTCTCTTACCACCCTTACCTTTCTTTTTTCCTTCGTTTAGCGACTGGGATGGCCGGACGGGGGTTTCTCTCGGGAACGTCAGAGAGTGTCTGTTATCTGTCCTGGTGCCGTCCTTATCCTCAGGACTCTCCTTACCAGACCTGGCCCACTCCAGCGCTATCTCCTCCTCGTTCAGTTTTCTGTACCTCCCGGGTGTACAGTCCCGTAACAAGAGAGAGGTATGTCGTGTTACGTCATAGCGCCGTCCCAGAGACATCTTGGTCTGTCCTCACCACAGTACTGCAGAACAGAGTCCGACTGGTTAGCTCTGCATCATCACAGACCAACTCACGTTCACACACGTTCTCGCGGGATGAGTGAGAACTTACGTCTCCGAGCTGCAAATCCTGAATCCAGTTGACAAGCATATATCTTCACGGCTTACTCTACCAACCGTCTCCTGAATATTTAGATCATGTCAGCTCGCTCACGCATCAGTGTAAGATTAATCCAACCCTCTGCTCTGTCAGACGGGAAATACGCGCTCTGAGCCCAGATAGGTCAGCACGTAATTAGAACCTGTTTATTGGAGGTTTGTAAACCATTTAATTAAGTCCTGCTCCGGCGCTATAAAATCATAAAATCCGTTGCTACAACAAGAGAGTTGGTCGGCAGGTGGGTAGTGCTTGAGTCAACAAGGTACGAGACCCATCTCCGAGGGGAGGGGGAGACAGGGGGTGAGGACACTTCAGGATGGTCGAGAGGGAGACAGAGATCAACTGAGTGTTTACTGTGATAACTCCCCTGTAAATCATAGCCGTATGTGGGCGGGGCTAACCACAGCAGTACATAAACACTACATATGTTCAGGATAGTTCACATTGTTTCCTGCACCAAGCACGGATCGTGAAATTCTCACATAGATTGTGTGACACTACTGACCCTTGCATTAGAAGCATTGTTTCAGGTTCTGTCCAAGCAGAGCTGTGTACCACAGGGAGGGACACTTGTTTGTTTTCCCTCAACAGTAAACTTTGCCATTTGTTTTAATTTAAGATTATGGTAATAAAGTGAAATGAGTATTTATTAAGAATATAAGTTTGTACTAAAAGGTGAAATATTGGGTTTGCAGATAGACGAGAACATTAGTTCAAGTGTCTATTCTGTAAAATCTTTTAATAAATAATGAAAATAATGAAATTGACAAATACAATACAGCGTGTTACTGAATAAGGTGACACTAATATCCATCGAAATCCTAAAATGCTTTCCAAGTAAGAAAATATATATTTGGTTTGATTGAGTGAACGATTCTGTTGACTATTTATATTAGTCTTGAAAATTGCAAAAAAACAATATATTAATTGGTTTTCATATCAGGTAAAAGCTAAGTTAATTTCCCTTTTCCCCCTGGATTCACAACTCCTAGTTCTTCAGACTAGCGAAAGAGGGTTTGAATTGCTGCTAAATATAGCGCGCCCCCTCAGTATGGCGACACATCGAAGATGTAGTGTAACTCAGAGTCCTTTATATTAATTTCCTTCCCGTCACCCTAAACCGACCAGATATAATATTCCCCTGAAAAGCAAGTCTCGATTTAAGTTTAAATTCCCATTTCACAGATTTTCCTATCTAAGATTTGAAAAATTTGAAACTTTGTAAATAAATAAAATCATAAATCACGCTTTCAGAGATGAAGTGTCAGTCGAGCAGAGTTCTCTGTGATCGGTTATGCTAAAGTTAGCCTCCAGGGTACATGTTGCACGCGAATAGAGCAAACATGAAAGGAAGATATATACACTTCTGATCATGAATATAAAGAAACAAAAACCCAAATGAACCAGATAGTCAGCCATTGGATCTTGATCTTATACTTATCAGTTGACTAAAATTAAGTCCATGGAAATTAAAAAAATACTGTACCTTCATCCTTATGATTGTATCTTCTCAATATTTTGAGTTCCATATGTGTATTCAGTTTATCTAGACTTGCTGAATAAGGATCTAGACTGTATAATAGGCTCTTATATTTTACACAGTCATGTAAAATGGCCAATTAAGTTTTCTTTTCTATTGACGTTAATTCAGTTTTGTTTGAAAACATGCTATTGTTCTTTAAAATCTATATCAAAATAAGTATGAACAATTTCTCTCTGCCTTCCTGCTATATGTATACAATGTATATCGATTACTATGAAGTTGTAACGATCAATCAAGCTCATTGCTGAATCTGAGCAGATAATGCCTAAATAAATCCTTTTAACTAATCTTGTTAAAGTGGATTTCAACATTAACATCAAACGATATAAGAAAATAATATTGAACAAACAGAGTTATGTCATGTAAAAAATCTTGTTAAGTACCAGGCGGGTTGAAGTAATTCAGAGGTTCGTGTTTTGGTGAAATTTAACCGGAAGTGGGGTTGTATTGCCGGATAGCGCCAGTTCCTCTGGTTGTAAAGGTCCTACTTGGACTACAACAACTCGACATCTGAAACCATCTAATTAAGTCTTGAACCGGCTGCTAATTAGTGAACTGAAGGGAGTGTCACGACCATATCGCCCGGGGTCAAAGAGGGGGACACAATTACATACTCCGTCCCTCCCGTCTTCAGAATGGATAGGAGGCGCACTTGAATGTATGAAATAACTTTTCAAGAATTTCTAGACCAAAACGAACATAGAGAATGTAGTCTTGTTTGATAGGTATTTAGAAGCGGATGTGATGAAGGAAAACCAGTTATATATAAATATGGATAGTCGTTGCAATATCTGTCATGGCAATTTTCGTTTCCGATACGTTACTAACGACGTTATCAAGCAAGTGATAGCAATATTTGGGAAAATATAATTTGAATGTATAGATATCAAGTGTATTTACTAGACCATGAACATTTGAATTTATTATGATACAACGTCTTCGAAATTGGTAGTATCAACGTTTGAAATTGTGTAAATAAAATGTTTAATTTTATTTCAAAAAGTTGTTTCGTTTGGTTATTAAATGTCATCTATCAATAGTCAATAAACTGAATCATTGTATTCCCTTCAGTTTTTAGAATATATTTGTATATGTCAAGCATCACGAGAAATCCATTTCTCAGCCCTGAAGTTATAGCTTCAAATCAATCACTGGGCGAAACTAAGGGAACTGTCACAATCGCAAACACAAGGGAACTGTCACATACGCATACACAAGGGAACTGTCACATACGCATACACAAGGGAACTGTCACATACGCATTCACAAGGGAACTGTCACATACGCATACACAAGGGAACTGTCACATACGCATACACAAGGGAACTGTCACATACGCATACACAAGGGAACTGTCACATACGCATACACAAGGGAACTGTCACAATCGCATTCACAAGGGAACTGTCACATACGCATACGAAAGGGAACTTCACATACGCATACACAAGGGAACTGTCACATACGCATACACAAGGGAACTGTCACATACGCATACACAAGGGAACTGTCACATACGCATACACAAGGGAACTGTCACATACGCATACACAAGGGAACTGTCACATACGCATACACAAGGGAACTGTCACATACGCATACACAAGGGAACTGTCACATACGCATAGACAAGGGAACTGTCACATACGCATACACAAGGGAACTGTCACATACGCATAGACAAGGGAACTGTCACATACGCATACACAAGGGAACTGTCACATACGCATACACAAGGGAACTGTCACATACGCATACACAAGGGAACTGTCACATACGCATAGACAAGGGAACTGTCACATACGCATACACAAGGGAACTGTCACATACGCATACACAAGGGAACTGTCACATACGCATACACAAGGGAACTGTCACATACGCATAGACAAGGGAACTGTCACATACGCATACAAGCATGCTCTTAGTGGCACTATGTCTTACAGTGGATGGCGCTTTCTGAGATTGGTCTTTCGAATAAAGTTTGGACTGTAACTCCAGGATGAAATTGGCAGTGTTGCTCAAAACAAGCATACTTATCTGGGCCGTCTTCAAGAGAGGTTTCAAGGTAATCGCTCAATTAGCGATAACGTTTAAACCTCTCTTGAACGCGATTGCTCAATGTAGCGCTACGTAGCAAGGCGAGCAAACTTCGAGGAATTTGCACTGTGTCGTTCAATAGAGAATGAGCGCTACTTGAGCGTTACTTGAGCGCTACATTGAGCGATCAATAAGCGATTATAAGCGCTCGCTGTTATGGAACGGAACCCAGAATGTCTATATGAAATTGACACCGTTCCACTGAATAAAACATTACACGATATCAGTTGTACATATAAACCATGTATATATAAGCCTTGTTCAGTGTATTTCACATAAACAATTGCACCACCTTATTCCAAATGCTGATCATACACTTCCTGGTTCATTTCAATATACTTTTAACTTTAAATGGAGTAAACGCAATTTCAAATTTGATCTATTTGCACTTTAAATCATCTTGGCATTCCGAAAATCTTTTTATATAAATTGTTGTAATAAATTTTGCCACACGAACAAGAAAACTATTGTAGTACAAGATAATTAAGATACTTAAATAAGTATCACAGATGCCATATGCGTTTTGTTGGACTCATGCAGTTGTTCACCGACGTAGAAGTTCACAGACTTTCACTTTAGACATAGTTTTACCATTTTCTCAGGCTTCCAAGATTGTTGGGTTAATGGTGAGGTATAACAACATATTTGTAAAAAAAGCAAATGTAACGCTACTAAAACGTAAACATGAAGCAAATCGGTTTGGTTTTGCCATGTACAAGGTATCAAATACATCCCAAATTGCATGATAGTTGAAATAAGATACACAAGTAGATACATCACTTCTGGGATGTAAACGTAGCATGTTACTAATGTGTAATGATTTCAAATAGTTATATTTGAAAATAAATAAGCAACTTACTTGTCAATAGTGCATAGAGCAAACATTCGATAGCAGCGAAAACGCATGCAGTGTCCGTTTTTATCAAGTTGAATTAATGAAATGCACTATGTAATCTTTATTACTGAGTCTATATCTGGTCATGTATGTAAATCTGTATTTCCATATCAGCTCCTCTGGTGACCTTGACGAGAAAACCCAGATGCAAGGTCAGAGACTTGTCTCCATGGTAACCGTGATAACCAATGATAACCTTAAATGTTAAAGGTCATCTGCAAATTGTTTTTTTTCTGTTTCAGCAAAGAGTAAACTCTGAAAGAAATATTTCTGAAACTTGCAATTAACGTTCAATATTACGTAACAGCGAGGTTTTTTCAATCGTCTGCTGATTTTATGATTTGATTATTTCAAGATTATAGGTAAAGCAATCTATTATACGTCTCAATCGAATGTATCTAATACTCGTAGTATTAGTTAATTCGCATTGTGAAGTTTATCCCTTCTTGTTTTAATTTAATTTTTATGTTGATAGTTTAGAAATATTACAGAGCATATCAAGTCTTTATCAATTTCTTTAGGCATAAGATTACCATTTTATTTATATATTGCAAAGAAGCCAATGAGAAATGAAAGAGGAGTCTAGGCCCAAATCTAGACTTGCTATACAGGCGTGGATCAAGTTGAGGTTTAAGTTAAATGCGCTGTAGCTCGTCGTTCTTACTGTTACAGTGTTCTAACGAAAAGGGAAATAAGTGTTACCAATGGCTTAATATAGTACTCATTAACCAATACATTGTAAATGAGTTCTAAAACGAATGTACATGGTTCGGTTAAGCAATGGCAGTCCAAATTCCTTCGAGAGGCCATTTTAATGTGTTCACATTAAAATGGCAGCTCCAAGGTAGTTCAAGTGATCTGACCGATGTAGCTATACTCCTATTTTTTAGAATAGATTTTAAATATAGAACCATAATTGAATGGTAAACCAATTTGCTGTCTGAACTCTTCTAATCTACCTCCACACTGAGATCAACAAAATTGCTGTTTTATACGTCGCACCATTTCTTACCAATCCAGATACCGTTTTCTATGAATACAGCTCATCAGGTCATGTAATGAGATGTTTTACCCTCTAACGTAACAATATATTGTATAAACTTTAATGATAAATGCCAAACCCTCAGAAAAATAAAATACAAAAAAACGTGCTACAGCGCCTTTAAGGTTCAACATCCTGAAATACCGTTTTTAAGCAACACTACTAATGCTTCTAAGTAGCCTGGGTCAATATTTGTAATGCTAGTTAATGCCAGGATCGACTCTATCATCTTGGTAGTTATCTTATATATCCATCAAGCAGATCAATGTACGGACACTATATCTCAAACTGTGCCATCGAGGATGGGGCAGGTAGCCATGGTGACAAAATATGATGAATGTAAAAATTATCTGAAGGTTGAATGCTTTTTCAAAGGATAATTAATTATACAGACATTAGCACTGTATCGAACATATTAGACAGACGCGATCTAGGTTAACAGGATATCATGTCGACTTAAGGGGCAGTTGAAAACTGGATATGGGTCTCGTAAAACAACTGTCCTATTGTGACCAAATAAATCTAGTGTACATAACGGGTTTTATTAAAAAGAAGGTTCATTCTATACTCTACAATTAATATAAACATTATGACAAAGTTGAATTTCAAACAGTATCATTACGAGACATATGTCGAACATGAATTCACAAGGTTCATTTCCCGACCTTTCACAAGATGACTACATTGATCCTCATTAATTGCAATATAATTACTCAAAAGTATCTTTTGAGTTCTTCATGTTTTGTCAACACCTGACAAAATCCATGTCCTTACAATCCAGTTAATTGAACCAACGTCGCTCAACGTCATAACTCACGCCAGTCTCTTGCACTGGCTAATTTAGGTTTTGCTGCATTTATGTTACCTTCATGTCCTGGCGTAGCAGCACGCATTATGAAGTGCGGGTGTAGCGCTCCAATAAGACCAAACATATGGCCTATGAATTGTTTAAATTACTGTACCTTCATCTTTATGATTATATGTTTTGATATTTTCAGTTCTGTTTATCTTGACTTGCTGAATAAGGATATAATCTGTATAAAGGGTCTTATTTTTTTTAGACATTTATGGTGCAGGAATACGCGCCAATACGCTAGCAAAGACAAGTTAAAGAGATGTTACAAAGCTTAAATTAGCCAGTGATGGAAATGACACTGGCGAGGGAAGCTGGATTTGCAACTGTACACCAATCTCAGAACAAGGTCACACAAACACAAAAATTTCAAATTTTGATTTATTATACAGTTCAAAACAGAAATGTACAAATATTTACACTACTAGCACTAGCTTTCCTGCTGGAGGGGGGGGGGGGGGGGGGGGGGGGGGGGGGGTATAAAGGCACAGTTGCACATTTCTCAAATAACATTGCATACATTGAGGCATGTTTTAATATTTTGAACAACCGAAGAGACCACAAATATTGTCTCGATGTAAGATTCACCACTGCACTCAACTAATTATTCAAAGCGGCTATACTAAGAATCACTGCAGTTGTAGTAAAACATTGAAGCCCCTCATAGACATCATAGGACGAAATCTCCAGTTTTATCTTCCATTGAACTTATAGGCAAAAGAAGAAGTGTCGTTGTCATAAGTATCGGTGCTTACGTCTTATGTGACTGGATTGAAGTGCAAAGTTTCATATAAATTCCTACGAATTTTAAACATGTATGCTATGATTGACATTCGAGTACCTTATTATCCCTACGTCTTCTTGGTTGTCGTGTACATACGTTTACGTACATACATCATTGCAGTTTAAACTGTTAAGGGAGAACTGTACAACGGTGTCTTTATATGCATAATGTATTTCATGAAAGCAGAATAAACATTTTGATTATTTCTCATAGAAATTTAATCAAGCAGGTAGAGATTCGATGTAACCGCATTGCAGCAACTTTAAGGTAAACATCATTTGAATACAGATGCATTGTAACAATTTTCGAGCACATAGTTTGATTCTGAAGATGTAGATTCTATCTAGGCAGGTAAGTAGGGAGGTGGGTCAAACATCTATCTAATCACCTGAGTTACCTGCCCTTCGGCACACTGCAGATGTTCAGACCAAACCACAAATCCATCGATGGGTTATATCAGAATAATAACACAACTCAGTTACTAGATGATAGCTTTGCCTTTGCAGGAGACGTAGATCTGACAGAGTCAAGTATTTTAAACATGTACATTCTTCATCCTTTATCTAATACGTGCCAGCATGTTGTTCATTTTAACGTCAATGAACTGTTGATTGAACTGTAATTCATCTAATGAAAACACCTGTAGAAGGTCTTATAGACATTGCGAAAAGATAATGAAGATTGTGTAAATTTACAAAAATAATTCATGCTAACCAGGTTAATGCATAGTCTAACCAATAATGCCGGTGCACCAAGTGCTCCCATTTACGTTACGTTTCCAATGACACCGGAAGTAGAAGGTCACGTGATGACAACACCTTTGTGCATAATGGCGTTTGACTGTTGTTCCATCAATGTCGGCCACAGAAAACACTGCACTTCTTCACTCTCTGCGTCGGAAGTATGGAAGCGAGTGTGACTGTCCGACGAGTACGTACGACTGTCGTATACGATTACGTACGCTGGATTGAGTACGGACAGGCCCCAGGCAAGACGCACGCACTCCCGGATGTACTCGACCAACACTGGGCAGTCCTTCAGACACGGGTAGTCGAACAGGGTGGCGTAGATCTGACTGCAAACATCCTACCAAAGAAAACAAAAATATAATTATTGGACAGAAATATGGGTGTATGGTTTTTCACCTACCGGTAAAATATTGTCAACAACATTGAAATAGATTACATTGGAATATATGGATCGACATCATAATTATAATTGTATAACTTTTAAATATTGTAAAATTGTTTTTATCTTGTCTCTTTATTACACATTGACCTTGACTTCGCCGAGATAGGAAACTTATACCGAATAGGGTTATTGTTTGCAAAAATGTTTATCACATCTTTTTTAAAATAATATACTTACTTGTACACATTGCGTAAGGTCGAATCTTTCTGCTGTTTTGCTGAGATAGTGCTCCAAATGACGTTCAAGGTCACTCGACAAGGGGTCAAGGTTACCGGAAGCTGCGTCTGGGGTGACAATATTGAGCAACTTGCGGAGTTTTGCTCTGAGTTCTTGCAGAGATTGTTGGGCCGCTCGGAAGGCCAACTGTGAAGAACACATACACAAATAAGTGAATACTTTGAAATTGCTTTAACCTGCAAACAAGGTTATTCTCTTTTCTACCACGCCACTAAGAAAAGTAACATAACTTGAAACAAAATCTTGGAAGTCCAGAAAAGGACATAAAAATATTTTTCATTCAGAAGTATCGCGTTTCGGTAACTTTTAAAAACATGACCATCATGTTTCACCTAAACACTCCTGGTCGAAAATGTTAACGCTACACGAAACTTTTACTGTAATTTAGTCAATTAATACTTTTCTTATTTCAATGAAAAGCGGTTCATATTTGGTTCCAATTAGAAAAGATAGTACGAATATCACAACAATACTATTTTCAAATATGTAACGCCAACAAACAGAGCCGAGAATGATAAACCGAGTCGACTCACCACAATGACCGAGAAGAGTATTTTCATCTTGAGTATGTCCAGATCGCCCAAGGCGTCCAAATTGTTGAGGGCGTCCATGGCGTCCACCCGACCGTCGGTGTAGAGGTTTCCGTACTGTCGGATCAGCTCCGTGGGTCTCTTGGTCCCCAGACTCACGTTCTCGAACACTCCGCTGTTCACTGTGAACTGCTTGTGTACGTGGTCCGATAGTCTGGTGATATGGTGTAAGTTATAATCATTTGCTATACATTGCTTTAAATATATTGTTATCATAAGAAACAGATCAGGAACAAGTTATCAACCTTAGTATACTCCTCCTCCCCAGTATCACCGGCACGATGTCAAAGATCCTATGTTTGCGAAACAACTGTAGCTACAATCTTAGGATACCATATCATTTTTATTTAAAACTAGATGAGCGTTTGTGGGACACCGCAAAAGCAGAGCAGCTCCGAAACTTAGGGTCTCGCCTTTCACCCTGTTGCGCCTTCTCGTCAGCATCAATAAAATGGGAATTTTTTAAACAAAATTTGTTTCATTATTCCAGTTATTCCTAAGTTGAATCATCACTGGGGGCACTTTTCACAAGTTTGTTCTTAAAACCTATTTCTGATTTCAAAATTGGATGAACGGATTAACGTGGCCTTTACCAATATCTCATGACCTTGAACTTTGACCTTCAAGGCCACACAATCAATGGTCACTTTTCATTGTGTATAACAATCATGTAATGCTTCAAAATTTTAATAGCTGTAATAAGGCATGTTTGCAAATGCATGCCTAAGTTGTGACCTCACTGTGAACTTGACCGTTGATAGATGTTAGCGAAAACCTTTTCAAATCTTGGCCTTTCTCCATAGATGATATACACCAAATAAGAGCCTGATAGCGCAAATATTTTTCAAGTTATCGTGTTTACAAGGATTTTTTTTTAGCGATTTCAAAACTCGTGACCTTGACCTTTGACCTTGAATGTGAACATGTCCAAAAAAATTACCCAGGGGTATAAGTAAGAAGTTATGTATGAGAGTTCTCAAAACCTTCTAGGAAAAAAGTTATAACGAATACAAAACGCGGCGGCGGCGACGACGGAAACTACGCAAAAACTGCTATTTTTTATATTCAATATTGCATTCTAGAAAACGATTGCAGGTAGTGGACAAGAGAGACGTGTAAGAAGAAGAGCAGCAATAAAAGAACAGATAGGGCCTACATGAGTATGGATGTGTTACACAAATCGTTTGGTCTCATGAATGAATGATTAAACTATACCTTAAATACATTTAGACAAGATGACATGCTAAACAAAGACCTTAAGAAGGCGTGTATGTTTTCACTTATGTTTATTATCCTACAAGCCTGTGTGGATATTTATTTACTCCTTCTCTTGTTTGTTTTGCAAATCCTCACTTAGTCTGTATAACATACTCATGCATTTGATTTCCGAGTTGACTTGGGCATCAGGAGACCACCCGTACATATTTTCAAAATGCACATCAATTTAAACTGAACTCCACCGAGTAATATATGGGATGTGATTTACACATGCTATACAATAAATGAGACACCATGTTTACCTCTCCTTCAGCTGTAGCTCCCTCGTCTCCATCTTCTGAATCTGGGTCTGCGCCTCCGTCAACTCTCGTCGTAACCTCTCCACTTCCTGTTGTAGCATCGTGACGTCACGAGATGTTTGCGTCATCGCAGGTGGCATTGTTCCATTAGAGTGTGTGACGTCATCACCGGTAGACGAGAACGAGGTTGTCATCTGGACAGAGTGGGAGGGCGAGGTGACGGAGGTGGACACGCTAGTGAGAGGAGGCTGCCATCGGTACGTGCCTGGACAATAGAGTGACCGTTAGAGTGACGTACTTGACAATGCAAGAAATATATAAGCTACTTCGCAGAGTGACTGCCGCTGCATCAACTCTCACGTTCACTGAGATCACAAAACCCAATGTAAATGACAGTGCCACATTAAGGCGAACTTTGGAAGACAGTCATTCGCCGTCAATGCTGCAATGAAGGGGAATGCTCTGCCAGTTGAAATAAAGAAAAAAACAGTGTTTCGCTGGCATCCTTCAAGATTGCCCTAAAAACTCAACTTTTCAAGTGTCTCATTTTCTATTGACTATTTGAATGTTGCGCTGTATAAATGCACCTTTATTGTTATCATGTATCGTCAGTTCAATTTATTACGATTATTAAAAAAAACTCTAGATGAGAAAAAAGTATTACCAACTTGAGTTAAAAGTATTTACTTAGATAAAATCCAAACAGATATTAAGTCCAAAACATCATTTTGACTCTGTATGCACATAAAAAGAAGTCACATCGACCTAAGTCAAGTTGTATACGTTTCTCTAAATTATCTTCAATGTTAGAAAGATCATATTATACACTTAAAATTCGAAGTAATCATTGAAGAACAATAACATGAGGATTCTGTATGAACGTTAGATTAACAGCATTTCGTCCCCAAATCTTGCGTATCTGTGTTAAAATTATATGATTATCTCTTAAGCTGTCATAATAAACAGGAAACAAGATACATATTTTTTTTCATTTTAAAACAATATAACGACACAGGTCAGGAAATAATCCGAGGGTCAATTTTCCAAACATATACCTCGCCCGCTCGGGCTGAATTATAGATTTGTAAGTACAGTCAATGTTATACAGCGAAGTAAAAAAAACATTTAAAAACATTTGAAAAGTAAACATACTTTTGAAATTTACACTAACATACACTCATATAGTATAAGGACAACAACCTTGTGAGAAAGAAAACATCAACATTTGATAAATAACACACAAATACGACTTATACATGGGTAATGTATCAAAACACAATAACAACAGTCGAGGAATTAATGTCGAGCTGAAGAGCCTTGTAAATCGTACTCGCTGATACTGTTATCTCTTGTATGCTAAGAATTTACACGCCTGACATTCCCACAGAACAATACTGACATTTCGGCATGCAGTTGTAGCCTCACCTAACCTAGATTCGTGAACACTGACCATGGATTAATCTCATTTGTTTGGCGCATCCCCGTTAACCCAACCCCCTAGACGTAACCCCTTAACCCCCCTCGTATCACAACCACCAATAATGACATGTCCATGCAAAGGTAGCGTAACCTAAACTAGATTCATGAAAACACACCCTATACTTAAAGAAATTTGACAGACATGTCCCCTATACCCCTCACTCATCCCAACCCCTCCAACTACCATGGTAAAACATTTCACTGACCTGTGCTTACGCGGTGAGAATTGTAACTCTTCTGTGGTGAGGTCCAAACGCTGCCATTTCCGGTCGGGCCTCCTACAAATAGGGTAACCTAATTAATCTCGAGTTGCTATGGAAACTCTTGAGTTAAACAAGACACCTTTTGCTGGTTAAGTATGAAGTGTACTGGTTGTCACATGCAAGTCCACGGAGAGGGTTCATATGCAAGGTCACGACCTCCACATGAGTCAGATTCAGAGCGTGTTTGTCAACAGGAGTGTCCATAACGTTGATAACTGTTTGGTTACGGGTTGATGTAATAACGTAATGTCATGATCTCGTTTGAAACTTAAAATGATGCCCTGGTTCTGACTCATTAGAGTGTTATAAGAATTTTGAATATGCTATCAGCTGAAGGAGTGAGTAGCCTCTATGATAAAAGCCGCGGTTGACGAAGATGATGGTACGACTGAAATGAGCCTTTCCTTTTATTAGATCTTGAGCTGTAATGTCCATCTAAACATTCTACTAAAACATGGAACTGGCAATGAAATGCATGTAGTGCAGACGTTCAGGTGTAATGGTAGGTCTCTTTGCATACGGCCTAATTGGTCTGTCATCCTGGTCCTAGAGCAAACATTAATGGAGCCTTCTTCAGTACAAAAAAATATTCGCCAGTCTAGTTGCATAAGCTCTGATCGGTCTCCACTTTATATGATTTCCTAACAAATATCAGTAAAATATCAGTGAAAAAATGAATAAAATGAAATTGAAGGCATAACTATTTTGACTAGCCATTACATTAAGAAAGGCCACTACTCACTTGATTACGTAGTATGGACCCTGCAGGTGCTATTGTATATAGAAGATACATAAAACGAAGGAATGAAATGTTTGCATCGGTCCTTTGCTGTCCATGAAACTGATGATTTGTTGGAATAATTCTTTACGAAAACGAATGTATTAAATCGTATTGACATTTCGCTGTTGCAATGCAGAAAAGTTTCACGTGTTAATATAACTAAACTTTTAACGTTGGCCTCTTGACCGGTGTTGACAGATGGTTGTCGAGGTTTAGTTTACCCGAACAGTGTGCGAGTGAGTTGTTTGGAGAACGAAATCCGACAAGAAAATATTATTGCTGCTTTTATGCTACAAATACTCTTCTAAATATGATGATTTAATTTGACAGCAATTTAGTTAAGTATTATGTTAAGTATGACTAAGTTACGACTCAAATTAAACTTCGCAGCAATTGTCCATGTCTCTTCATAGATAAGTGTATCTAACATATTGCAACTGATCGGGCTCACCTAAAGGGATTTTATGATAGCTTCAAAAATAAGGCATGAACAGTTTGTGTTTCAATGGAGGTGTCGCGAAACTGCTTGTTTTCCGAACTCGACAAGATGCCATATTTTGTGTCACCAAGAGGATGTAAGTGAGGAATTGAGTATTATGAGCATTAAAGAGTGTGTTGAATACAGACGAAAATAGTATCTAAACTAAATTAAAGGGAGTGTTCTATTGAGTATGTTTTGTGGAAACAAAATGCACAACCTAGTTGAAACATATAGGGTGATATTTTGATTACTTTCTATGTGACATTTTTTATAAAAAGTAATGCACCTTCATTAAAAAATAAAAACAGACTTTAACGACCGCTACAAGTGTGTAAAGCTTTACAAAGGCCTAACAAGACATTGTTAATCTTATGCACATTCTATCAATAAATATATATTTTAATTGGCAATAGATATATTTCTTTGTAATAGAGAGGACGAGTAGCAGTACATTATCGGGATATAAATGTACGGGTTTGAGAGGGTTGGTTGCTACGAGTTCTCTATCTATCTAAGAGCACAGTCAAATGCTTGAGTCGTCAAGAAAATGTCTTAAAATGAATATATTTCTAATGAATTGTCAACAAATTTGGGAAACATTCTCTCGAACACAACATGCAAAACATTGACATTTCTCATGTTCATATGCAAATGTTAGGGACATTGACGTCATCATCAGCATCACTGTGAGCACTGAATTTCTTAAATTGTCCGAGGTGCATGAGGCGTACATTTTATATAAAGCGTACGAGTCATGCTACAGCATAAGCGGCGTGCTTGAATCACGAACATGCACGATTAAAGCACGTTTTTATTAAGCAACATTGAGCAGTAATACATTTCATTGCCTATAAAGTAGAGTGGTTTTTAGAATTAATCAGTTCACACAATGGCTTCAACATGGACAGTCCAAGGACAAATACACTATTCATTCAGGAAAGGTAACTTTTCTTTTCTACTCCTTACTTTTTAAAATGAGTATGCAAACTAATATTTATTTAACTGGTTTATTTAATAACAGTTTTTTTTTTGTATTTCAAATATTTTGCAATCATGTTGTTTGTTGAGCTGTATTCATCAATATGCGAGTTGTAATATATTGTTGCATATGCTATTGTGCATCCCGTCTATATTGCATATAAATTATTTCAGGTTACTGCAGCAACGAAATAATACTTAAACTGTCTATGGGAAAGGATGTAACGTCGTACTGGACACCGCTGTGTGGCGATACAGGGGTTTCAGTGAGACGAGCCTGCAGCCTCCATCCTCTTAATAACTTTCTTCTCAGTTTTTAATGTCGTTCTATATAACTTCTGAATATTATTTTTATATCGTGGTTGAAAATATATAAATCATTGGTAACATGGTTTGATGCTTGTCATTGTTTCACTTACTCGTGATATAAATGAAATACACTTGAACAATCCCAATTGACCTCACATAACTCGCTTTATTTACATGCTTTTATTTTTCTTTTAGGAGTATCAAGCTCCTTTACATAGAAGATCCCGATCGACGAGAGCGACTACTTTCCTTTCGGAAAGAGAACAAACCAGATCATTTGTCAATGTAATAAGTGTTTAACTGTGTATTATCCACATAAATAAAACAATCAGTTGACATTGTTTGTTGTTTTTATGGAAGTCTGTGAACCAGTTTTATGAACATGATACCCGAACGCAACCAGACAACCGTACATCTATCGGGATATAAATGTACTCCACATGACCACAATACAATCATATGATTGGACGAAAGCATTTTGACTGCAGTGCTCTAATTTCAATTAAATTACACTTGTGACGTCATCCTATTGTTCTTTCACTCCATTATTTTTCGGATGGAGAGTTACACATCACATCATATTTTTGAAGAAGAAGAAGAAGAAATTTAATTTCTTTAACTTTTTAAAGCAATTTGGATAAACGAGCATTACTTTTAGTGTAATTTAGTAGGGTAATATCCTCGTAAATCTCCATTCCTTAAAAATAATGGGCCTCGGCTCCATTATTTTTAAGGGATAGAGAGTTACTCGGACATTACCCTCTACTTAATGCACAAAACAAGATGACGGACATTCCGATAAAACCTTCTCTTTAAATAGATACAAGGCATGAGGTTATAGTGTCAGTTTTGGAGCAAATAGACATGAATAGTGGTTAGCAGAAGAAATTATGGCAATACAAGTGTACGATTTTTCATTTCATGAAATACATTATTGAAACTCGCAAACCCAACTGTCTTCATTACACGCTTGAAGCAGCATTTCTCTCGCATTGAGTACGCTAGTACATGTACGTAGTTCTAATTATCATTTCCTGGCATTAAACTCTTCTTAAATGCTCATTAAAATATTTTTATTTTGATGAACGAGAAACGAATTAGTCGGTTATTTTTTCTTTAAATTCTACCGTACATGACATTCGGATTTTATGTTTACCCCATAGTAGTAGGTAGTTGATACAGTTCTGTATATGAAAACTCCTTGTCCCCTCGTTTTAGCGTGATACCACACACGGCTTGCCCTCGTATCGCCTACACCCCACATCGCCTACACCACGAAAACACCTCATATCGCCTACACTAAATGCAAATTGTCACTTCCTCACCCCTATGGTGTAGAATGGTACAGTCTATAAGCCTTTTATGAATTTGTTTATTGATATACATTAATGACGGGAGTAGAACTAATTCAATGCTTCATCAGCAAGTACTACATGCTCGGTACAGGTACAGGTGGAATATAAAATGTAAAACATGGAGGTACAGTGACGATGCGAGGACAGGCCCCACACACAGAAACACGACACCCACTGATCACTGTAGGAGAACAAATTACCACTGATAAGTATACAAGCATGATCCCGTTATAGAATTCAATGACGCGTGACGGCGTTAAAATACTCAGATCTTCAGACGCCTTACACCTATCTCTTTGATAACATGACACCTGGGTACGTTATGATTAACATACCTGTTGAACGCGGTCACAGGTAGATGGTCAGGTTAATTGGAGGTGTGTGTATAGAATTCTTTCAACTCAGGTATATTTATGGTGTCAAACTCAAAGATTGTTATGCTTACAATCAAAGTGAGAGTGCTGTATCACCATTCACGGATGGTGCGTCTCGCTGGGTGATAAATATAGATATAAATGTTACTTTTTGTTATGGTACGTTAATTGTGAATCTGTATGGTCATTATATATATATTACGAAAACTTCAGTGGTGATTCTGCATTTTTTAAATTATCATTCAGGGCTTTTGTGTCTCTTTCTTATAAATAGATATATATATATAAATTTATCGTTTTGGCATGCGATATTATATATGCGAATCTAAGGGTTATCATAAATGTATGTCGTTTTCCGTCATGGTTCTGGCATTTTTTCACAATGGCTATTCACGGTAGTTTAGTCTATGTGTGAGTTGTATAGGCGTCAATGTTACACGGTGTCACAGTACGTCATATGTCTGTCGAAGGTATTCTTATTTCTATCTACGATTTGGTAATGGTTCTGCATATGTCTGTATGCGATAAACATAAACTTGTCATTCCATGGTAAAGTATGTGACTATCTGAAAGGAAGTTATAGGTGCGACGATGATTTTACATTTCAAGTCTCAGTGGTTGTACATGGTACAAAGATGGTACTTAACTCTTAGGTTGTACATGGTACAAAGATGGTACTTAACTCTTAGGTTGTACATGGTACAAAGATGGTACTTAACTCTTAGGTTGTACATGGTACAAAGATGGTACTTAACTCTTAGGTTGTACATGGTACAAAGATGGTACTTAACTCTTAGGTTGTACATGGTACAAAGATGGTACTTAACTCTTAGGTTGTACATGGTACAAAGATGGTACAAGTTTTGCCTCAACAAGGTTTGCCTCCAATGTTATCAAAAATGGCATTACGGTAACTCGAATACTCGCACATACTTCTCTCCAAAAGTTATTTTTTAAATATACGATTTTTTTCTAGATAACAAGCAAAACTGTCTCTTCATACATTGAGATATTCTTGTCTTATGCTTTCCAACAATACCTTCATACATTACGTAATCATAAAGAAGGGGAGATAGCTGACTGTCAACGTGCATTACTCTTCAGGGTCGACATTCGAGGTCACCATTATCATGATTGCAAGACAACAAGAATTTCAGTTAATGATGTATACAATCTATACGCGTATCTTTCAAAAGAACATATTTTCATAATGAAAATAGTTGAACAAGTTAATGGTTGTCGGTTGGCAGCAATTGATTCCTACCTACCTACAGCGTAACCATGCTTCCGTTTCTGACCGGAAAGAACTGCGCAAAGCGACGCCATGATGCCGTCTTGTTTTGAGAATATTCTTGCACCTGATCTTATACACCAATTGTGTATTCGGCTTCACGATGTTCAAAGAAGGCAAACAATAGTTGATAATATACTGATCTAGTTGATCATAAAACGATGTTCTGTGTGGATCAGAGAAGGTTCACTTGATAAAAAAATGAGGAATTTTCTTTGTCCAATGATCAAATCTATACATATTTGTTCACATCGATGTCCCGTCAACGTTTAGAGCGGGCTCTGTTGATCACGAAACAAGTCCAGCTTATCATCTACCCATGTCCACAGAATCAAGATGTTGACGGTTTGCATATGTTAACTTTAGAGCGGGTCCTGCTAATCATAAAACGAGGTCGACTCTTGTCTTTGTGGTTTACGATATTCTTGTGCTAACAGTTTTCAATTGACGGGTTCACAGCTTGGCTGATTTGTATGACTTGACAGAACAAGAATAGACAGACACCAACAGGAATCAAAGTCATGACAAAAATGTCCAGGGGACTAAATCACGCCACCATTTGTTGAAACATGCACGCTGCAAGAAGATAGCAGCTGGATATGTTACCCCTGTTCTTATAATTGACATGGCATGACTGAAGAAGCCTCCAGTGTATATTGTACACATAATTAATGTCTCATCAAATTACATTGCTATGTTTAGACATGTATTAAAGTGTCTTCTGGCTTTGTAGTCGAGTTGAAGGTCGATTTTGAAATAGGTATAAGGCATGAAGGGGATACAAAGTACATGGATGAACATATTAAAAGGAGCAAATACGTATTCCACAAAATATATTGGTTGTTTCATTGTAACGACCATTAAAAAATAACGCGTTTGATGATATAACTAACTTCATCACGTGTTATGACTGTATGGTTACATAAGGGGTGTTATATCCCCAATAAAAGAAAAAAATAAATTGTTCTTGGAGGCATTGATACAAAACCACAGTTTTACGCAGGTTGTTATAATAAATATATGCCGTAAAGGAAAACCTTTTGGAAACGTAATTGTATTGTGTGTTTTTTCATAGAAAATATCACATTTCGGCCAAATAGAAATATAAACACTGCCAAATTGGTATTTTATCAACACTTTGTGTTTATGTTATCAACTCGAGGCTCATCATCAAGTTTATAAGAATTAAATATTGACGACATTAAGTCAAGTAGCTTTTCTCAAAGACGGAAATTCATAATATTTAACTTTACTTGATCTATTTCGAAAGATGATCTACCATTGAAACAAATATCTAGATTTACATTCCCATTTCTCATAGGTTCCTTTGAAATATTTAATAAAATGGTAATTCTTAAAACATATTTCTTTTTCAGACACTAAGGGTCGGACCTTAACTCAAAATACGGTGACTATTTTAAACCAAAAAGTGTCACTGCTGTTACGAGGACCTTCAGCACAACAACAGTTAGTTTAGTCATTTCTCTAAATGGAGAGAAAGCTGTTAAGTCACGATTAGTCACCGACGAATACTGACTATGTTAAGTAGACGTATTCTACCATAATTTTTTGTGTAAGAGGTAAAACGTCTCTCACAGAATCACTGGCATTTGACTGTAACGGCTCCATATCGACGGTGAATGAACTGATTGATCGACACTCAGTGAAATATGGTTGACAGAAAATGACAACAACATGGGAATAATTGACAGGTATACATATTTATAGAATTATGTTTTCATCAATACGCAGTGGTTCCCCAAGGCCATATTAACATGAAAGTATCCTTCCTGACTCGTGTTTTGGTATTTTGGTATTTATTACTCTATGTGGTTTTTATCCCACCGGTATGTAATACCGTGAGATATAGTAGTCACCCTGTCCGTCCGTCCACCTGTCCGTTCGTCTGTCCGTAATCATTTCGTTTCCACTTTGCATGTGTATCACCCACTAACTTGTGTGGTGCCTTTTGATATTTTTAAGATTTCTGATTTTTTGTTTCGTTTCCAGAGAAACGCTTTGGTTTGTAACTTTGTTCATTTTCGGAGCAGAACTATAAAACCATTCATGATATCTTTCTGAAACGTTGCATTTGTATCAGCCACTAACTGATGTGGTGCAGTTTGATATTTTCAGATTTCTGAAACTTTTTTTTTGTGTCCACAGAAATGCTTTGGATTTGAACTTCGTTCAAGGATAGGTTCATTTCCGGAGCAGAACTCCAAAACCATTCATGAGTTCTTTCTGAAATTGTGCATGTGTATCACCCACTAACTGATGTGGTTCCTTTTGATATTTTCAGATTTCTGAAAATATTTTTTTCTTTTCGATTCCATAGAAACGTGTTAGATTTGGACTTTAGGATAGGTTCGTTTCCAGAGCACACTTTCAAAACCTTTCATCATATCTTCCTGAAACTCTGCATGTGTATTACCCACCTACTGAAGTGGTACTCAAGCGATATATAAGTATCTTTCAAAGATGTGTTTTACAAATTATGTGGGACCGGTTGGATATGTCATCTTCTGAAGAGTCTTGTTACCTTTGAGAAACTCGGGTTGTTAAAGTGATAACCTGCATCTGTTTACACGTACATTGTATTTGTATTGTAACATGTGAATAATTAATGAACAATAAAAGTCAAGATTGCACACATATTTGTACATACATGTACATGTATATGTACGACTGCATCTTTTGATCCAGCTTTACGAACCCGGAAAGTGTAAGATGTTACCACAGTTATTGTTTTAAAGTCGCATGTTACGATGCTGTTCTGAAAGTTTTCTCTGTCAAAACTGATCATGTTTAATAAAATATATAGAATCAGATGATTTTAGTCATTTAGTTCTGTTAGTTCTATAATACTATCATGTCAAATAAACAATTTCAGTTTCAAAACTTAAATGGTCACTTTTATAAAACTTTGAGAAATTTCAATTATATGCTGCTCTTGAATTAATACAAAATTCCAAGGGCTCTTTCCTCCTGTAATTTTCCAATTTCACAGTCAATATGATTGCAATTCTCCCTCTGCCTACTGAACTAAACTCCCAATTACGTAGTATCTTATCAAGTACTCACCTGGATGTGATATCTTCCCGTTCATGTGGACTCTGCTCTGTGAAGACGAGCGATACCTCTCCAAAGGTTCATCTTCACTTGAACTCACATTGTCATTGAACTCTTCTGGAACATGCTCCTCACCGGTTATCTCCCTTAGCACTTGCAACATGGCGGCGTAGCCTTGTGAAAACTGACGTAACGTCACTGAGAGATAAATGTCATCGTCTATCAAACCACTCATCTTTCTAAGCTCCGTGTCATGGAACAGCATGAGTTTATCGTATTCTATACGCTTCTGCAGAGCGTTGATCAAACTACTGAGGTATTGGTTTGTGATGGCTGGCTCCACAACGTTCAATAACGTCTTGTTCTTTATTAGTCTGTTTTGAACGTCAGACCGCGTCACCTGCATCAATCGCTGATGACTTGCATTGGTTGGAGCTTTCCCAGAAGTGACTGAACTACTAGTAGGATGTTTGGCTGAAAGACTCAGTTGGTCAAGCTTGTGTAGGGCGCTCTTGTACTGGACCACCACCTTATCGAACTCCACCTTCAGAGCATCATGGAGACTCATGAGTCTTCCTCCTGAGCTGTCCACCATCCCATGATGCCCGAGTCTCAGGAGGCACTGGTCCACACTCTTCTTCTTCAGGAAGATCTGATGCCGGAAGTCCGGATGTACGGAGATGATGATTCTCAGGATTGTTCTAAAAGAAGGAAGGAAGGTATTGGAGTTCTTGTCCGCCTTGTTACCACTGTACTGCTTTGAGAAGATGCAGACCATCCTCTTTACCAGTGTGTCAAGGTGGAGCTCGGTGCTCGGGAAGTCTTCAGGGTAGGTCTGATACACCTTCACATACAGCGCTTCCAGCATACAGGCAGAGAGAGGGAGCGCCTCGTGGATCATATCAATGGGTACTTCTTTAAGAATAGCCTTCATCATCAGGCAGTTGAGGCGCCGGATCAGCGAGGCGCATTCCTCATATTTCTTGTTCTCGAAGAGGGTCGCGATCTTCCTGAGGGCGAAGTCGGGAGTCACGTCAATGGTATCCATGATGAGAGCTTCCTCCGAGAAGGTGTCTGCCCAGCACACACTACGCCACACCTTCTGAACACGCTGTCGGGGACGTCGCTCCGGCCGGAGTCGACCCATCTTCCCTCGGTCCTGGAACAAGAAGATTATTGTTACTCGACATTTAAACAAAGGACATATCTGCGTCCCTTTATGCAATGGCGTTGGCCCACCTTTCCTCAGTCTTGAAATCTCATTTTTCTATTAGTGAACAATTATATCGCTGGCTATAGTTGCTCTTCCTGAAATGTGTTACTGTCCTTTAATAAGAAATTCTGTCAACGAACAGTATCAACTTTGGATAAAGAGGAGAGGAAAGCAGGGATTATGGACAGAAACAGCATTGAATGTAGTTTCATTCTGTTACCAGTAAAATATCCTGGAACCGGAATGTTCATGGACAGAAATCGTTTTTTTATAATCGCCTTGCCTTTGCCAATGGCCTGTAATCCGGAAATCAAGATACATTATAAACATAAGTGGACAAAGCAAACATCCTTGTCTTGGTCCCTTGGAGCAAAGGTGTTAATGGAAATGACCAAAAATGTAGAGGTATGTGCAAAAACCTCCCCTGTCAAATAGGAATTTAAGACCGTGATTAGTTTAATCTGAATAGTATTGAATGTAGAAACCGTTTCCAATAGGTCAAACAATTGGAGCTAAGGTCATATTTCCTTCAATAAGGTGAACTTACTAGAAGGGTAGTGAAGGTATTATAGGCTTAATAGATGGTTACGTTAGCGTAAAGGTAAAACAAATTTAAGACAGTGATAGTTTGTTGTTTAGTTAGATTGATAGATAACATGATATCAATTTGAACACTACATTGCTGATTGTAAACAAAACTATTTTCTTAGTGTTATATAGTTATTAAATATGGTACATATTATCGTAACAAAACTTGCTTAACAACAAAACTTTTTGATGATAATTAAATCTTTGGCAAATGCTGTATACTTGATTCAAATCAGCTTATGTCATGTTCTACCTATGACTAACAGACACTGAAGTAGATCGTAGATTTTTATCAAGATTGTCATAGACGTGCCAGTTCTAGCATGACTCAATATGTGTGTACCTGTCATGAATCCAGACATATTGAGACAAACATGAAATGAACATTAAAGGTCAAAAGGACCGTCAGGTGTAATAAAATATGATTAATTTCTGAGCAGCAGCTTTAAATATTTCTCGAGCTTATATATTATAAATGCATCATAAACCGACATCGCTTGGTTCCAGATAAAAAGGCGGCTAAGAAGAACATTAGTTTCGAGCAAGTTTCTTATATGATATTTTATATAAGGATACATTCGGGAACAATAAATATGCCTGTTTGCAAAGTTTGTTGGTTGAGGGGGATGCCGTTTAAGAGTAAGAGTAACTGTATAGTTTTATAGGTTTAGATGTTGTCAACAAACGAAACTGTGGTGTTGCTGCCTCTTAAGAATACGATAGTATATTAGATATGTCTAATTAACGCCAAAGAAAAGGCAAATAATAGTTTAAAACTTTAAAAGTTTCAACAAATAAACTGAAGATATCTCGAAGAAACACCATAATTCATGATGCGATGCACAAGGATTGTTTCATTGAAAGAGAAAATTCCATCATGATTTCGATGTTACCATAACAATACAAAACTATACAGCAAGATATTTGGACACTGGTTTATTCAAATTACTGATAAAAGTGCAAACTTCAAAATATACAATATCTGACTATATCGAATAAAAGTCATACACTAAGACACGAACGATATATAATAAGATATACGATTATAAGACACAAACTAAAAGAAACGATATATACACGTACCCATTCCCATCCCCAGTATATCACCGACATGTCGTCAATGTAAGAGTTGTACTGGAACTATCGCTTGGCGGTTAAGATTGAAAATAACATCATTAACATTAAACAACACATGTCCCGTCAAAAACCCTTTCTCTATTTCCCATGACCCTTCACCCTCTTACACATAATTAGATATTCATTAATGTTAAACAGAACATTAATTTGACAGGAATCTCTCATATTACCCTCGTTATATAAACCTTACCGCACAATTCGTACCCTTGCTCTATCTTGTGCACTCTTCTGCAACAACGGTAGAGTATGAATGTATAAATGCTAGACGACTGGCCAGTGTTCATAAATACTCAGACAATCAAGTAGTACCCTGTCCGGATTAACGCCAACTCCCCTACCCCTGCACTGCAGCTTTCCCCCCTTCTCTCCCCAACCCTGTCCTTCCCTTTTCTGGAGCACATGATTGTATTGTCTTAGTTTAACACTTAGACTCTAAATAAATATTGAAAAAATATTGCACAGGTACCATTTAGAATGCCATTTCTCATGGGCTCATTTTCAATATTTTCAAAGTCTGAGTGTATATCTGTAAAAGTATGCATTTTAATTGTTCATAAATATCAAATATACCACCCTCCTTATTTACCGTGTGTTTCTACTTGCGTACGTCCTACCCTAATTCATACCAAACTCTCTCCTCATTTCGTGTCCACAAGTAACTATATAAACGTACTATCAATGCTGAAATATTCATTAATGTCATTCGCACCCCTCCCTTCAAATACAACCCGTCCCCAAAGTTCTTCTTGATCCCATTTTTTTCACGTTCGAAGCACTCATTGCCCCACCCACAAATATTAGCACCCTCTTACCCGAAAACAACCACCACTACTTTTTTGATTTTCTGTATCGAGTATAAAGGCTTTATCAACAAACAATTCAATACCATGTTAAAATATCCATTAATATTTATAAGTCCTCACCCTCCAACAGTACCCTCCCCCTCCCTTACCTCATCAGAGTCCCCTTCCTCCGGTCCCATGTTGTCCCTACTCGGTTCCCACAGTCAGACTACACGCATGGCCCCCGCTCCTCCAATAACCACCCCTCTCCCTCCCGTTCCCCACAATCGCGGGACCTTGTAGGTCACGGGTCAACAGGCACGGGGTAATACAAGATATTCAATACATTTATCGTATTAACACATCTAAAGGAGCCCTATGCCTATATGCATACTGACTGTATTTATGTGAAATTAGCAGAGCAGCTAGTCTCGTATTGTGAATAAAAGGATGAATCTGTGAATTGCGTCAAATGTTTTGTGTTTACTGAAGGTGTTGAAAGGGTATGAAGTTGAGTCTTTGAAACATATTTGAACGACCTTTTGTTTGTTTGCTTTTTAATTTTTATTTTTATTTTTATATTTGTAGCACATGTGATGCTAAACACCGATGGCTGGACCGTATATGGGAAAGATTTACAATATTTTTGGATCTTTGTGACAAAAACAGACAGAGTGTTTTCAATAAAATAAGACGCTTCGAAACGAACCAACAGCAAGCGGGTCATTAGTTACATTGGAATAAGGGTGTATTAATGTAGAAACAAGAATTAATCATTTTTGAAAGTAAATGACAAATTGAGAAAAAACTAGTTTATGATAAATCACCAGCATGTGAAATATAACACACATTTAAACATCTCTAAACCATATATCATTAAGACATGCTTCACACGGGTATTGTCAACAATTAAGTAAATCTTATTACCGGGAAACGAACCCATGACGTCATGACCAATTGTTTTATGACGAGTACAGTCACTGTTAATATACAGTTGAACAGTTCCCGGTTTGTCAAACGGCACACAGGTATGATCACGAACACCACCGTTCTCACCTGTCCATTCATTCCGCATGATTGGTCACGAGTAAAGGGCTGTCATAAAAACGAGGTCATCTCTCTGACGGCAACTGTTAAGGGTTTAGTGACGTCTCATTGCTAAAGGAATTATCACCTTTCCTCACATTCTGGGTCCTTGTCAATTGCACTATAAATATAGCCTTCACTGCTTCTTTGACTGCATTTTGATCCAATATTTGTTTCTATGAATGCAAATCCTTTGCCATGTATTACTTTCATATTTTCGGAGTTAAGCTACAATTTAATATATAAACTATATTCTCTGACAAATTTTAAAATAAAAATGTTCCCCTATTTATTTCTATGTTGTCAAACGTTATTGCCTCGCAAACGAACACCGCGCTGTCTATCCTGCAGCAGTTAAGTTTTTCAGGAGTGCAGACCATTGGACTATTATATAAACTGATAGTCCAATTAAGATTCGTGTTATCTGCTGGTTCACGTTGACGCCAACAGAAAAATGGTTGATTTATCGGTTATACTGTCGCATAGAAAATGTGACTGTTATTTTACTGACAGCAATACATTTTGTTTATCTACTTACATCCAAAATCATAATGTAAGAAAAATTACTTCAACATAGTAACACCCTATGCTTTGATCAAGACTAAATTATCCATACATCGATTGATGACTGAAGTAGGTATAGTTTTGCAAAAAAAGAAATTAAAACAAAAGCTAAGTGATGGTAGACTGTCTCTGCGGATCGCCACGTATGTTGGCCATGGTGTATATACTCAGGATTTAAATCAAGGTACAATTCATTGGTATTCCATGTGAGTGAGTGAGTGAGTTGTTGTTTAACGCCGCTTCGGCAGTATTGCAGCCATTAGCGGCGAGGGTATTCCACGTGGTCCAGTGGTTGAAAAACTTGCAAGTTGCAATGGAGGATCGAACGCGATGTCAAAAGACAGACCCCAATAGATGTTTGTTCAACGATACCAATATGCGTGTTAACAGTCAAAAGCAATTAAAGACATCCACGGTTTCAAGCTGACTGCCTCCTCAAAAGAACGAGAACCCGAGAAGTGTAGAAAATGATTTCGAGCGTACTGACTTTGTAAAAGGTCGGATATAAAGAAAATATTACCAATGAACTGCAGAGGTCGTCACCCCGGTTTCCGCCATGACAAGTTTCGGACAGAAAGAGCAGAGTTGAAAGGTCATCGTAGACCAGTTCTTTATGACAAACTTGGGTCGTCAAAACGAAATCCTTCTTAAACATTTCTTAGATGAAACGCCCCGACACGTACCCACGTCTCGCTACTGACGTACTGAACAACATAAGCGAGAAGACACCGTTACATAATAAGCTTTGTTTACAAATTGTATACGACGCCAAAGCTGACCTCAGGTCACCAAAGGTCATCTCGGGTCACTAATGGCTTATTGTCCTCGTGGATCTTTGTATAAAATTATCGTTAAGTTAGGACATGTGGACTACTGAATAACATGTCATTGTGATCTACACAAGGTTACCATATTTGGTCCATTAGACGCCGGCCTACACTTGATAGACAGTCTATTTATCTTATTTATCATGTCAGGATCAATCTGAATACAGAAATATCACACGAAGGAAATCAATAAAATATTCTTGACATTCTTTAGAGGCGTAGTACAATATAACATGGACGAAATTTGATTCTAATCTTATATATATGTGAACTATTTTTCCTGATACAATATTTTGACGAAAGTATCAGAATGTGACGGATATGGTGACACTGGTACAAAGATGACACAAAGATGGTACAATGGTGGTACAATGGTGGTACAAATATGGTACATTAAATGATACATATAATGTACAAAGACGGTACAATGATGGTACACCAGACTGTATTACCCTCGAGAGAAACATTCAACTCCTATTGCGCATTGTTAAGACAGCGTAATATTCTATTGCAAAGGATGGGACTATAGTTGCCAATGAAGCGAGTTTCCAAGGTCAAAGATGTTTATTATGCTTCAGGCCTCGGGCCCACATACACATATTGCAAGTTTACATTCTGCATATGTTACATACATTTCACAAAAATAACATTCTGATTATATAGATTTCTTCTAAAAGGTAATTGTTTGGAATCTATTGTTTTCACATTGTTTCAGCGTATTGTGGGCATACAAAGGCAATGTGAATCATCTTCTGTAGCAGATTTATATAACATCGTCATGAATTTAGTTGACTTTTTAACTACATAAGTAAACATATTAAGTAAATGAAAAGGTTTTCTTAAATATTTGAAAACATCAACTTACTTCGTAGAAGCTTAACTTACATACATTGGTATACCAGTATTCGTACAAGGTTAAATAATTACAAATAAATACGACAATAGGTCAAGAGTACATAACATTACAGCATTGGCATAGTTTTATTTTCAAATTGCCATTCAGATTTGTAATACGCTATGTTTTCCCAACATTGAGAACGATGAGTATTTGAAAGCAAAACATCGATACAAGGTTTACTTAAAAAAAGAGATTGTCTGAGAACATTAAAATACATGGTGTCCATGAGGAAAGTTGTCGCTAATAATATAGATATATTTACCTCGCATATTGGAGAGGAGAGAAACACCGTCGTTGAAGTATACATTACTTAGCTTCTATGTCGTAAAATGATAATGGATCAACCATAAACACAAGTGATATTCATTAAATAACTAGATACGAATGCTGCCAACCGCATATCATAAATTTATATTGATTTACTAAAGATCATACATAAGCAATTTCATCAAAAACGTGGTACGTTTTTCTCCACAGATCAGGAGACTAATGACACACGATATTGGATTATTGTTTTCTTTGAAAACGTGTTTACAATATGGTTATTTGTTTTACCTAAATAAGAGGGATTCTGTATATTATTGTTCGATGCTGACAACTGTCTAGCTCATTATAGAAACAGCTTTGTCATTGACAATGACGAATTAATGACGCTTTGGACCTTGTAGTAATACATTGTTAACAAGCAAAAAATAGGTTTTTAGACCGTGACCCCTGTGAGCCACATTTTGGGTCACAGGGTCACCAAATCTACAATTTAAAATCCCCACTAGCCAAGGAGTATACAAACAACAGTTCAGCTTTCTAGACCTTTCGGTACTCGAGAAGAGGATGAAAATAGTATTTAAAGTCCTGACCCAAATCGAATCTACCATTTAGAATCTGCAATGGCCAAGGAATCTGCACATACACTTTCAGTTCTCTAGAGTCATTGGTTCTGGAGAAGAAGTCGATAAGCGAGATTACTGATCTTCAAACAATTATTTAATAAAAATAATCAGTAGCATAATCTTGATTGCAGCGATATGTTTTGTTACGACTGTGTTCACTATCCCAGGCGTGTTTCATTACGACTGTATTCACTATCCAAGATGTGTTTCATTACGACTGTATTCAATATCCGAGATGCGTTTCATTACGACTGTATTCAATATCCGAGATGCGTTTCATCATCACTGTATTCAATATCCGAGATGAGTTTCATCATCACTGTATTCAATATCCGAGATGCGTTTAATCATCACTGTATTAAATATCCGAGATGCGTTTCATTACGACTGTATTCAATATCCGAGATGTGTTTCATCATCACTGTATTCACTATCCAAGACGTGTTTCATTAAGAATGTATACAGTATTACAGGTGTTTTGCATTACGGATGTAGTCACTATCTCGACCGGGTATTAACCTGATTATAGCAGCGAGATTATATATAAACTTTATATAGGGTTCAATATCAGCTGACAGATCATTAGCGATTGTATATTATGTTTCCAATAATATTTCTAAAACAGTGGAATAACAATATAGAAACCATTTAAGATGTGAAAAATGTTAATATGTTTTATAGCTTATTTTAAATTTAAAGGAGAATACATTGACTTTAAAGAGGTACACAATCTATAGAACAATATGACAACAAAATTTGGAGATGAAGTTTCAAACCTACATGAGATGATGGCCTCGTTACGTCCCTGTATTGTTTGTACAGTAGAGGGGCGTCTGCATATACATGTTCTTTATAATCGCTTGTTTAGTACAATACATGTACGTCACTGTGATTAAAGTCTACGTGATGAAAAGAAGCAAAGCTAAATCAAATCCGTGTATGACCAACGCAAAGGTGAGAAACACATGGATCCCCATCTGCTCAACATCAACAGTAAGGGAACATGTAGTCTTCAGAACAACTGGAACCAAAGACAACATCAAGGGAAATGGACAACTGCACGGACAAGGAACAAGACTTATCCTTTGACTGCCGAGGAAGAAATCAAAGTAGGTAAGAAAACATCATCTTTATACTAAAATGTGACAGAAAACGACCTTTCATCCAACTGTGGACGAGTGGTTTGCATGTTGGCCCCTAACGCCAAAACCCGGGTTCGAATACCGGCGGAGACATCAGCAAATTGTGTCCCAGGAAAGGCACTTCATCCACACTGCATATCAATCCAGTTGTTTAAATGGGTACCTGAACCAAGAAGTACGGACCGAAAGGGTCTTACGGAGCTTCGAAGCGATACCGAAAGCACAGGGTCATAATGTACTTGATGTTTACATGATCATTATTAAGTATACAGTAAAGGTGCGGTGTACACTATTAGGTAATTCAAAGTACCAAGGCCAAATGAGACGGACAATTAGCCACTAACTAGCAAGACTGAATATAAACCTTTGACCACCGAGTAGTTTAGAAAACGTCACCCCGATACTGACTAAAATACATTGAAAAGGGGTTGAAAGTAAAGTTTTAAAATATTGCCATAACATTTAATAGAAACAACGAGGACTACCCCCTGACTAACGAAAATCACATCATGAGGCCGGGTGTGGGTTCGAAAAATGATGACCGCAAACCCAAATTTTACAGTACAGTTACAGTATAGGTATTCTGAACAACATCAGGAAGTTAAAGCAAAATGGTAGGGGACATAGACAACTAACCCCTTCTAGGAACATGACTGAATCTTATCCCTTGACTACAGAGGATGGTCACCTAACAGGACGGAAACCATCATCTAAATACTAACCGACATTGACAGAAAACGGCACAAATCAAACTTTAATAGTGAAGAAATTTCAAATTGCAATGTACTGTGATATTGGTTGCGGAAGATCTTGCAACAAATAGGTGAGAAAATATTTCCTTTTCTACTGACCAACAAAAAAAAGTGACCTCGAACGATGACAGTTGACCCCCATTATGTATCCCGTTAACAATTCTCCTGACACCGGCGTCCTACCTGACAAGCCTAATTAGCCACGCCCAATACACAGGTAACTATAACCAGGTGTGACTGACAGGCAGTTCAGGTGTTGCCATGGGCTTCATAGATCTGCTGCCGTGTCTTACCTTGTAATCAGTGCTGTATGACTCGTTAACCGATTTCACTCTTGTTATTTCAGATAAGAACATACTCAACTTTATATTTTGATTGTTAAACATTTAAAAATAAATATCAATTGAATTAAGCGATATGTAAACTTTACATTGATTTTTTTTATATTGTTCAGCTGTATATACAGAGCATGAATAAGAAACCATTTTATAAAAAAAAACGATATGATGTGGTTACAAGTTTACCTTCTTAAAAACCAATATGAACATATACGTACACTGATACATATGTGATAGACAAAATACACCTGTCATGCTAATTTTAAAAAGACGATTATTGTTTGTTGTTAAAGAAGGGAGTCTAATGTGTTAAATGCCGAGGTTAAAGTGTTAGTGGTCTACAATTTACAATACATCTGACAATCTGTATCTAAATACTGTTCATTCAATTCAACAGATCCATCATTTTGCAACATCAACTAAAAAAGGAATACAAAAATATCCAGTACCATTTTCTTGAATTTCCATCGCATCATTTTGAGTCAGGAAATAAAGTCCTACAGCCAACCCCTGGAGTAGCTCACAACGTTGTTCCTGTTCCTACCCTTAGAAGTACCTGGGATTCTCTTTCAATGTCAGGGTTTCAGTCACGGAATCATCAGCGGTTACATTGCTTCGTGTTTTTCATTCATTATTACACACCTTCCCGTTTAAGAGTAGAAACTAAGTTATTTACATGGAATTGTTTCCTAGTTAGTAGGAACTTCCTTTAACACCTGTTGCGCATTTGGGTTAACAATTCTACTTCCGGTAGGCAGTCAAAGGATTACCGCAATCTCGTTATTCAACGTAATCTGAAACACGTGTTCATATTTGTGAGCATAGTAGACACTGAAGCAATGATAAATTTTACCATGTCTCTGTATACTATATGCTATTTGTCGTTTTCTAAATTAAATGATTGGGAAAAAAAAGAATTTCTGAATTAAAAAAAAAAAAAATTTGAATTTTTTTTATTTAAAGACGTAAAAGTCTATCAAGACGTTGTCAGGCAACTATAAAGTATTATGCAAAATCTACAAATCTAAGCACTTTTAAAGTAGTTATTTTCTCTTATGTATCAAAATGATAAATGAGAATTGAAATGTGTCAAATTTCAAACGACTATGTTAACATCTCGTAAATTAAAGGAAAAAGAGGATATCGCAAGGTTAACCACTTCTTCAACTATCTTCTCTAAAGTAATGAACATATGACAATAAACGACCTAAAGATATAAGGATATAAGGATATATTTTTTACAATGGGAGAAAATACACAAATAGACTCGATGTAGTTAAACTGCTTAATTTAAAGGTGCATCAATTTTGTTTCATAAAATTTTATTAGGTTTTAATACGTTTCGACACACCATATGTGCTGTTTACATTGCAAATAAATTCACTCGGCATCATCCCGAATCACCAAATATCATCAATCATAATTACTAGTTTCCAATTAGAATAGAGTAACATCATTATGCATGTGCAGAAACCGAAACTACACGTCCCATTTACATGCACAGTAGTTATATGACCTATTAAACATGATCAATTTATCATTTTGTCTGTTATAAATAAGATTCAAAAATTACGTTTGACTCCTAAAGCCGTAAGAAACGTTGTGTATAAAATAAAATATGTCCCATGCCCAAGTCCGTTGGAATTATCGAATCGATCAACGTCACCAACATCCACTTAACAAGATATATATTCCCGAGATTCAGTGACAAGCACCAAAGTCTCGGCCATATTCCTTCACATATTCATTAATTTCACCAACGTACATAAACCTAAATTTGACCATAATGACCATTTTCAACAATAATTACATATTTATTACCCAAGTTAATATTTGTATAAAATAAGATCGCCTTTCAAATTTGTTAGAATATTCAATGGATTTAACCAAGACATTAAATACACATTGTCCCTTAAGAAATTTCTCCAAAAAAAGTGTAACCCTAAAAAATATATTTTGAAAATATTACTCCTTAATTCTTACCATTCGTACTTCTTTTCGTCGACCAGGCATAAGCTTGAGTCGAAGGTTCCGATCAAAAACATTTCTGTAGCATAACAGTTTGTACTGCCATTGTAAATGTCCGGGTTATGTCATAGGGTGGCCAGATGAACGGTCAAGCGGTTAACAAAATTGTAGGTTCAGAAAGAAAAGCCCGGATTATCAGCCTACTCGGAGAGAGGGTGTGTACATTTGATCATAGCCTTGTCACACATTCATCACAATCTGTCAGCTATAACCATAAACGATTATGGAAACAATGATAGTTATGTGCGTAGTGTTTTGCATGTAGATTAGGATATAGCCCCCAGCAACGTCTAGCGTTATTTTGAGGGGGGAGAGGGGGATAGGGAGGGGGAGATTTGGGTTTTTGCATATGTTTGATGGCTTTGTTACGTGTCTACATACATTGACAATTAAATGTTCAGGTGATCCGCGTCGATATTATACTCATATTACATACATATGGCGTTTACATTGAGATTTGTGATTATTATAAGCTGTTGATATAAACAGATTACTAATTATGGATATGTAAACTGTATTAGGATGATTGATGTATTGAAAAGACCAGTGATATATGAATATATATGTATATCAAATTTATATTCATTTGGGTGTTGATACAGAAAATTGCAACACAGAATGTATCGATCCTTTCACCGATCACTAAAGGAAAAAAATGTGTCCAATGTTTTGAAAACATTGATTAATTAACGTATCAAACAAACACAACATGTACAGCAAAGTCGGGAAGACACTGTAGTGACATTTAACTCTTCTGTCCAGACAATCACCGGAAATAAATCTATCTATAAAAAGGAAACGATGAGGATGATGTATCAATAAGTTACTAACAATATCAGCACAGTGTGTGTAAAGGCAACCAGCGGCGTGTATCGTGTCACATCACTTGGAATTATATGTATTCAGCTGAGAAGTGCTGTCATTATTTCCTTCACAATTACCTCGTTTCCAAATAAAACTCACAATTAAACAGTGTGTTAACAGAGCCACATTTCGAATAAATAATCATTCATCGTGTTCCAGGTTTCACTGTGTGTTATCCCCAATATATGAATCTATAAATTGCAATCAGTGAACACATCTCACTCGCCAGCAATGTAACGGGTCACCCATCCCAAGAGAAAACGCGTCCATAGTTGCTGAACATAATGACATCGACGTACCATTGATACATCGCACTAAAACTTCGTCCCTTATATATATAGTTAACTATATTTCATTAGAATCCATGAGACAAGCTAATTTACGATGAATAGGTTTGCTCTATATTTCTTGTCAATATGTTTAAAGGGGCAGTAGCACGTTTTTTTGCAAAATATATTTTTTCAATTTTCCCATTTATAATGATAGTTTATGTCATTCATATTAACTTTAGAGAGTAAAACATTTGATTAAACAAACCAATTATCCGTCGTGGTAATAACGATGTTGCGTATAAAGCAAAAATTGCATGGGAGCCATTTTATTGTGAACACAATTTATTATTTTGTATTACAAAAACGATTCCCATGGCTTAACCAAAACATGTACACTCATTTTAAACTTTATTTTCCGAAGAGAGAAGGATGTTTTACTATTGGTGAACTTATTTTTCAAATACATTTCATCAACTTATTTGAGCGAAAAAACGTGCTACTGCCCCTTTAAAAGATTTTTATATCCGTGAAGCGAAGTTATGATCACCACTGCTAAATGCCACTGAAGGACATAAACTAGTTCATGAGTTTAAAAACACCAGATTAAAATTCAGAGGATTACTTCAAATTTAATCTAAAGAAGCAAACTTCATTTTCGCCTGGTGACTACTACATATCTGTCTTCTCGGGTATTGGTTAACGTACTTACATTGATTTTAACCCTGATAATTAATTCATGAATGAATGAGTGACTCATGTTTCTTTGTTTGCTTAAGCTTTATCTATAAATGCTGATGTGTACGACTGCTGCTGGATACAGAGTAATATGGATGTGTACACTTACTTAACAGATTGTTACGTGGCACTGGTTAAATGGACACCGGAACTGGACATTAAGGTAAGATGTTTTAATTGACCAGAGGAAGACAAGCATGGACGATTTTAACCATAATCAAAATTCATCAAATCTATGTTTTTGGTATGCTTAGGGATATATATTGGTTAACACAAGGGACAATAAATCACATGAACATCTCCTATAGCACATCGCTATTTTCTCAATTTTTATACATTTCCATACATTTCAAGATACAAATAAGTATTTGCGGATATTGTACATGTCAAATGTTAAATGTCATTTGATGTTAAATATGCCATTTCTTCTACACTGTTTCTAAAAAGCATATGCAGTAATGACCAGAATGTGTGGAAGCTTGCATATTCACAATTTGAAAATACAATCATACAATATCTTAAACTTTCTTGCTGTAATGGTTCAAAGTTGGTTTATCTTTTTTGGTATTGCATCTGTAAAGCATTGATTTCGTAATAAGAACAATTGCAGATCGCTATTTAGTTTACCCTCAATTTAAGAACCCCACCCTAATCTCTCACGGACTGAAACTGATGCTGCCACTAGGGGTGACCTCTATACATATACGGTCACTGCTTGTTACTACGAGGTTACCATTATAACAACTATTTTAGAAAAATATTGTGTCTGCAGCAAATAACATTAAGAAACGTTGCTTTTTCCTACTGAGTTTGCATGTTCTTCATTAAGAACAAAGAGGAACATTATGAAACGGTGGGGGAAAGGCTGTTATAAACCAAATGCATAACCATATCATTTGATATTGATCAAGTTAGCTGCTTTTGACAATCGGTTATTGAATCCCTGTCCGAACTCACGAGATGTTAGCCATAATATAGTTGTCAAGCATGTCAAAAACAGTCATTCACTGCCTTTCATCCAAACACTTAGTATGTAGAAATATCGACATCTCCTTCCTTATCCCTACATTGTATGACACGGTCCCTCATATAATATCCTTTACTGCAGTATAAATGGTCATCTTAAGAGATCGAAATATCGTAGATAGAAATTTCATTTGATAAAGAAATATGGTAAAAGTAGAAAATAAAAAAATATATTTAGTTTCAAAATAAAATAACAAATCTGTCTGTGTTTAGTTATTCGTCACAAAGCAAAAAGTTACATTAACAAAACTTTCCAAATTAATTCATGACGTTAATTTAGATAACGAAATAAGTAGATTGGGGAGTGAATAACGATGCCGATTTACCAATGGTTGAATTTAGCAACTGATCAAATCAGGTGGGCAGTACAGTAGATAAAGGTCTAAAGATTAAGGTTATAAGAAATAATGCATTGCTGAACATGTGGCTACCTTCTCATGTTGGAGTGTTTAATAGAGAAAGTATAAGACTTATGCGTAGTGCATGTATCAATGAGTACTGGCCAAAACATGTCCAACTGTGGAAGCTAAATAGAAGTGTACATAAAATCTCTCGTCATTTTCAAGGGACATAACTCCCTTCGGTTTGCATACATTAGCCAACATTCTAAGAAGTTGCATAAAATGCTCGTTTATAAATCTTATATAAAAGGAATGTAAGAAATTTTATCTTTTCTATTGAAATTAAATGTATTTAAAAGATAGCTTACAAAGGGTGTATTCAGTGAATCATAATCTTGGTTTCATCATTTAACATTGCATTCAGGCTAACCTAAGGTCCCCTCAGAGCTTCGTGCAAAGGGGCCCAGTCAAATTGACCTGAAGAGGCATTACGTCGCATATTGGATTTTTGCAACACAAACTTTACAATGAATTGTGACAAAGTCTTTGTAACTGCATAGAGGGTAAAATTATGTGACTTTTGAAATTTGAAATTCTTTCAAAATTATGTTCACTTCAACCTCAATACTATGTTCTTTCCGTAACGAGTACTGCTATTTACTCCTCAAAACACTTGAAAAAAAACTATCTCACTTCAAGATTTTAACATGTTTTATAATTACTGTATATTTTCCAAAAATGATTATATAAATTATTGTAATATTAAATGATGAACATTATCTCCTATCATAATGAAGTTGTACTGTCGTCTCAGGCGAAAACGTACATTCATATATACCTATCCTATACCAGTGTAGTCTCTCAAACAGATAAAAAAAATAATCATGTATCATAATGATATGTTGCGAGAGCTTCTTAACTCATCTTGAATCATATACATTGATTTAGTCGATTTAAAAGTTTAAAATATCATGACCCTTCCAATCTATTGTCCAAAGAAATGTTCATCTTCAACAAAAGAATGTACTGTTTTAACCTGAATGAACTCAAAATGTTAGCAAGTATTCGTCAGCGTCACGTTTCAATCTCATATATCTACAATACCGGCTCCGTGACATTTTATATACATTGATAAAGCACCATTTCATTTTGAAATAAGTTTTGTTTTATATCCTTGCGGATAATGTGTTTCCGTTGGTTGTTATCATTGACATGTAGTCATAGTTATCATAAAAATAAAATGTTATCAAAATAATGATAATACCAAGTTTCTTACAAGGGATAGTACGGGCGAAGCGACAAAACCCCGTTTTCCTAGAGTACTGCTAATATTTACGGGCGCTTCAAAATCACCCGTCACTGTAACATGATTCATATGAATATTTTATGTACGAAATGAGAAATCGCATTTTATCTAGGTAACCTTTTCACGGAAAACATAATATGAAATGAATATTGATACATGTGTATTGTCTTCACACCATTTAGCGTATCTACGTAAAACAATCATCTTTCGTCAATGAGACATGTCATTGTGAATAAATATTTAATGGCGTTACTAATTTTACACGTATATTTGATACGCCCAGTATTTTTAAGACAATTATCACAGACACACTCAAATACAACATAATATAAATGATACAGGTGTCAATTTTGATAATTGCCGAACGAATTTTATATTATTATTTCCTTCAAAAAGATATATGTGCCTGCTGTTTTTTAAAAATAATTTCTGATTATTATGACTGTAAGCTTTTTCCCATTTGGCGGATGTTATTGATATTGATGACGTTTAAAGTACTAATGATGATTATGACTGTTCTTGTCACTGCGACTGTAAAGATACTGATAATAGTGGTTGGTATCGTGGTTGTAATAACAATTGTGATTACCATCCTCACTGTGGTAGGATATCATGATTTTCATCACGATTTCAACAGGAATAGTGATTGTCATCAATATTGTACTATGGGTAGTGATTGTCATCAAGATAGTAATATGGATACTTATTGTCATCAAGCTTGTAATATAGATAGTGATTGTCATCAATATTATAATATGGATACGTATTGTCATCAATATTGTAATATGGATAGTGATTGTCATCAAGATAGTAATATGGATACTTATTGTCATCAAGATTGTATTATGGATAGTGATTGTCATCAAGAGCGTAATATGGATACTTATTGTCATCAAGCTTGTAATATGGATAGTGATTGTCATCGAGATTGTAATATGGATACTTATTGTCATCAAGATTGTAATGTGGATAGTGATTGTCATCAATATTGTAATATGGATACTTATTGTCATCAATATTGTAATATGGATAGTGATTGTCATCAATATTGTAATATGGATACTTATTGTCATCAATATTGTAATATGGATAGTGATTGTCATCAAGATAGTAATATGGATACTTATTGTCATCAAGATTGTATTATGGATGGTGATTGTCATCAAGAGCGTAATATGGATACTTATTGTCATCAAGCTTGTAATATGGATAGTGATTGTCATCGAGATTGTAATATGGATACTTATTGTCATCAAGATTGTAATGTGGATAGTGATTGTCATCAAGATTGTAATATGGATAGTGATTGTCATCGAGATTGTAATATGGATAGTGATTGTCATCAATATTGTAATATGGATACTTATTGTCATCAAGCTTGTAATATAGATAGTGATTGTCATCAATATTGTAATATGGATACTTTTGTCATCAATATTGTAATATGGATAGTGATTGTCATCAAGATAGTAATATGGATACTTATTGTCATCAAGATTGTATTATGGATAGTGATTGTCATCAATATTGTAATATGGATACTTATTGTCATCAAGCTTGTAATATATATAGTGATTGTCATCAAGATAGTAATATGGATACTTATTGTCATCAATATTGTAATATGGATAGTTATTGTCATCAATATTGTAATATGGATAGTGATTGTCATCAATATTGTAATATGGATAGTTATTGTCATCAATATTGTAATATGGATACTTATTGTCATCAAGCTTGTAATATAGATAGTGATTGTCATCAAGCTTGTAATATAGATAGTGATTGTCATCAATATTGTAATATGGATACTTTTGTCATCAATATTGTAATATGGATAGTGATTGTCATCAAGATAGTAATATGGATACTTATTGTCATCAAGATTGTATTATGGATAGTGATTGTCATCAATATTGTAATATGGATACTTATTGTCATCAAGCTTGTAATATAGATAGTGATTGTCATCAAGATAGTAATATGGATTCTTATTGTCATCAATATTGTAATATGGATAGTTATTGTCATCAATATTGTAATATGGATAGTGATTGTCATCAAGATAGTAATATGGATACTTATTGTCATCAAGCTTGTATTATGGATAGTGATTGTCATCAAGAGGGTAATATGGATACTTATTGTCATCAACCTTGTAATATGGATAGTGATTGTCATCGAGATTGTAATATGGATACTTATTGTCATCAAGATTGTAATGTGGATAGTGATTGTCATCAAGCTTGTAATATAGATAGTGATTGTCATCAAGCTTGTAATATAGATAGTGATTGTCATCAAGCTTGTAATATAGATAGTGATTGTCATCAATATTGTAATATGGATACTTTTGTCATCAATATTGTAATATGGATAGTGATTGTCATCACTATTGTAATATGGATACTTATTGTCATCAAGATTGTATTATGGATAGTGATTGTCATCAAGAGCGTAATATGGATACTTATTGTCATCAAGCTTGTAATATGGATAGTGATTGTCATCGAGGTTGTAATATGGATACTTATTGTCATCAATATTGTAATATGGATACTTATTGTCATCAAGATTGTAATGTGGATAGTGATTGTCATCAAGATTGTAATATGGATAGTGAGTGTCATCGAGATTGTAATATGGATACTTATTGTCATCAAGATTGTAATATGGATTGTATATGTATCATGAAATCAGGCAACAGATGTTTCGAGATATCAACAGAATATGTTGTAACAGAGTTCTGATTAATTTAGACTTATTGTTATATGGCAGCGCAGATCTTACCTACAATGACAATATTAAGATGTTTAAGGAAGTTCAAAAGTATATATCTTTATCAGGAAGATTTGACAATTAACCCGGGTTTAATCTATCATTGTTAGTATTACTCATTGTTCTTTCCTAATATTTTACATGTTTATGTTTTCTTTCTTTCTTGTAAATATGCAACATATCTTTCTCTTTTCTGTATATATCATTGTACATGTATTGCGTTTCAATATTATATGTCAGCACTGTACATAGGAGAGGGTTTCACTAAGTTGGATAACTTGTACCCAATCCTTTCAATGGAATAAATATGTTTAAATCAATATGGATAATGATTGTCATCAACATTGTAATATGGATAGTGATTGTCATCGAGATTGTAATATGGACAGTTATTGTCATCAATATTATCACAGGGACAGTGGTTGTCGTCATGGTTTTGATAAAGATAGTGACTGCCATAGTGGTCGTGGTTGTCATCGGTAGTATGGTTGTCATTGTGTTTGTGATAAGGACTGTGATTGTCAACATGACTTCCATAGTGGTTGTGGTTGTCATCGTGATTGCAAAAAGAAAATGGTTTGTTATCCCGATGGTTGGTGTGATTGTCATCCTGACAATTGACAGTGGTGGTCAACGAGGTTCGCACGTGTATTCATTTTTTCACATGTAAATGATATAGACATGGTTAGGTCAGCGTGACCGGACTATAAAGAACTCATTTCAATACAACTAGTTTGTCGGTATCGTTCTGTTATCAGCTCTCCGCGCTAGGAGAAGTCAAACAACTCCTCCATGTATCGGTAGTGTCTGTCTCGTTAATAACGTGGACAGATTGAAAACTTAAGTTGCTGTTGACATGAACGCCGATAACAAAGTCCACTTGAAACACATTTGGCCTCGTCGTACTGAGAGAAAGTTTTCTGTTTATATGCTTTGCTATTTTCATTTGAAGTCCCAATAACATGGCATTAAGAGATTTGTGAAAAAGACATAAATTTATGAATTATAAATCCTCTTTGGGTCTCTCCTCGGAGGGATTCCAAGATGAGCTATATTGCCTGATCGAGCCTCCGAATATGTTAGAGTTGACGTTGTATTCTTACCAAGATAGATAGGTATATATACCACTTAAAATAAGCTCTTCATATAAACTTGTCTAACATTCTCACGAATTGAAATGGTATTCGTTTTTTAAATGAAAATCAGGTGCTAACGGTTAACCAGAACATGCTTCCAACCATAGTTAACTTCTCTTGTTGTTAGTTCTGTTCAGTCACCTTCGACATTTTGGAAGGTGTTAACAGATACAAATAGTTGAATAAACGCGTGAACATTTTGAATAAATATATAATGTAAATTTAAATAAGCAAAATGAAATATAGCGATGTTGTTTGTTCTAAAAAAACGTCTATAATAGAAGTAAGCCATTTGTCATTTCTTAACGTATGGCGTATTTTCTTGGTAAAGTTTAGAAGTGAAAGCATGCGATATCCGTTGCATTCCGTACAACTGTACAGCAGATTTCGCTGCAAGCCACCAATAGTGTCAACTAAAGTATTGAACTATCCTGTTCACACACCCAATGATTACTTTCCCATCACATTCACAAGACCAGGCCTATAACCAATGAAACTTTTTTTTATTTCAGTGATTTAATTGGAATTTCTCGTGATTTCATAGTCATACATTCGAAATTAAAATATTTGCTTTGTACAAGATCCTTATTTATGAAATATGCACTCTTGATGCAATAAAGGACTAATATACATACATATACACACTCTTGCAGTAACATTTTTTTTTACCATATCCACATTATCCAATTATTACGGTCTTATTAATAACAAATATATATAAAAGTGAAAATAAGCGTTGGTAAACAACGTGTTCATATATATACTTCACACTTTCAAACTTTAAACTTGTTCATCCCGTGAAACAAAATAAAAAAAATGTTTTGTAACAGTATACGTGATGGCAAAATGACTTTTACTTCTTTACAACGGACTACGATTCTCGAAGGTCACTTAAGTAATCCCTCAGTGTACAGTTGAAAATTGTTTTAGCGAACCTTATAAATAGTAAACGTTGCTTTGTGAAAGTGGCCATGATTATTCAAGTAGTGTAAACGTTATAAGGCTCATTAACAGCGTGGTATCTAGGTTGACATACGCATTAATTTAACGTAACAGCTTGGTATTTAGGTTGACATAAGAATTAAATTAACATTCACTCATTTATTCTTTACGTTCAATTCTGTCATGCAGAACAGAACATCAACATTTTATTACATTACATTGGTGAAAAAACGACTGAGATGGTTTATTTCCCAAAACCTTACGGTTGAACAACACGGTATTTTAGATGCAGATAAACAAAGATGTCAAAATGTTAAGCTCACATTTTCACACGTTCAATGTTTACTTTCTAATCCTGTCCACTAAATAGCAACACGGGACAATAATGTTTTATACCCTTACAACGAGAATAATTTCAATGCTAGAAATTTAAGTGTATGTACAGTCGACTGACAAGATGTTATTTGGAGCTGAGAGATGAGGATTTGGGGACATTTATATATGGAGATACAGGAGGCACACAGTGGACCGGATGCAGTTGAGAACTGACCGCCTGGTTGAACGATGACCCCTGTTGGTCAAACAGGAGGTTGTGTAATTTGTCCGAAATCTCAAATTTATTCTTTGGTCGAAGACAAAGCTCTCTATTACTAAACACACTTTGTAACTAATTCAAATAACACAAACTTGAATGAAACTGGTTTTCATTCTCTATATATAGATTACAATAGCCTTACGGTAAGCAATACGTATATGAAATCGTTATACGTCGTCACGCACCTTGGCTTACCTTTGCAGGTAACATATAGGTAACCATTACTTACCTTTCATTTCGCTGGCTTGAGTAGCGGTCAGTTAGAGTCCGGTGTCATGAGGGAGGTACACCAGAGTGTCAACAAAGGATACCGACTAAGTAGGTCACGGTAGTCCACCAGCACGGGTTACCTCCCTTGACCAAACACCTGTGAAAAGGAAAGGTATCCAGGCGATTTCACACCTGTTGGTAATCAAATATAACAGGTAAAGTTTATCCGCTTAATTGTGTTGTTAAGTGCACGGAATTGCACTGATTTACCTCTGCAATCATAGGTCAAGTGACTAATCGTTTTATAAACCCAATCTATTCTTAGTACTAGACGCTTTATAATAGATTTTGATAACATATAGATCTAATTTAGATATGAGGTTACAAACAGCCAGACGTAATCGATATAGGGTTTGCTGTTCTTTTAAAACATTGTTTTTGAATGAATGCGTGAATTGATTTGACAGCAATATTATTCCGTGTGTGAACGTGTCTTTTCGTTTGATTGTTTCTTATTTATGATACTTATAATATATAACATACAAATTCCTTGGTTTCTCAAATATCTACATATACATCGGATTGAACCTTACATGCACACACATATTAAAGTTTATTTTATTCATAAGTCTGATTCATGTGTACATTTTGAGATGGTTTACTGTCATTTTGCGGGGAAATAATCGCAATCTAAATCACATATATACCTACAAAACTACAAATTAATGATATTAACAAATGCGATATATCTAATTCAATTTAGAGTGATATTCAATAAAAGTTTCATAAAAATGTAAATGAATTAAAATACATGATTGAAAATTAAATATTAAATCATTCATATATATTACAATACTAGTTATAGTTGCTTCTCCAAAATCGGCTCTTTTACACTCTGACGTCGTCGTTTCATAAATACAATGGTACTGGGGAAGAAGTTATATAGCTACAGTTCTGCAGCTTATTACAATACATCTTTGTTCATCTCATGATCTCTTAATTGAAAGGGGTAGATTACTATATTAAAAGGAAGATAGAATGTGTAAATACTGTAATGAAAATGCTATAGAAGACGAATATAATTTTCTTCTTGTGTGTCCAGCATATGATGTTATGTACGTAAAAATATATTAGAGAATTCTGCTTTGTCCATCCATCGATTCAAACATTTTCTTCTTTATTTAATTGTTTAAATGTTAGTGTAATTCAAAATGTTGCAGTGTTCCTCAACAAGCAATGATGTTACCATGAAATGTACTATAGGCCTGTGGCCTCTTCAGTACTGGCATAAAGATTGATTGAATACATTTTTTCCATTAATCTTTCATTATGTCTGAAATCCGAAATGTTTATTATTTAGTGTCGTCCCTATTCACATCATTTTATGTTAAGTGTATGACAAGTCATTGAATTGTATCTATACACATCGTAAAGGCTTGACCCGCAGCTAAAATCTATGTCATATTTATTGTAACGTACGTGTATGTTGATGCAAGAAATTAGTTACATTCTTAACATTACTGTCAAACAAATTAAACATATCCTCAACAGTAAAGGTATACATATTATCATACATGTTTGAAGTAAAAAAAATAAGAGACCACTCTCTCCCGAAAGAGGTTACTTCACTCACATCTACCATGTAACTCAAGTTGAGGTGTGACCCAAGTAACTGGAGGGCGAGAATGACCAGAGGTGCAAAAGTCATATCAAGTATGAAACCTGTATCCTTTTATGTGCGCTTCGAATTTTGTTTCTGAATATACTTTGTATTGTTGACCCCGATACAAAATAGTTTATGTGAAGCTGTCTGTCAATATCAATGAGATATCTAGATAATAATCATACCATGCGGTATGTTGAATTGTTGATACTATCATTAGCATACCTCAACAATCCAAAACATGTACAGGCAAAGTTGTGATTAATGAAAATACCTTTCTGAGTATGTCATACATGAATAACTGTTATGATTTTGAAATCCTAAAGAAACTAGAACCGTTACAAAATTAAAATCAGCGTAACCGATGAACATAGCATCGTCAAATGTAAAAGAAGCGTACATAAAATATCAACCTTCGTTCAGTTTGTCACTTGACATTGTTTTGCGATGATATTCTATAAATGATGCGATGAATAAACTGTCATTTATCAAATACCCGGTAACTTTATTTTCGAGCCCTTATTCTTTACCTGTCAGATATACCTTAAATTCCAAAAAGGTCAACTTCTACTCAGAGAGTTGCCAGTACAAGTCTAAAAGGGTTCCATCACCAGTCCAGTAGCACGTGAGAAGTGAACAAAATTGATTGGCCAGTAGAGAGTGTTTGGACTGGCAATCCAAAAGGATTGTTTGGATTTAATGATATAATCCTTCACATGCAATTGGCTAGCTGCAATGGTTTTGGACAACTACTGTAGGAAATTTGATATTGTTAATTCCGACCCCTGCCGGTCACTCTAGTCTGTGGTAATATGTGTGCATGGGTCCATCCGACTTTGACGCGGGCGGGATAGCGTGGTTAGCGCGTTCGGCTTCGGATCAAGAGGTCTTTGGTTCGAATCCCGCCAGGGGCACGGCAACTTTGTCTGCAGTAGAGAACTGTTCTACAAGCAGTAAGGTTTGGGTGCAATGCTACACTGAAATTCACCCATGGTTCGCTAGTTCCAGCCGTTGCTCGCAGGTTTCACTGCAATGCATAGCCACATGGCGTTGCGGGCTTTCTCCCTGGAATAATACTAGCAGCCGTGATATAAGTGAAATACTCTTGAAAGCGGCGTTAAACACTAACTCACCTCACCTTACCTCCAACTTTGACAAAATATAACGATATGTTTTGAAACGGGAGCAAGATGAGATATCTTTCAAATTGTATTGAACGTAAATGTAATCCTGTTCAAAGCCATCACAAAGATTACTCCCTTCAGATTTCCGATCCTTCTTTTTGGGAAGAGAATGGTTCAAAGCATGATTGTAGATGTATTAAATGTTAATACCGACATCACATATCAACAATAAATAAATATGTGTAATTTAATTGGTTTTGAGATTTTTTTCATCATGCATGTTTCTATAGTATTTGCTCTAATGAACACTGGTATATATATTACGCGCCGAGATTATTAACACAGTGGACATTATTATGGAAAATGTTTACATAATTCTTAAAGGTACATCCATTGTGTTGTTGGGGGTCAAATATGACAAACGTTATAAATGGTCTTATTTTATCGAGAAGTACCAACTGTTACCGAAAACAACCATTTTAATTATACTCGACTTAGTATATTGACGATATGAAGGTAACAGTATTGATTTCTGATCGAAAACCGGACAATGCACCGCGTGTGGCGCGCGCCAATGAGTCAAACGTAATTTTGGAATCTTATTTACACCAGACAAAATAACAAATTTGGGTTAATAAGGTTCAATAGGTCATATAACTACTGTGCATGTGAATAGGACGTTCACTTTCGGTTTATACACATGCATAATGATGTTACTCGTTTTTAATTGGAAACTAGTAATTATGATATGTTTGGCGATTTGGGATGGATATGCAAGCTAAGTGAATTTATTTGTATCGTAAACAGCGCATATGGTGTGTTGGAACGTATTAAAGCCAAATAAAATTATATAAAACACAATGGATGCACCTTTAATACGAAATTGATGTAAAATTCACTGAACATGAACGCATGAACTCGATATCTTTCGTGAAATGTATAGGTAAAACGTAGGTTTAAAATAAACCTACACCCTATAAATAATTCAGATGGTTTTATTACCTGCGCTCAACCTACATTTTACTTACAATATCGAGTTCCTGTGAGTCAGTGTGCAGTCCAGTCCTTGATAACAAATTAGCTTCTTACTGGGGGTGTAACAAAACATCAAACTATCGATGCATCGCAATAGCTGGCTTGGCAATAGTTCTATATCCATAGTATCTACAAAACACTATCGCTATCGATAATTTATTTGGGTCAATAGTCACCCCTACTTCTTATCATATATACCAATGATCACTCTCACAGATATATCTGGCTTGACCACCCGGTAACACCATCTGGGATTAGGAAAGATCTTCCATTACTCTGCCATGGCTATAGTCTTAAATTAAGACGGTAGTTCATACTATTTTAACCTAAACTTCATCTATCTCGAAATGAACATCATAGCATTTTGAAGAAATATTTTCTTCATATTGTAAGATATTGTAATATATGTAAAAATATATAAGAACTGTGTTTCCCCAAAAATCCAACACAACGCTGATAAACATGTATGAACAATTGATTTAGTCCGATTTGTGTCATTCCTTTTGGGTGAGGAAACTCTCTTCTCACTAAATTTAAAACAAAGTATGACAATATTTTCCTTTGATTGGTAACACCATCCCCGCAACCAATTTGACTTTTATTGTCCATGTGGTCATTGTTGATAACGTTTCAAAAACGTTTGTAAATTTGCTGCCTGACAACTAGGTCAAGCCAAGATTGCATTTTGATTTACTGACAGACAGACAGACAGCCAGACAGCCAAACAGCCAGACAACTAGACAGATATTTTATTTAAGTCTCACCTCATACACATGTGTTATATACAGAACATAAAATATAAATGATGAGTCATTCCACATGGGATTACGAGAGACTATACAGATAAAATGGTATGCAAATACATAAAATGTACACTATACATACATATAAGAAATATATATAATATAGCATAAGGTAAATGGCATAAACTAGTTATAAAAGCATATTAAATATATAAAAGGGATTTTCTAAAATCTAAAACATCCATGCAGGTTTTGGCACTCTTTCTAAAAATGTATGGGCATGACATAATAAAAGCTAGCTTCTCCACATCGGATGTGCAACGAATGGCCCCACAAAACAACAAGGACACTGTTCATCACCAAGCGTCTTCGTGAAGTTGTGTAGGTATTATCTATAATCTCCTCACCGCCTCTCTTCGATTTAAGGTTTGAGCTTTTCAAACAGGATCAGCTCGGCGGTATTGCACATAAGCTCTGAAACATGTACAAATCTTTAGTAGGGCCTACTGATTAATACCAACAATAAAAGCGTTACATTCAGCTTGGTAGGGACACACCTTAAGGATGTTCGCTCCTCAAATTTATAGAATTAAACTTTTTTGCTAACTTATATTTTTTAAAAGATCAAAGTATATGATTGAAAATTCAGCATTAAAAAATAGGGGGTAGTGTGGGTTTTTTCGAGATATGACGCCTGTAAGATAGTGGGGTTTTGGGAAAATGAGAAAAAAACTGCTAAAAACTTTAAAATACTACATTTCTAGAATTAAACTTTTTTTTCTTTTTTGATATGTTACAAAGTTCATGTTACCCTACCGAAATCGCCACTGCTCTCTTTCCATATTGTATATCTCTTCAGCCTTGTTGGCTCAACATGAACTTCAAACAAAACTGTTTAAACATCAATTTACAGTCGCCTGGTTATTCGATCGTAGACTGTAACAGATGGACGGAACATAAAGGACAGTGACATTGAATATAATTAGTTCCTAAAATGAACCAAACCCTTATTTACTTTTCAATGTTTCATGTTTCGAGATACATTAATAGGTGAATAGTTATTTACCTATCTATTGTGAATAGTTATTTACCTATCGTCTATTACCGTCTTTGAGTGAGACTAACTAACCGAATGATGTCTCGGTCAGATTGCTAATAGGACATTGATTGAAGATACATATGTTCAACAGTTGATTTAATTATAGTAAGGAGCTACAGGTGAAACGCGGGATCTGAAACGAGAGCCGGGCACAGGTGGGCAGAGAGTCTGAAACCATGTGAACTAGTTATGGTCGACAGAGAGTCACACACAACAGTTGAAGACGCCCGGGGACAGTAATGATGCTACTGCTTGGTTGTTTAGTGATAGTGCTACAGGTGTTAACTTTGAGACTAAACTCCCGCTGTTTGTGATTTTGGAATAACATGTCTGTCAACATCAAGTCCAAACAGTCGTTAGTGGTAATCACGGGAAAGTGCGAAATCCGCTGAGTGGAGCGCACGTAAAATCTTCCCCACGATTAAGAAACCTAGCTTGGTCAGGTTCGGACTGTGGCATTGGGGTAAATAATAACTGGCCTCTCGAAGACCACTCCACCAATTGTAGGAAAGGTTTATCATATCACGTGTTTGGGCCGCGTTCTTTTCCTATTTGGTGAATTAACCATCTTTGAAATGAAGAACAAAGAATTTTGATAGAAGAGGAATGAACGGGGTTCGGGGGTTCTCCTCAACAGAGTGACTATCATTACGTCTATCCAAACAAAAACATGTGTCCATAATCCTCATGTAGGTATCACCGTAGTCTTACACTCAGACTCTGAACAAATATTTATTGGTAATATAAAAAGAGCCTATATGAGAAATAAGATTTTCATAAGACAGAGGCTCTTTTTCTATATTTTTGAAATCTTAGTCTTAGACTAGTATCGCTTTTGACATGGGGCGATGTCTTGGTACTGACTTCAATAAAAAAAAAGCACGTCTCGTTCATACCGTGAGATGTCTGCTGATAATACCCTTCTATAGTTCTCTCTGCAACGACCATGTTCCTACGTTCCTACGTAGGCCTCTTTCTCCACCATGTGTTATCAACTGTGACCAGTCTGTCTACTATGCACGTTCTTTGTCCTGGGAAACTCGAACATGTGATGAAGTGGTTACCTTTGCAAAGACAGACTAGAGACATTTTCTATATTTTATTATAAAACATTCATTATGTAGACTCTAGTCTCATGTTTCCTACATAACTCGCAATCTCACTCAAAAACGTTATAAATGCAAATTTTATTTTACTTCACCCAACTCGAAGCATGGTCAACTCTTCAAAAGCAAGTCTAGATTAGAGGCTGCAGTACTTGAGTGAAGGCTCCTTTGTCATATTATTTTGTATTTGGAAACAAATATTTATTTACAAAGATCTGAGATCAACTGTTAGTATATTTCGCCCTCGTCCCCCATCTTCAGCCAGGCGTACATTCCGCATGCTGACTAGAACTATTTGTTTCCGTCATCTTATTCAAACATGCCTACCACTCAACTATTGGCGTACTTATACAACAACCAATGAACTGAACTTTCGTCATAACTAATTAATTACAGAATTACAGAATGAGACTATTGTACTCATTCTCGTTGACTACCAAACCAGTTGGAGCCAGCTCCCCCAAGTTGTTATTGTCAACATCCCACCACTTCACCCCATCTGCTTCCACTACATCCTCCTCTAGTGTTTCCCCTGATAGCCCCGGACAATGAGCTAGACACAGTTAAAGAGACATTGAGGATGTTGCTGGAGTCACATATGTTACGCCAAAACGTTCTAAATGTTTTTGCTTTATCGAGAAGTACTCGCTGTTGCCGTTTTAATGATAGTCGACTCAGTATAGTGACGATACGAAGGTGAATGTAGTTATTTCTGATCGAAAACCGGACAATGCACCGCGGCTGGTGCACGTCAATTCGTCAAACCGGTAATTCTCTAAAGTTATCTGCAATAAACAAAAGGACAAATTTGGGTTGGTAATATTTAATCTGCGCATGTAAGTGTAGTTTCGGTATATGTATAATGCTGTTGTTCGATTTTCATCGAAATCAAATAGTCATCATATATTTGGCGATAGGGTATGAATATGCATGTCGAGTGAACTTATTTTAACTTACATAAGCACATATGATATTTCAGCATGTATGAAACAAACTAAGATATTATGAAATGTACTTGCTGGCACTAGACATGTAGACTCTCTCATCATTTCAACCTGGCTCGTCGTGTTAATAACTAGCATTTACTAACAACGCACATACGTCTGGCTGAATATAACTCACAATGAATTCCAAAACAAAAGCCCAATCCTTTTTGGGATAACATAAACCTTGGAATATCATCAACTCTCAAAACCTCTTCCAAACCTTACAGAAGAGTCATGCTTAGAAATACCAAGGATTTATATAAATCTATTTATCATATAATGGAGGGTGTTATCGATGCAATAAAGCAATCTGATAAACTTGGTATCCAAATCTGATAAATATGCAAAACAGGTCAAAGGTCAACTACACGAACTACTTTTGCAGAATATTCCACTCTTTTCGTGCGAATCCTAAAACTGTTTACGTATCATTGAAAAGCGTAACCGAGAGTTTACCAGAGTATTTCCGCTTGAAAGAATGGATATTCGAAAATACGAAATCATCTGATATGGTACACTGTGCATTTATAGTGTTAACAAAGTCAAGATAATTGTAGATTTGTTTTAAAAAAATCATTCAAAACTTCAATGCGCTAACCAACAGCATCAGCAAGTAGCTGCAGTGTCCTGTGTACAAAATGAATCTTGATGTGTCAGTGTGTGACCTACTGACGCGCCTCGTCGATCACACTAGCATTTTGGCAGTTCTTGAGGACTGAGCATATGGTATTAGGTACATTAATAGGTACTTATTGTCATAAACAAAGGAAACAACCCCACCTCACAAATAATTACCGTTTAAGTGCGAAAGATACTGTTATGCAGCAATCCGAATCAACCCGGCAACGCAGCTTCCAAAACGTTGAAACTAGAGTTACTTCCCTTGTTCTAGGAACGTGACCAAATTATTTATGAGTGCTTTAAATAGATGCTTATGAACTGATTGAACATATCTCCATGAACAAGAAACCAGGGACCAACTGTTGATTTTTTAAAGAATCGCGCACATGTGTTTTTAAATTGTTTTAATTAAGAACTATTTTAGGCACTTCACAGCCGATGTCGTGACCATCACTTTGATGTACCGTCTGTGATATTACTCCGCTAAAACTAGGTCAATTCTCTTTCCACTTTTACTACAAAAACACGCTTATTTTTATAATGACATATATGATAAAGAGATTATTAACCTCGTGTGTTTCCGTATCATTAATATCATATATTTGGAATAAAAAATAATGTATTATGCTCGCCAAAGGCTCGCATAATACAATTTTTATTCCAAAAATATGATATTAATGATACGGAAACACACTTGGTTAATAATCTCTATTTATCATCCAAAACTGGCTCCCACAGTAGATATCGCTTTAGTGAGATGCAAGTGATATCTACAAGCGATATCTTCATTGTAGATATCGCTACAATCAAATCGTCATAATCCTATTACATCATCAGTTAATGACATCACAAAGCTTTGACATCACTGAGAACATTGCTGACAATGCTATGACGTCACAATGGTGATGACGTGACAATACTATGATGTCATAATGCTTATGACGTCACCATGCTATGACCTCACTGAGATCACTGCTGAAGAAGCTAAATGGCAGTTTTGTGTTTCAGATATGTCAGTATTTGGCTTATAATTGTTGAAGAATGATTTTGAATGATAAATAAAATCTCACCCTCGTGTCTTCTGATATCAAATATATCAACACTCGTTGATTAAAGTAAACATATCCTCGGAAATCATCGGATATTTGTAACTTTAAATCAACTCGTGTTGATATACTTGATATCAGAAGACACTTGGCTGAGATTCTCTATATCCATCACAGAAAACCTTATCATTAGTTTATAGTAAACATCCGTTCTCAAGAAAGGCCAGTGTGACCCATTGGGGCATTTGTGTCAATTATTAAGGCTACTACAACTGTTACAATAAAGTCCGGACATGTCCTTATTATATGTATCTTACATGTATCCACATTTCCTTGTGGCATGTCGCTTGATATACAAGAAGGTAGCTCTAACTAAAATACATCTTATAAATTAACAACTCACGGCAAGTTTGGATGACGTAATGTAAAAACACTTAGAAGCAGCTACATCATGATACATTCATCATTAAACATCATAACATGATTACAATGTCATACGATATATCATCTTGGCTGCCCGGTTCCTTCTTAAAGTCCTATCATCCTAGAGTCCTGACATTGATATGGCCGTCCCCCTTGACCTCACTTCTCGCCCTTGACATCGACCACCATCGTTAATGAAACAATCCCATGATTACACAGTCTGATTAAAATCGACGGTTTCCGAGGAATAAAAATTGCAAAATAGTGCCTCTACCGGGATACGAACTCATATCGTTCGGGAGTTTCCTCGCAAAACCTCGTGGTGAGGAATCTACTGAACCTGTTCGTATCCCGGTAGATGCATTATTTTGCAAATGTTATTCCTCGGAACAAGGTCAATTTTAATCAGACTGCTGATTACCTGGATAAACTCTTTATGCAATCATTCAACTCTGAACTAAAAGAGACATTGACATTTCCATAATAAAAAAAAGTTTTATCGTAATATATGTACTCATCCTACGTGATACAAACCAAGTCTTGCTATCTATTGTATAAAATATTTACTATATTTTAGCAACAATTTCTCCACGATACCCACTCTACTGAATTGCATCGCAGCTACTTCCTCGTATCGCGCTATAAATAACCAGCTAATCAAATGACTTTAATTCGAGCATTATTGTCAGTGCCCAGATAAGATGAGAATATCAAATTTCAAATCATGACATTTAATTTTCTTACAAAATATATTCTGTATTAATTTATATAGCGTTGAGTTACACTTGTGCGATACATGGCTGTCGTTGCGACGATAACCTGGGGATTGAAGTAGCCTTGCGTTGACGTTGATGTTGACTCGCTTAGAAACAGCGTTTGAAAGACATATACCCATATAGACATATACCCATATAGACATATACCCATATAGACATATACCCATATAGACATATACCCTATTACTATGACCACAGGGACGTGTCTCGCTTAGAAACAGCGTTTGGAAGACATCTACATGTACCTTTATCTTTCCTTACAGGAAAATACTCGTTTCTGATTGGCTAACGGTCGTTACATTTTTATTCATGTACCCCGTCAGTCTCACGGTGTACAAATTTCGCTCGCCATATAATAAAGATTTGTATTATATGACGAGCAGTGAAATACTGGGATTTATCAGTGAAATAAACTGTCTATCAAGCTACAGTGAAAATAACTTATATTTTCACTGCGAACGGTGACTGATATAATTTGACGTCATAAAACAATGGTCTCGCGCGGCGATTTGGCTTATGACGTCACAGTGTTGCTGTGGTGACGGGCTGTTCCTTGCGGCCGCTTGGCGTGAAAACGACCCTTTTCGGAC